>CAJHNH020000289.1:0-295950 GCA_905116865.2 Candidula unifasciata | reverse complement strand
AGAACGGGAATCCCCGCTGACCCAGTTGGCCTATTTATATCTAAAGTTGGCCGTGGTACAACAAAGTTTTGTAGTCTCATTTACATTCATCCACGCTCTCCAGATCTATCGTGGGATGATTATCCACATTCTTGCCAAATAAAACCATGTAATGCTGCATTATTCTGTGGCCACATTTAACTATTTCAGTACCAGAAGATTTCACAGCAGATGCCAAAGTGAAGAAATGATCAAGACAAAAAGTGATGTTTTACATTCAAAGTGGCAATATACACAATGGTATTTATATATAAGGAAGCCAGATTTCTTTAGTATCTTCTTCTGACTAAATGTTGTTAAGTAAGAGAATATGATTAGGAGGGGAAAAGGCAAAGAGTCACCCACAAACCAGGTGGTTGGGATCGAAAGAGTTAATACTAAACAGTACCTACCAGGGTCCTTCACAAGGTCAATTTTTCAAGTCTCTGGCGGATTTTCTTTATCTCAACCAAGTACTGCCTGAGAAGATCCTCTTCTGAACTTTCTTTGTACGACTTGAGGAGGTTTTCCCCTGGTAGTTCTTGGTCTGTTCTGCTCTGCCTGGAAGACTTGTCACTGGGAGTTTGTGAAGTCTGAAGACAATGTAGTGTTTCATACACTCGGATCTCCTCTTTCAGAGCTAAGTTTACCCGCTCAAGATGCTCCACATGATTCCGTAACTGCCCCACTGTTAGAAAGATAAAGCGCAGAAATGCTGGTATGGCTGTAGTTTATCCACCTTTATAGTGGATTTAAAAAAGGCAATTCGTATGCTAGCAGCTAGCTGTAAGATCTGCGCCTTTCGGCCCAACACATATGATTTAGGCAAAAACATTTAGTCGCCTTTAACAAGATACTTGTTAAGGGGCAGTAGATCTATTCCCCTACCACTCCTCCCTCCCCGTATGTAAATGGGATCCAAGAACCCACATGAGAACACCGATAAAATTTAACATGAGAAGTATGAAACTGGTAGTAATGTCTGCAGTAATGAAATTGTCTGCTGCAAAGGTTAGCATGCTAGTAGCAATACTTATTTTGCATTACAACAACTTCCTTGCTCAAGTGTAGCGTCTTATAACCTACTCTGATATATTTAGTTATGTCAAGTTTAAAAAGACAAAACTGATAATTAGATAGATTTTCACTTTACATGCTGAATGATAGATATCATCAAGCCATACATAAGACAGTTATAACCTTCTTCTTCACGTTCACTGGCTGTAAACTCTGACTGTTTGTCCACTTCTGGATTTTAATCTTGTTCCAGAACTAGAGTTTTGTGTGCACATCCATTTTACAGATCTGGATTGTTTGTATGCAGCCTGTTGGTTCCTTGCATCTGAGGCAGATGCACTCTGACTTCAGTGGAAACCCTTAATCAGCCAGTTTTTACAACATGCTTGTCCCAGAGGCAGTGGATTTATGCCCCACCCCAATGTGGCCCCTAAGCCCACGAGGAAAAGTTGATAATAATCTGTAAGAAGTCAACCAAGATAGAAAACTGCTGAAAGTAATAGAAAAAAAAAATGTTTGTTGTAGTTTTGCCAAAATATAAAGATTGTGAGGTGGGGTAGCTCAGAGGCTGATATCTTGTTTTGTGCGGAGATGGTTAGATTTTTTTTAAACAAAATACAGACAGCATATTCGCCACTGCTTTAGGGTTGGTATAGCTTCAGTGGACAAATGGTTGCAAAACCTGGGAAGGTTTGTATGCATGCTGCAGATGTTAAAATACATCAGAAGTTGGAAATTTAAAAGAAAGGTGTGTGGTGGTGGTGGTGGTGGGGGGGGGGGGGGCTGAATAGGTCACTAACTAGATACATTTCAGAATTAGAAAACTTAATCAAAATGTGTGCCATATTCACAATGGAAATTGGCAACAGTGGATTGACTTGAAAGCTTAAAATCCAGTCTAGGGTCTCCTCAGCTTAACCCTACCAGACTGCTGACCCAGTTTTCCAGGAATTTCATAACTGTTCTCCATACCGCTAGCCCTAATTTTCTGCTATTTGCATAGTGCGTGAGAAAGATGCATCACTGACTAAAAATAACCAACCAATCATCGTCAGTCCACTTTGTTAGACATTGCAAATGGCTTCCCCGTGTGGGTGAATCAATTTTGTGTGTTTTAACGTGAAAAATTTTGGAAAATTTAGAATGAAAAGCCGTAGAATGAAGCGAACGGGTGATCGATGATGGTTTATTCAGACTCTGTGCTATTATCACAGTCCAATATATATGTATGTGTATGTATGTGTGTGATATATAATATATCTATATATATAGTATATATATAGATGATATCATGATATAATATATATATTTTCCTATATATATATCTAGATATATAGATATAGATATATATCATATATATATATCTCTACATATATATATTATATATATATATATACATATATAGCATATATATCATATTCACTTATATACATTTCATAAAGACATACATATCTATGAAGTAACACATGGCTCAGTAAGAGCGCGCGATGATGAGGAAAATCTTAAAAATTATTAATCTTGCAATAGAATCGATAGTAGGAGGAGGGGGTGTGTCCATCAAACAGCAACATCTGGTGTTCACTTTGTGAAACAAATTTGATCCTAATGAGTGAATTCGCACACAAAGGTGGAATATTGGCGCTAGATAAAAGGTAAGCCTATTTTCTACAATGTCTCCAAGTTTCATCTTATTCTAGCCCCTCGTTTGCATGTAACTAATATTTTTGTATATCATGTTGGTTTTTTCGCGGTAATACCCAGGAGCTCAGGTTATAGGGACAGTTAGGTTCAGGGCCTTAGGTCTGATAGTGTTAACCCTGATGTGGCCATGTTCAACAAATAAACATACTCAATTTAGTGGAAGTGAGTAGACTCACAGAGGAAAAAGAAGTAAACATCACAGTATTTACACAGTATACAAATCCATAAAGTAAAGACAAAAATAGAGAAAGGACCCTTTCCATGCCACTGGCACATAAGGCAGATGGTAATGGATTTAATTTTTTTAAAGAAAAAAATGGCACTTGGTGATATCATCAGTATCATTCAGGCCTGCTTTACTTCCCAGGACATTTTTTGGTACCAATTTTAGACTGGGTTCACCTGGGAGCAAAGGCCAGTTTATAATAATCAGCCCCAGTGTGAATCCAGAGACGAGACCTTTCAGAATCAGCAGATAAATGTATGGCGACTGCCCTAGAGTTGCCCCTAAACAATAATACCGTTTAAAAAAAAATTGATGCAGTCTTCCCGTTTAAAAAAAATATAAAGATTCAGTCATTTAATGGGTTTTTTTTTTAATATAAAGATTCAGTCATTTAACGGTGTTTCAAAAAAAATATAAAGATTAAGTCATTTAATTGTTTTTTTTTTAGTTTTTTTTTTAATATAAAGATTCAGTCATTTAATGGTTTTTTTTTTTTTAAATATAAAGATTCAGTCATTTAATGGTTTTTTTAAAAAAATATAAAGATTCAGTCATTTAATGATTTGATACTGCCAGACTTCTATCAGCAGTTTTACTTTTATCTTTGTTCCATTCAAGTCCTCTGTCTATCAGGGACTGCTGGATATTGTCTTCCCAGGGATCCCCGGGCCGTCCTGGGATTGGCTGAACCATAAGGTACTCTTGTGTGCTATTTGAACAATTTCACTCACAAAATTACAAAGAGTTTGTATGTCAAAACTATGATTACATTATCTCCTTTCAGTAGCTATGCTTTTTTTTTTTTTCTTTCCAGTGGAAAAAGGGGTAGAGGCAGACCAAGAGAGATGATGCTGGATGGGCTGAAACAATGGCATGGAGGGATATCATCAAGACAGCTGTTCCAGACAACCAGGGATCGTGATCTGTGGAGACGCATGAGCGCCTACGCCGGTTGGGAGGTCACATGATGATGATTAGTAGTTAAGCACCAGCAGATAACCATGTCCTATGTCTTTTTTTCTTTTTTAAAACAGTATATAACAACAAGAAAACACAAGTGTAAAATATTCAATAACTGACTAGCTAGACACTAGCTAATCAGTACAGATACAAGGATCCAACATACTCTATTACAAGCAATGCCTTTCTATCACATGTTAGTATGTTTTAACTTGAACTTACCACTAAGGTCAGAGCTATTCCAAGTGTCATCTTTAAGTGCAGACAGACTGTGCTCCAGGTTGTTTAACAGACGGTTCATCAAACTACTATTCATGATACTAGAGAAGGTCACATCTGGAGACCTGCCCCGGCTGACTCCACTCTTGTCTTTGCTTGAGCTGTTCCCATGGTTGCTCAAAGTATGATCCACATTACTGGAAAAGGTTATATCTGGATGCACGTCTGGGCTGACATAACTTATATCCATGTCTGTCTTTACCTCATGATTTGTCAAAGTATTATCCATCATGTCAGAATCACCTGGATCTGGATGCCTGTCCTGACTAACCCCACTCTTATCCATTTTTGACTTCACCCCATGGTCCATCACAGTATCCACAATGCTGGAATAAGTAACATTTTGATGCCTGCCTGGAGTGACCCCACTCCCATCAAGATTGTCCCTGTGGTCCATCCAACTACCATCAACAATACTGGAATATGTCACTTCCTGAGGCCCCTTCTCACTGACTTCAGTCATATCTAACCGTGGCTTTACGAAACTTTCTCCTTGGTGTAACCTGACATGTGTCTCCATGGATGTATGATCCTGACCCCCAAACTGATTGAAACAATTAGGAATAGGAGTTGCACGATGAAGTCCCTCAGCTAACAAACTCACATCATGAGGATGTTTATATGGGGAAGCTCGCATGCTGCCAGTCAGGCTTGCTGTAGGGGATGCAGGTAAGGTAAAAAATGAAGCTGAATCATTCCCCACATAGGAAGTGTTGTGGTTGTTACTGTTTGTGTTGCTGGCATGGTCACCCACCAGGAATGAACTGTGTTCACATACTGCAGGACTTGTTTTACCAGCACAAGACTGAAAAGTTAAAAGTGCACACAAGTCAGCAGTCTGAGAGAAAGTTACAGATTTCCAATCTAAATCCAAACTGTTAACTTTATACTAAGAACAAACACTTTGCATTACACAACCTCCTCACTCAAGTATACTGCCTTATAAACACATTCTTCATGGAAACAATGTGAAGAGATACTTAGTATTTTCTTCTTTTTCAGCATTCCAAGCCCTTGAGGCTCATTGTTTCATTGATCATCTCCCTTCATGTATCTCCGTGACTGGATTCTCTTTCAGTCGGTGACTCCAAGTGCTTGTAGACCTATCTGCAGATTATCTCTCCACTGTCTTTGTTGCTCTGTGGCCTACTCTTATTCAACTCATCTACGTATGTAATTTGCCTCCCTGTTATATGCCATTCTCTCTCTCTCTCTCTCTCTCTCTATATATATATATATATCTATAGATATATATATATATATATATATATATATATATATATATATATATATATATATATATATATATATATATATATATATATATATATATATATATATATATATATATACCTCAACCCTACACAACACAATATCTCAACATTTCTTACACAGATGAATACCCATGTCTAACCAAAGTTCACATTTATGAAGACAATATGGTTAACTATTTCAATACCAAGTGGTTGCAGCTTATATCGTAATCGGCAGTTAGTTCACACCAATATGTTCAGATCTGAATCAGTTCAATAACAGCAACATAGTGAAGATGGGGTTAAAGCAGCCTGTCAGACAACAATTTTACCATAGAGGAACATCACATGTTTGTGGGGAAAAAAAAGTAAACACTGAAGACTGAAGAAGAAAGTCAAATAAGAGCGGAACTCATTTTAGAAGCCCAGGTCCGAACTATACTTTACTAGCTCTTCCTTTACAGCAGTGGTCTTCAACCTGATTTTTTCTTCTTCTGCAATCTCTGGTCATGCGTTCAATCCCCTGTGGGCCATAAACTGGGATGTCATCTTAAGGTCTCTTAGGTTTCCCCAAAGCTTTAGTTGTTGGTCTACTGTATATAGTAGCCACATGTTGCTTTGCAGCTCTGGCAAGAGGACAGACTTGCAAGACATGTTCTGGAGTCTGATGGGCATAAAGACACTGACAGACAGGTGTTTGGCTCATACCTAATTTATGTGAGTGTTTGTTGCGTCTGCTTACATTTGGTTTTAGTTCAGTAATAAATAAAATTATTTTTTAAGCTATTTATTAAACAAAATGACCAGGAAATATGTGTGTTCATGCAGAGTTTGTACTGTAAAAATCAAATATGATGACACATGCGTTTATTGAGGGATTATGAACACATTCTGACCAAACCTATCTACATACTTTCTGTTTCTTTTGTTGCAGAATCTACTGGCCGCTTTTTAATCACATTTTGTTATGTTGGGGCAGGGATGTACTTGCAATGTACTCGGGAAAGGGGGGGGGGGGGGTCTTGCCATATTACTCAAAGGGGGTGTTGGGGTCTTGCCACATACTCAAAAGGGGCGTGGGGGGTCTTGCCATATACTCAAAGGGAAATGTGACCTGAAAAAGGTTAGGAACCTTCGCTTTAGAGGAAGTATAGGTCCTAAATATACTTCACAAACTTTTCTTTTAGAAGAAGCATAGGTCCCAATTATACTTCAGAAACAGCAAATGTAATTAAAAAAAAAAAATGCTCTGACAGTTTTCATGCATAAAATCAATATAGTTCTGAGCATATCTAAAAACAGCAGACATGACAGTTTAAAAGTAAAGAAAGGATCTCGTCAACCAACAAAAGGCAAAATATCTTTTGAGTGTGAACTGAGCAAGGTTACCTGTGTTGTGAGGTTCAGAATATTAGCACTCATCTCTGAGGTTCTGGTTGTATCATCCACTAGGGATACAGACGTCCTTGAAGGTGTTGCTACGACAGTGGCATCCAGAGAGCCACGGGTAACATCTCCTGTCTGGTTCAATGTGTCGCAAATAAAAGAACGGGGTCTCTCAATGGATTCATCTGTTTGAAGACAATTTTTTTTTTTTGATATCAGGGTAGGTACAATAGCCATCACTATGCAGCAGGTCCTTTGCAGAATGTCGCACTCATCACAGTCTCTCCCACCTTGTGTACTTTTAAATTCAAGGAATCACTTATATCCTGTGCCCATCTTTGTGTTGGCCGGCCCCTGCCCCTCCTTCCTGATACCATGTATTTCTTTTTTTTTTTTTGGGTACATGACTCACATCCGTATATTGCTACAGGGAAGATGCATGCTCTCAAAATTTTAATTTTGATTTCCTTGCTAGTGCTTAACCATAAACTTTTCATGCTGTTTAATGAGTTTCTAGAGATGGTAATATGGTAGTTTCCCCTTGCTTTTCATATCAACATGGCTTTAGACTATGTCCTCAGCCTTCAGCAACCTTTTAGATTGCCAGTGCAAGTGAATGCCCTGCTCTGTGATGCTCCTGCTAACAGCAGAGGGCACCCCAGAGGTGTCCACTTATCCCGGTGGATACTCGGTCCCCATGGCTGCGTTGGCCACACCACAGTGTGTTTACCATCCTCTACCACGTAGAGACGCAGTTGGGAGTTTTCCCTTCACTGAGTCTTGAGACCAGACTGGTATTTCCCAAAACTTTCCAGTACTTTTAGAGGATTGGTACAATGGTAAAGAAACAAAACTGAAAAAAAAAAGGTAAACACTGAAGACTAGAAAGTCAAACAAGAGTAAAACTCATTTTAGAAGCACAGGTCCTAACTATACTGTTCTAGCTCTTTCTTTAAAGCAGTGGTCTTCAACCTAAAATGCGTACCAGTCAATGTTCTGCAAAGTAAAAGTGACCAGTGTCATATTGATCACATTACCCTTTTGGTGTAGAATGGTCTACAAAAACATGTATCTAACACTATATGCCCAAAGCACCAAAAGGCTTGAAAAAGGTATTTTACTTTTACTTTGCATGATGTTTTATCTCTGCATCATCTGTCTGTTTCAATGTATTATAAACAAAATAGAAGGCTCTCTGAAAAGATTCATCTGTTTCATAATAAAAATGTTTTGTTAGGGATGTTAATATGTTAACATATTACATTAATATGTAATAACTGTTCAAGAATGGATTTAATTTGTCATCAAGTAGCAGGTCCTTTAAGAATGTCAATCTCTTCATGGGCAGCCATAAAACCTCTCAGTCCCATAAGCATCTCCCTATCACTTGTTATTTCCATGCCCAAGACATCATCAGGTATCTTCTCTGCACTTTCTACTGGTCTTCTCTTCCAATCACCATGCCTTTCCATAGTCAACCAATGCACATGGATAAATAAGTGTTCAGGAAGACAGATTTGGATTGGGACTAAAGACAGTAGTTGACGTCTCTAGAGTGGTTTTAGGCAACAAAGATCACTTTAATTTTTGTGCCAAGACATGCAAGTGTACAAGGAAATAAGCAAGCTAACAGGCTTAAGGTAAGGCTACTGTGGAGGGCGGACAAGCTTTAGGCTGACAAACTTCTTCTTCTTCTTCTTTTTCATTCGCCTGAGTTATGTAATTGCATTATGCATGTTTACAGCAAAGCCGTGATATTCTGCACTTTTCGGCCAAGCACTTACTGTTTTGTTCAGGTGTTAGCATGCTGAGACTTCCAACTGAAGATGTTTTCTTGCCAGAAGAGGAAGACGGCGAGCCGAGGCAAGACTCACTGTTGGACCTGAAGTTCACACAAACTCCTGCAGCTTTCAGAACAGACAGATAGACTTTGTTTTTCCTTGATAACAGCTTCACTGTGTTTTCTGTGGCTTCAAGTTTATCCTCCAAGTCTTTTATCTACAATAACAGAGACAACATAATTGTAATCTCTCTCAATAATGGTGTTTTATTTTAGCAGACAGATGCACAATAATGTCTCTTCTGAGGCTCAGTGTTAACTTTATTAAAGAGAAACAAAGGAAATAATACTGTCCTCTCTTTATCTTAGTGTTTGATTCATCATAATTAATAGATGCAGAATAATAATAATCTTTGTATTTTTATCTTTGTTTATAGAGTGACTGATATAAATGTCTCTTCTCAGTCATAAAGTATTCTTATCTTTGTTTATAGTGATTAATATAAATGTCGCTTCTCAGCCATAAAGTATTTTTATCTTTGTTTATAGAGTGATTGATATAAATGTCTCTTAGTCATAAAGTATTTTTATCTTTATAGAGTGATTGATATAAATGTCTCTTCTCAGTTATAAAGTAACAAGTAAAGGACTCGTTTCCACGCCTTCAGAAGTATTAGGCATATAGGGCTAGACCTATATTTTATAGACCAATCAGCACTCTGTGGGTGATGTGTCGAACACTATGCTGTCTGCCAGGACTTTACCTGCTACCCAATTAAGGCTGGGTCGACCTGGGCGCCAAGGTAATTTTTTTTAAACCCAGCTCCTCCTCAGTTAGTGTTTAAATTTATTAACCGAAACAAAGGAAAGAACTGTAATCTCTCTTAGTCAAGTTGTTTTATCTACATTAACAAATACCAGCAATATCTAAAAAAGTAAAATGAAATATTTATTTAAAAACAAAACCTTTACATGCTAATATTACATCAGACATGATGCTTGGCCCAGACTTTTAAAAGACTAGTTGGCACTCAATGGATGAAACCGTAAACATCCTGTCAGCCATCTGTACTTTTCAGAAAATTCCATGTTGCCCTTTTATGCTGGGATGACTTGGGGAGTCAAAATTCTGTTGTTTATCCATCACAAATAATGACGGCCACTTTTTCTTTCATCCACCATGAAACTGTGAGTGAGTCCGGAGTTGATTTAAAAGCCTAATACAGGCCCGGAAGGATCTACTATAATGAGGGCAAGGAACAGTGTCTGTAGATAAAAGGCCTGTGATACGGGTCTTTCTACCCTGTATTTGCTGTTCAGCTGCCCTTTTTCTAGATGCCTTGCAAGTGGCTGCCCCTTTTCGGATGGATGTTTGCTTTACTGAGCAGAATCCTAAGTGTTACGATTTATACTGAAGGTTTTCAGTGATCCTTTAGAATATCCTTGAAGCGTTTTGTTTCCTTTTTCTGGCCATCATGACAGTATCTATATTTTTGTCTTTCCATTAAACGAATAAAGAGTGACCTGCATGAAGAATTGGCTTAAAGTGAAAAAGACTGAAGAGTTGTGCAATTTCATCAATCTCCCTCTCTTACCATCAAGGTCCAGGTGCATATTCGAACTCATGACCACATAGATGGCAGACAATTATACAAAGTTAAAATCACTGAAAAATCTAAAGGTAATCCAAAATGCTACAAAAGTTTTAAGTGCTAAGGATTACAAATATAATCATCCTCATCATCAGGTGCCTTGCAGACTGGTGTGGGCGATCCTGTCTCTCCATAATCCACGATCTCCTGCAGCATATATGTTCGTGTGCCGACACACCTCCATGCCATACAACAAGACTGTCAAGAATCTTCTCTCGTTGTCTTCCTCTATCCCTCCTTCCACAGATCTTTCCAGTGGTCACAACATGTTCTATTTACAAATATAATAGGCCACCGATTATGAGAATGAGGTGATAAGTTCCCTTCTTCAATACTTTTTCCTTAAACAGAGCTAAGTCAGGTATGCATTTCAGGTTGTGCTGAAATGTATTATCAAAATGGTACTTCAGTCTCGGGAGCTAAGTTAGAAAAGGACTCATTCTCAAGTCAACATCTAAAGTAAAAGACCCTTTTCCACATCTTCAGGCATATGTAGGGCCAGGCATATGGGGCATGTAGGGCCAGACATATGGGGCATGTAGGGCCAGGCATATGGGGCATGTAGGGCCAGACATATGGGGCATGTAGGGCCAGGCATATGGGGCATGTAGGGCCAGACATATGGGGCATGTAGGGCCAGGCATATGGGGCATGTAGGGCCAGGCATATGGGGCATGTAGGGCCAGACATATATTTTATAAACAATCTGCACTTGGTGGGTGATATGGTAAGCATCACGCCAGCTGTCTGTACTTCCCAGGATTACACCTGGTATCCATTCAAGTCTGGGTCGACCTGGGAACCAAGTCCTTTATGACAAAAGTCCAGCACCATGACCTTCCAATCCACAGGCAAGCATCAAGTCATACATACAAACTAATAAAAGTTCTGACACACAGTTTACATATACAAACACATAGTAGCTGAAGATTTACTTTAAGATGTGTGTTATCCTGACAGCCAAGCATATTCTGGTTAACATCTGTTATTTGTTGATCCTTCTTCTCAACATTTGATAGCTGCTGAGTACTGATGATGTTCTGATCAACCTCTGCCGGCTGCCTTACATTCTGAGCCTCCTCTACCTGCGAGACACTGGCTTCATCACATATCCTACTACTACTACTACTAGTATGATTGACTCCTGTGCTCCAGTGTGAGCTGTGAGTAGAAGTCATATGCTCAGACACTGTCCCCCCAGTTAAGGTCGCATTCTGTGAGTCGAATTTCATACTGGATGCTCGATCATGTCTGCGGATGTCATACTGATCCTCATCAAAGAATGCAGCATGTTGAAACTTATGAAAGTTGTCTAGACTCTGTGAATATGTCCCAAAGAGTTCCTCCTTGCTATCAGCAGCCATACTTTTGCTGCAGTTAGGGCCAGCAGTCGAAATTGCAGTCACATTACTTGTAGTATTAGACTCAATTTCTGAAACTGTTCTCAAATGTTCAACCGGATTACTCTTCAATTCTTCATGTGAATGAAGACTGGGAACAGTTACTTTCTCCTGATTACCTCTAATTGAATTCTCAGATGATTCAACACCAGAAACAATCTCTAGAATACAGTTCTTCAGTTCCTCAACTGCGCTGACACCAGAAATGTTGACTTCTGGATTATCTCCCCTGAAATCTTTGACTAGGTCCACACTAGAAATGTTGATCCCAAAATGTCCACTAGTTGGGGTGACGGGGGCTTCTGTGCATGATTCAAGTCTGTATCTTTATTCACAGTAACCAGTTTCTCTCGGCCTTCAATTTCAAGTCTGGCAGGCATCTGCAGCCACCAGTTAATGTTCGAGAGAATGACGTCACTCTGCAGAAATCTGTTGACATCATCAGGGTTGACCTCATTCGTCATGGAAGAATCAGCTGCCGGTCTGTAACTGACATTTCCTGGAGAGGACACTACTCCAAACTGAGCCAAACTTTTGCCGGTTTCAGCAGTTGGTACAAGTGACCCCAGTCCACTCTGTTCCTTGCCTTGGAAACTGGACACTTCCCCACATTCAGGAATCTGGAGGATAGGCTCCAGCTTGTTGTGTTCACAGTGAGAACTAATTTCTACACCGTCATCTGCAACAACAAAAAGTATACAATTACCCTAATTAAGGTGTTGAACTTTCATTTAAAAGAGACAGAAAGGCATAATTTCTGATCCAGTTTGTAAACAATCATAATAAGTGTACATGGATAGATCCACAAAAGCTGCAACCTTCTCCCAAGGATCATATAAACAGAATACCAGTATATAAGAAACACACGTTATATTATACCTATATAGAATTTGTTTTTGTAGGCAGCATTTCAATTTGATCATTCTGTCTGACCAGTTGCCTTATTTGGCTTGTTCATTTAATTTTTAACTATTGATATCTTCAATATAATCAATGTGAACTAAAGTTCTCAAAGTTTTTCACTTTTATCAAAACACTTTTTTTTAAATCATTCATTTGATCTACTTTGATTAGGGAGAAAAAAAGGTTTTAAAGAAGCAGAATATACTATTCTTTTCGTTATTTATGTCAAAATCCAGTCAACACTGTGACGTGAATAAGTCTGCCTGGGACTGGGGCAGAGGTCATAATGTCTGATCTACCCACATTCAGAGAGGTATGTGCTTCTCGTGAATCAGGAGGTTAGGACAAGGTTCTGATGTTCGTTAGGACTCACGCTAAGAAAATCTGAGCATAAAGTAACTAGAATCTCCTTGCACTGAAACCAATAAGGCCGTTTTTTAAAAAAAAGTGTTGGGGGGGGGGGGGAGGGTGCGCTGAGATGAGAATTAAAGACAGATGAATAAAATGGAGAAGCGGCTGGTTGAACAGTAAAGAATGTTAGGCACTCTTGCAGAAGACCTAGGTTTGTATCCTTGGTAAATTTATGGATTTTGTCTTTCTAAAGTAAAAATAAAATCCTAACATGCACAGTCCTTTGTGACATCACTAGACCCACCCACCCTGCAAGCACCTCAAAAGTGGTACATACAGGCAGGGATGGCTTTTATTGGGGTGGGGGGTGGGGGGTTAACAAGAAGATTTAGGGTGAGGTACATAATGAATTAATGGCAAAGGGCTTTTGGGAGGATAAAAGGCAGAAAAAGAAAAATAGTCAACCAGAGATCTTACTGTGTTCCTGTCTGGCCTGCACTGAGGACATGAGTGTCTGGTAGAGGTGGCTATTGTTTTCCACAAGCTTCTGCAACTTCTGGTAAACTCTCTGCACAGATGAAGCCTCTGTTAACCAGGCAGTGAGGTTTGTGTCCTCTCTAAGGAAGAAAACACAAATAAATTAACATAATCTATTATACAGGGTTATCGAGAAACACTGCCAAGATTTTAAACTGTTATAATACAAGAAGAATCAATGGACATACATGTGTGGTGTCTTGAAATGTTCAGAAAAGTTTCCAGTTTCATGTGTGACAATGAGGTTTAAAATGACGATGGGAAGGAACTTCTGACTGACTTTCTACCTCACCAGGACATCACATCGAGCGATAAACACCCAGTGACACTAAGTGCAACTAGTCAGATGAGGATCACCTGTGTAGAGGACCCAGAAACCCTGTTCAACCCATAGGTTGGATTGTATTAGGGCCCCCGGCAACAACCAGGGTTGGGCTGCAAAATAATGCAAAACTGCGTCCCGTATAGGGATGGAGAACTGTAATGAGAATGAACATCCAGCATTTAAAGAGAGGGTAGCTGCAGCAACTGCAACTCTGGACACGATTCAGAAGACGTGAGAGGAGGTTATCTGAATACTGTTTAGACAGACATCACTACAGCTACAAATAGAGACCATATCAAAGTATCCTAAATCATCACCGTTGCCCTGATGTGCCACTATGTCACACTGGGCTTGCATTCGGTTCTGTCCTGTGCACTCTCTTTGATTTCATGGATGAAATCCAAACCAGCACCTGTGGCCTCTCTCATCAATGTTTATTTAAGGTTTTTTTTTAGACGGCATCCCTTTCCCTATCTCTTTATTTCTCATTTCAGTGTCTGTCTGGTGATTCTCTGCTCGTTTATTTTCAGAATGTTTCCACGGGGTACAATCTTCTTTGTTCTATAATTGTTGTTACCAGTGGCTGCCTTGACATATGACATAAAGAGCTGAATTTAAAGTACCTAATTTAATATTAATATGGGGCAGACGGAGTTACATGTTGAATATATACAGATAATGTCATAACTATCTTGAACAGAAGCATAAAAAAACCACTAACTGTGGAGCAGACAATGTATCACAAGCTGTTCTTTGTCTTTTTCTTCATGTTCACTGACTGTAAACCCCAGTAAAGAGTTCTGGTTGTTCGTCCACTTCTGGACTTTACAGAACTTGAGTTTTGTGTGCACATCTGTTTTACAGATCTTGCTTATATTTGTATGCAGACTGTTGGCTTCCTGACTCTCCGGCAGATGCACTCCGACTTCGAGAGAAACGCACACAATTTGTCTTTTTTTTTTACAACAAGAGTCACAGGTGCTGGACCAGATTCCATCCATGAAGTTAACAAGATTGCACATGTCAGAAAGGAAAAAAGGAATAAACGGTGGTCCCTATGTGGCAAATAATGGCACAAGATGTCAAAAAAGCAACGCAATCAGCTGTGGAGATAGTATTTTTTGTTTTCGCATTCACTGGCTGTAAACTGGCGGAAAGTTCTAGCTGCTCATCCCCTTCTCGACTACAGTCTTGTTCCAGAACCTAAGTTGTGTGTGCACATCTGTTTTACAGATCTGGTTTATTTTTATGCAGACTGTTGGTTACTCTCCTCTCATGCAGATGAGACCTTTCCTTTAAAGAAAACACCCTTAGTTAGTCTACTTTTACCACATACTTGTTGGGGGGGGGGAGGCTATGGGTCTATTCTCCCCACCCTCTTTTCCCCTAAACTGGGGCCCCAGAACATAAGCCCTTTGTCAATATCTGTGGAAATTTGCAAACATTATATGGGATGAATTCAAGAAAAGAGAAATAAGAGAGATGACCTGGACAACCACTAGTACCAACAGTTATAAGACAACGTTCTATAAAGTACTACACAGGACACTTCCTGAGAAGAAATCAGTAGAGAATCACTAAACAGACACTGAAATTAGAAACAAGCAAGTGGACTGAAGAAATGAGAATATAGCACTGATAGTTTTCTTTTTTCTTTTTTTAACAACTAATAACCCGTGAGCATATTGAGGTCTTAGGGGCAAACGTTTCAGAGCTGCTGATCTAGATCAAAGAACGAAATGCATATCCACTCCCAAAACACACCAGCGCACAAATAATACGCAAGCCGTAAAGACAACAACTGCCGTAACCATCAAACTTTATTCAAACGAAAGTTGA
Organism: Candidula unifasciata; assembly: GCA_905116865.2. Classification (NCBI taxonomy): domain Eukaryota; kingdom Metazoa; phylum Mollusca; class Gastropoda; order Stylommatophora; family Geomitridae; genus Candidula; species Candidula unifasciata. The sequence continues at coordinate 280,323 of CAJHNH020000289.1, read as the reverse complement.
TGAGAGAAAGGCGATGAACTGGATTCCGTCCATAATGTTGAAAATAAATAAGCTAATGTAAGAAGGCCAGAACAGCAGAGAAGACTATTCGACGACCGAGAGATAGAAGAATCGTGAGCACTTGTGCACCGGATGGTTCGCTGTTGTTCAATAAATAAACATGATCTGCACACTATTTATTTAGTATTAGTAACAGGCTGACTGACTACTCCTGGAACCATCAATTATTGGTCCAATGCACTGGCGTGAAACTAAATCGGGCGCTGCACATTTTGAAAGTTCACAGTAATTTATATTCAATATATACATCAAGATCTATTCAATTACCCATGCACTGAGTTGATGTAAACGATCGCTGCCTAACTCCTAACCCTTGCTGTACGGCTTCCTTACTGACCTTACACACGTAAATGTAAACAATACTACTACACGCGACTTGCGTGTGCAACCTGAAGCTGCAATAAATTAACGTTTCACCGGGGCACAAGGCGTTTGATTATTCAAAAACAGACGAAGTTATCAGGCGTTTTACATCTGTGGGAGGGGGGGGGGGAAGAGAGATCGGGCCACAAGTGTATATGTTCGGGGTGTTGTGGCGATAACCCTTCCTAATCACTAACTCACGAACACTACACGGCTGGGAGAAAACGCATGCGCATTGAAAACACACCGGATTTGGCGCCAAAGTTCTGAGCGAGATTTCAGAGAGCTGGTGTATAATGTAATGTACTGCTGGTGTTTTGGGTGTGAGTGTGGTTATATCCGACTCCGTCGGTACCTCCCAAAGATTTAACGCGGTTGTTAGGCAACACAAAAACGCATGGAAATATTAGGAGCATCAAGTAACAACAGACATACATGCTTAGATAATGATCAGAACCCAAAGAAAGCGGGCCGCAACGGATAGTTATAACTGACCTAAACTCCCAGTCTGTCTGTTGTTACTTGATCCTAAAACGAGCACCACACTATGTCTGTTTGTTTTAGTATCCAGAAGCCATGAGTTTTTAACCCTTAGGCTCGGTATTATGGATATCGCAACCTTTCGGCCTTGATTCCATTGTAAATACCGTAAATCTGGGAGAAATGTGGCTTTTCTGCCTACCCCCGGGAGTGAACCCGAACCACAAGGAGTTCGTCACCCGCTCACCGCGCAATCCGGTTTAGCCAACTACGCTAGAGAGCCGGGCACCCACACAATGTCTCAACCACAGTTGCTGGAACTTGGGAGCTCAGGTGGTACCTTGAGCTCTCAGCTTCCATAACATTTTTAGGGAGCAGGACCCCCCCCCCCCCCCCCCCCCCCCCCCCCCCATGCACAAAGGTGCTATTTCTAAGCATTTGTTCAATCATATGATTACAGATTTATTTTCCCTTCATCGCATAATAGGAATAATAATGATTATTACTGCGCATTTAACCAAAGCTCAATCCTCTTTCAAATATATTATAATTTATCTGCTATTCAGAACACAATAAAAATGTAGTGAAACCACGTTAACATGAACTCGTTTAAAAAGGACACTAGGTTTAATAGGAACCAAATGTTGGTTTTAGCAGGGATTATTCATGTTATTAGTCCGCGGTTAGATCCACTTTTTTGTTTCACAATTTCGTGGAAAGATTAAACCGAACGAAAAGTGATCAGCGAGCTTCACAAAATAACAAACACAATTGAAACGTGAACGTTGCGACTACAGAGCCTTCATATAAACATGAACTTGATTTTCAGTCCTTTGGAATTCGTTTTAACCATTTTTACTGTCATTATTGTAATTGTACAGTTAAATAAGACAAGCTCTCTGAGGCCCCCCCCCCCCCCCCCCCCACCTTATTCGCAACGCCACGCTGGTATCTATCTCTACAAATACCGCTCTTGGGGGAGGTTTGTAAATTTCGGAAACACTTAAAAGACACTTTAGACGGTGCGCAGCGCAGGAAGATAGGAATACAGCACTGACAGAGCGTTTAACATTGACTGCAACGTAAGCATAACACTCTGTTGAGGCCCTAGTCCTACGTTTCAAAACTGTTTATCTAATCGAAGAAGAACAAAACGCACACCGACTCCCAAAACGCGCGAGCGTACAATTCTTCTTCTTCTGCCTTTCTAACCCCCGATGGAGCATAGGTCCTGAACCAACTCACGCCAAGTCGTTTTACCCTTCGCTATCCCCATCTTTTTATATATATATATAACTTCTCTCTAGCTCCCTTCTCCGTGTTTTGTTTGTTTAGCTTCATTTCTATGCTCCTGTGGGCCCAGTGCAAAAACATTCTAGTTATACTGTTCTCCTTTTTTCTCAACGTGTGTCCGATCCAACGCCATACTTGATCTACTAGAACTTGTTTAGTTCTCTATCAAAGCTCTACATTAGTGATTCTATCATACCATTTAATCCCCTCTATTTTGTGCAGGCACCGTAGTTAGTAATTGTCCTAGTTGTTTTCCATGTTTCTGCGCCCTTCAACAGCACAGACTGGACATTACAATTAAACATTCTACGTTTAGTTTTAATTAGTTTTGACTTCCTCTAATTCATAGTGCTACGAACGCTCCTTTAGCCTTTTGTATTCGTATTTTAATATCAGTTCTTTACCTACATTAATGCCCAAATAGGTGTACGACTCCACGTCTCGGAGTGGGATATCATTAAGAGAAACGACATTACTATTTGCCTGATTTATTCTCTTTCCTTGTGGATTTTCAGACCTAGATGTTGTGATCTCGCATCAAGTATATTTATCTTGCATCTGATTCCGTGAGTGGCACAGAAGAGAAATATCATCAGCGAAGTCCAGATCATCAATCTGTTTTGGAAGGGTCCACCGAATTCCACTGTAAGTGTTAGCTGTTACTGTTTTCATAATCCAGTCTATTGACAGTAAAAATAGGAAGGGCGACAAGACACCCCCCCCCCCCCCCCCCCGTAAGGTGATGGAGTCTTTTGTCGGGGGGGGGGGGGGGGGGGGCAAAATTAAAAACAACCTACATGTACAGTCCGCGACGACAGTACTAGCCATGCGGTCTTAAATCCTTAGGCTCGCGACCCCCCCCCCCCCCCCCCCCCCCCCCCCCCCAGCCCTAAAAAAGGGCACATTCAGACAGTAGTGACCTTTCTTTTCTAGTCTCCGCTTCTTGTCATTCTTTTTTTTTTTTTCAGCGTTCCGAGCCCTTAAGGTTCATTGCTGCAGATATCACCCGCTTCTACTCTTTGGTTGGCCTTCTCTTTCCAGTTGATGACACCAAGTGTTTGCAGGTCTGTCAGGACGTTATCTCCCCATCGTCTTCTTGGTCTGTCTCGTGGTCTACGACCATTCAGCTCCCTTGTGTATCTTCTTCTTCTTCAGCATTCCCAGCCCTTGAGGTTCATAGCTACAGATATCACCCGCCTACATTCATCTCTCTGGTTGGATTTCTCTTTCCAGCTGGTGACACCAAGTGTTTGCAGGTCTCTCTGGATATTATCTCTCCATCGTCTTCTTGGTCTGCCTCGTAGTCTACGACAATTCATCTCCCTGGTGTATAGTTTTTACTTCTGTCATCTGACATTGTTTCAATATGTCCCAACCATTTCAGTCTATTAGCTCTCATGATGCCAGTGTATGCAGTGTATATATACTGTATATAGTGTAAACAGCTTCTTGCACTAGGTCACCTAAATATTTCCTTTTATCTGCCCTTATTCGCTTCCTAACTTCCTTTTTAGCTTCTGTTAATGTTTCCTAAGCTTTAGCAGCTCCAGTTTTGCTATTGTTTTAGTCTGCCTTTTTACTTTTGCTTGTTTCTCTTTTTGACTTTTCCATGGTTGGTTGGTCTTTGTGGCTATTGTTTTTACAGGATGAAGTAGCTAACCCCAAACAAAACCCCACCCTTTGTAGCCATTTCCGACATGCTCTCAGGGTGCAGTGTTACTATTCTCAGTATATCACTCTACTGAGGCCTTAGGGGCAAACGTCTCAGCACTGTTGATGTAAATCGCAGAAGAACTAAACACACACCCACTACCAAAACATGCGAGACATTTCTTAACGCGAGTCAAACTTGTTAGTAACACTCGCCATCACCATGTGCTTTGGTACTATGCTTCCTTATAACGAAATATACCACTGTTGTCTGGAAAGACACCAACAAACAACAACATTTCACAAGCAAGAGGCTGCACACCATTGAATGAATCTTCACAACTGAGGCTACATCCAAACTTGTTTAGATATATTTCTGAGTGATAATGGAAAATACCAAGCCTGTGTTGCAGGCCTCTTCATCCCCAAGGGTACAGTGGGATTTTCTCTAACCTCTGGGCAGCTGGTTTTAACACCTTCCTATGCGGCTCTCTGGAAAAGATCTCTACATTCAAGGGTTCAGACAGGCTTCATCGAGTGTATTTCATATTCGTGATCACAATGTATCCTGCATTTGATGCCTTCACAATTCTTTTATTCCTGCAGTTCCCAATTTCCAACAGGCCTGAGTAATCTTACCAGCAATTCAGAAATAAAATGTTTAGACAAATCTGACAGCAAGTACTGAGCTTCACAGTATCTTTACTGGAACTGAGACAATTGCTTGGTTCCAATTCCTTTCAGGTCTGGAGACAGTCTTGAATACAGTTTTACCATTGACTTTTCAGGTTCCTTTCACTTGAAAAAAAAAAAAAAAAACAGGAAACAAATAGGAAATGGGCCCCTTTTAAGGTATACCTATCAAGTATACAATGCTGGACTCCTTGTATAGACCAATCGACATTAGATAGGTGATATGGTTGACATCATGCCAGCCACCTATACCTTCCAAGGACACTACCTGGTACCAATGTTAGGCTGGGTTCATATGGGAGCGAAAATACATTTTAAAAGAAAAACTCCATCTTGATATAAATAGATGTAAACCCAAAGCCTCCGGATTAGCAGGCAAGAGTCTAACCACTTACCACAATCCTTTCAATACAGAGAGATGTAAACAGAAGGATGGAAGTCAAGTGACAGTTATAGGATAAATTCAACCATGACTGGAGCTTGGGATGGCACTGAGTACTACTGTGAGGTCCCTTATGAAGTCCAAAACTGCTCCCCACCAAGACATATTACAGGAACAGGATCACCATGAGAGGTGTTGCCCTTGCCCTACCTCAGGGCTTTTCAACTGACGGCCCGCGGATCATTGCCTCTTGTATTGTATTGATGATATTTCTATGCTGGGACTCGGGTCTCTGGCCTGTAACTATTGCCATTTTCAGAATGTTGGCCCATGAATAAACTTAGCGGAATAGCCATGCCCTACATCTACTTCAAAGACACATTTGTACATGAGACCATTTACTTGATTCTTACTATCAAAAGCAACAAACACACAAAAAACCAGCAGCTTTTGTGGCTATAATTACACTTGAGATGTGAAAGGCTACCCACTTGAGCATCAACATTCCTTTATGAAGGCAGGATGCTGGCACCCAAACTGCATGGACTCTATACAGTCTTGTAAAATTTTCTAGAAATTATCTGCAGTAAAGAAACAAACTGGTCACTCCAGATTGCTTTTCCATGACCTAGTTTATGCGAAGGCCTAACACTACACAGGTACAGCTTCTTCTGCCTCTTCCTCCTACTTTCTTCCCTCAACACCACCTGCAGCTGTAACACAGCCATGTAAATGCCAATATACAGTAATTTTTGCAGTGACCTGTTCTCGAAAAGCATAGTTAAAACCCACTGGTCCTATCTGCACCTGCAGGTTTTTTTTAATATGCAACGATAAAATAAATAACAGTTATAAGGGTTTTCTTATATCCAAAAAGCCTTTTGAAAACCAAGTTGTTGTAAAATTTTCCTGTAAGCCTCACTGATAGAGGTCACAGGATCACAGCATAAGCCACCTTTACATTTTGCTTTTTTACACCTGCAGAAATGCATTCTATCTATGCTTCACTCTATTCGTGGTTACTGATTACCCCTTAATATATCAATACATAATTTGGAAGAATAAATTTCTACTGTCAATTTAAAAAAAAAAAAATAATAACATTTACTAGAGATCGGTGCAATACGTTTTTTTAAGGGGGGTAAATATCTCAAGATATATCCGAGCGAAAGGGTTAACAATCATGATGTAAAAGCTGACTGATCAAGGAAGGCACATATATTGCTACCTAGCTGTAAACCACAACATATTTGCCAACTGTCTTTTAAAGGACAAACACTTGAGAAGTATAGCGCTGTATATTGTGAAAAACTTTAGATTTGACTTTCTTTGTGTAAATTTGTGGGTTTTATATTCTTCTTTTTTTTTGAGTAGTTAATCTCATTAATTTTTTTTTTTATGTAAAGTTGTGAACTTGTACGGTATAGTATAGGTGGCCTGGCGATGAGAATTTGGTCCTCTGACTGATAAGATTTCTGCTTAATACCCAGCAGGGCTGGTGGACTTTTACAGGAACCTTTGGTTCCCATGATCTTGGGGGTCCAAAGGTGCAGATGTCACAGCCTAGCTGTAAATCACAAAATAACCCACCAACTGTCCTTTTAAGGGTGGAACGAAGAAGAAAATTATGAAATATATGAGGCTTATCACATTTTGTGTAGTCAACGTTACTGTATGGTTTGGGAAACATGCACAAATAATCATGATCCATTAGCTAATGTGTCTTGGTCATCATTTGTGTCTGTTTAAGTTGTTATTTAATTGCAATAACTGGATTAGAAGAAAGCCACAGTAATGCAGCAGCTAGAATGCTTTCCTGGCAGCGGGTGATGATGTGTTTGAATCTCTGAGAAAATTTAACATAAAATGAACTAGGCTCCCAGATCACCCCAGCTAAAAATGGTTAAATTAGTGAACTACAGTGAAGCTAAGAAAATACCAACAAATGTCAATCCAAATGAGAAACAGAACTAGCCAGCATCACAATACTGCAGTCATGAACAACACACACGTCATTCTTCTTCTTCTTTTTTCAGCTGTCACTGACTGTAAACTGGCAGAAATTTCCGGTTATTCATCCATTTTTGGACTTCAGTCTTGGTCCAGAACTTGAGTTTGAATAATTCATTACAAAAGGGACTGGCCGGCAGGCACTGCAGAATTAAAAGCTCAACAAATGATTCATGAAAATTCCTGTCCAGGTGATGTGATTACCTATACAGATGGCTCGGTGTTGACAGGGGGGTTAATAGTAAAAGCGAGTGGACATTGTTTTGTGCGACAAAGCCTGACATATAATACCACAACATTTAGTTTTATAATGGAGGTGGAGGCAATCACTGCAGCCTTCTGCTGGCTTGAGAACAAGCTGTACACATATGTTGTAATCGTAATGTGGAGAAGGTATGCTCCTTGCAGAAAGGCAAGCACTGCTTCAGAAGTCCCGGGTAGTTGGCGTCCCTTGGATATTTTCTGCAGGTTTGCTGGTGTATTGGGAAACAGACAGACTGAATGGTTCTGCGCCACTCTGTGGTGAACTGATGCATGACAAGCTAGATATTGCAAGGTTTCTTTGGGAGCGAGTGAGCAGCGTGCAGGCACAAACAGATCATCATAGTCTGAAAAGACTCATTCTGCAGAGACTGACCAGGCAGTCTGGCCGATGGTCAACACTCAAGGGAAAGGCGAGACAGATATACAGTCAGACTGTTATTGGTACCAAGGGAACTGGAACTCTGCGCCTGCTGATGAAGTTGGGGGATGGAGCGCTTATGGGAATATCATGAGTGCTATAATATAGATTCTTAATTCAACATTAATTTTTAATGACAAGAATTCAGGAATGTTATTGTGAAGCATCCCATTGAACCAACATTAACAAATGGTTAGAAATATGAGCAACAAATGAACACATTTAAAACATTTAAAAAAAAAGGGAAAACCCATACATTTATTACCGGAGAAGTACATAAATATTCTGGACATGCAAAATCAAGATGCTTTCATAATTAGAGACCCTTAAACATAATGGCAAGTCATAACAAGAAAATCATGGACCATGCTTTTAGAAGAGAAACACCAATAAATTAAAATACCTGGCAAGATTAGATGAGATATAGAACAAACAAACAAAAACACAAAAAAACCAGAAGAGATAAGATAGTCTTGCATCACAGCCAGGACAGATGTCAGTCCAGTGCTGGATTTAGGTGTAAGCTAACTGAGCTGCAGCTTAGAGCCTTACAATATTCAGGGGCCTGAAAAATCCTATTTTTGGCACAAATGAATTTTCATTTTAATATACTTTTTTTAAAAATCAATTTACTCTTAATATATGTTTAATTTTTTGTCATCTAAAGATTTAAAAAAATGTTATTAATATTATTACAGATATATTTTCTCAGGCTTTTATTTATAAAAAAACAGTATATTTTCATTATCCATATATTTAAAAAGGCGTCGATAAGTATATATATATTTTTTCCCCTCAAGTTTTCTGAGACTAGCTGGTGAATTTAAAATGGCAGGGGCCTCAAGAGTTTAGATAGCTTAGGGCATCATCAAATCTAAATCCGGCCCTGTAACAGCACTAGAGAGTGTGGGTTGTGAAAAGACATGATTGTCTACATCTGTCACCATGGCACATTACTCTTTTAGTGCCAGGAAACGCTCTGTGTGTTTACTGACTACACTTTACAAGATATGCTTTTTCACCTTATCTTATTTTTTTTTGTTAAATTTAAATATATATGATACAGTAACTCGTACTATCCCACTATATACTGTAACTGATTTTGTCCTAGAGTGTTATTATTTATTCTCGTTCGGAGCTAAGGGTGTCTTACTGTAAATCATAAAATCTTCACAACATAATCTTCTTTTCCTTCTTCGCATTCACCGGCGGAAAGTTCTGGTTGTTTGTCCATTTCTGGACTGTAGTCTTGTTCCAGAATCTGAGTGCTGCATGCACATCTGTTTAACAGATCTGACTTTATTATTTGCATATTGTTGGTTCCTTGCCTCTCAGGCAGATGCACTCCAACTTCAAAGGAAGCCCCATATAAGTCAACTTTTACAACATGCTTGTTGGGAAAGCAGTGGGTCTAATCTTGTTTTCCTCACAATGGGGTCCTGGAACCAACACAGGGATACAACATAATGAATTACAGCTATGCCGGCCTTGGACTGAGGGAGTTAAAGAAGAAGTGAAGAATAAAAAGCACGCTTAAACAAAGCCATGGGCCAGATAAACTAACAGAAGGTTAAGTCGCAAGCCTAGTAAAGAAATTACAAGTTATAAGCTCACAGATTACAGAAAAATAGTCAATGACGTAAGCTCACAGATTACAGAAAAAACAGTAAATGACATAAGCTCACAGATTACAGAAATTCAGTAAACGACATGAGCTCATAGATTAGGAAAAACAGTTAATGACTCACCTAGTGTTGTCCTTGAGCTGCTGGCTAGAATGGGCAAGAGACTTCATCTCTTTGTGCAGAAAATCCATCAGCAGCTTCACATCATGCAGCTGCTTTAATGACAGATCATGCAACTGGGTGGGAAAATAAAGAGGGAGAAAAAAAACAAAGCTAACAAACTGTTAATCTGGGTAAAGATTTAGCATCAGAAAGCCCCTAACAACTTTCTTTAACAGTGGACTTTCATGCCCTGAGTGTCCTTGGTTTCCTGTGCCCATCATCAAACTGGTTAAACCCTGTCTCTTTGTCCAGGAGTGATACCTCCCATAACTGTTCGATCCAAACCCTTTAACATGGCTAAAGTATTTCAGTCCATGAGAACAAAAAGTGTTTATGGGTCAGTACCACTCGATATTCCGATCGTGAAGAATGTTAGTTTTTTAGATGTGGTGATATTGAACTTAATGCTACCTTAAATAAATAAACACACATAGCAGGGACATATGAGCCTATTTTGACTGTCTGCTGAAATAGCAGTCTGCATTCACACTAGCAGTTACAGGCAGGATTTGTTCCCCCTAACTGTATAGTTCTGGTGACAAATAAAATGGGTACTAGACAATTTTCAGATTTATCTGGAAAGAAAAAGTGGTAACATATATCAATTGGCCAGCCCACCTCCTGATCCTCAGTCTTGGCTAGGTATGAGATCAGATGTCTCCAAATCCTAACAGCAGTGTATGCGAAGGGACTCTTGTTGGCACCTTTCCATTATCCCAGATGATAGGTGTTATACCATGCTGTAGGGAGACATGTAAATCACAGCCCATGGCGTTGGTCAATTAAGGTCAGATATGAAATTCTACCTCTTGACATCACAAAGCCTGGGCAGCATTGCAGAGGCTATATGTTCCCCTCTTAACCTGCCTTGTTTGCTCCACAGGAAAGCTAACACCAATATCTTTGAAACAAAGCATCAAAGTAGCTGCTGTATCAGATCAGCAGCGCTCTGTCCATCTGCCAGTCAAAGGGTCCCTCCTAGCTAACCTAGGCTAAGGGTCTGACTGTCCTCCTATAACATTAGGCCTCAGGTTACATTTCCTCTTCCTAGGATAAGGCTATTATCTTCGCTATGGGATGGGATGAAACCACCTTTACTCGTTATTTCAGGTGTGTCATTATAAAAATAATGAACTGTAACCTCACAAATCTGTGACAAAATTCTAATTTGGAAATCATGGAAAATACCAAATTATTTGTCCTCCTGCCCCTGAGCTAAAGAATGCTAACAATGAAATAACTAAAATCTGTGGAGGAAACATGATCACCAAGCCTAATCTCAACATATATATGCTGTGCTCTTTTTCTTCGCGCTCATTGGCTGTAAACTCCTGTGGATCATTAACCTTTTCAATGACTACAATGTCCCTCACTCAGGTAAGAGATCAGATAATCGTTAGAACTGTTTATAAATAGGCTGGCACCTATCTAGATGATGTGTGGGCTTAAGTATAAAGACTACCTGTTAGGTTTATGTGTAGGGTATAAAACAGATCATCAATCAATAAATTAAAACCAATAACAATAATAATTACTATTAGGAAATAAAACTACCTTTGAATTCTGAAGCTGACTTTCTTTTAATTCAGTCCGTAGTACCTGAATCTGTTCACTGCCTTCGTCTACTTTTACCCTCAGACCCTCACACTATAAGGGGTTACAACAAAAAATGTAAATAACCACAAAGACTGAAATTATCAAACACAAATAATAAACAAACCATTCAAACAATCAAAAAAATATATATGTAGAAATGAAAGCAGTCTCCTGTTATAAATCTGAGCAAAGAAAATACAAACAATAGATTGCACAATTTATTGCCTGGCATATTTTGCTGGATCTTTTTATAGTGCATATTACAGTAACAATTAAATCAAATAAAGCAAATAAGTGAATCCTCTATAACTGAAGTAAAAATTCAACCACATAATTTGGCCTTTTACCTTCAATATTTTAGTGACAATTTAGGTAATCTCTTCCTGCAGTAAATTTAACCTGTTAATAATGCTTTCCTAAAGTTAATTTAGATTATTTTTTAAAGCAAGTTAAAAAAGTATTGTGGTTAATTCTAATATGGCAGCACTAAACCTCAGTTAATGTTAATCACTAAATAATATTTTACCAATTACAAAACAACAATGAATAAGTTAAAATACAAGAAGTTGCTGGCAAAATAGTTAAGAAAACTGGGTTCTCATTCGAAAGAACAAGATTCAAATTCATATGGCGATGACTTTCTTTTTTAATGCTAGGGCCAAAAATAAAATCCCAACCTTTACCCATCATGGCGGCTCCAGCCATGTACCTCAATACTCATCAGACTTTAAAAAAACCCCACCCCCACCCTAACAGTGGCAAATGCAGGCAGTAAAGATAAGCACAAAAACATACTTCTTCACTCTTCTGCTGTAGTGTCTTTACCAGACCCTCTACACTTCTCTTGTAACGGTCAAGCAATGCATCTTTCTGTTTCTGCTCCAGCTTCATATCTTCAAGTGTCTTTTCAAAGTCCTGCAACAAATATAAAGACATCACACATTTGTAGAAATCATTATGACTTTATTTAGTGGATGCACCACAAATAGCTATACATCTCTTGAATTCAGGGTTATTAAGCTAGATGTCCAGGGGCCAAATCTGGCCCATAGAGGCCTTGCAAGTGACCCGTGGATCACTGCCAGCTGTATTGTATTAACCATCTTTCTAGGCTGGGCACGGGCCTCAGGTCCATGAGTATCTCCATTTCAAAATATTCGCCCCTAAGTAAACTTAGCTGAATAGCAGAACTCAAGAGAGAGATCACTGTATCTAACTTACGTGTACAAGGTCATATACAAAGATTCCATCCATGGTAATAAACTCTTTGGCTATCTTCCGAATAACGGTCCCAAATTATCGAGGCAGAAAATATACCCTAACAAGACCTCAGTTATGTGTCACTTGCATACTTCCAGGGACTACCGCCACCGCCGAATTGCGAACTTCTGGGGACTTCCGCCACCGCCGAGAGTATCCCCATGCCGCTCACGAGCAAATAAAATGAAAGGCAGCTGAGGAAATGTAGTAGCTGCTGCTCGTGAGTCCCAGCCATCTAGTTTAGCCCCAATCCACGCCCAACCATCTAACAAGAAGGGACCAGGCCACCATCTTCAGACATAGAACGCAACATACTCCACTCAATGGACATCTAAACAGAATACAGCCACAACACTCCCCAGAGTGCCAGCTATGTAACTAACCCTACAAAACTGTTGAACACCATCTCTTTGAGTGCCCAAAACTCAGTGAGACTAGAAGAATGCTACTCCCTTTGAGACCAGAAAAGTGGAACACCTTGTACGGAGCTTGTGAAAACATGCAAATTCCACTACATGGCATTGAGCCAAAGGGCGAAAGCTCATGCGCCACTGGATCGATAACAACAACAACAAGTCGCCGGAAGTGCGCAAGTGACTGAGAGGCCCTGTTAGGGTACATTTTCTGCGTCGATAATTTGGGGCCGTTATCCGGAAGAAAGCCAACTCTTTGAACTGATGGTAATACAGTGGCTAGACTTTTGCCAGTCAGCTCAGAGTTCTTAGTTTTGAATCCACATCGAGGTAGAACTGGCCCAGGCTCCCAGGTCCACCCAGCCTAAAATGAGCACCTGGAAATTTGGAAAGTATAAAGACGACTTGCATGTTAACCAAATCATGCACTGAGTGCTGACTGGTAAACAAAAATTATACGCTCCATGCGTCAACAGTGTGATAAAGAGCTTTTTAAAATAAACCCAAAGCTAGGATTTTCCCTAACAATATTTGCTAAAGTAACCACTTCAGGGTCTACTTTGTATGATTTCAAAATGGCATGAGATTTTAATGAGTACGACCCCCACATGGGACATTCTATTTTTCACCTGCATCCAAGAAGCTAAGCTTTTCATCTTTCCCCCAGGATCTGGCGAACAAGTGATATCAATAGAAACCAACTGTTCCTGAAAAAAATTCCCAAATCCAGCTGTGTACGAAGTCGATAACGTAAAAGTCAAAGGGAAACATCAAAATCTCACTGCTGTGCCACCTAATGAACTATATTATAAAATCCACACTGTTACATGGGAAATAACGTTATAAGATCAACTACTTCAGAAAAAAAAAAACACACATCCAACAATTCACATAAAAAATAACACTTTACTTCTTTTATGTTTGTTCTTAAAAAGGTGAACAGTCTATGTTGTGTTATATGGTTTACAGTCTGCTGCAGTATCTGCAACACATCCAACTTCAGCAAACCCATAAATAAAAAGGCATATATTGGGGAAACCAGTAGGTAGCTAGCAGATCGCTTCCGTGAATATCTCGCAGATATTTATTATTGGTCTCCCTCCATTTCAAGTTCTGACCACCATGGTGAAAGCAATTCTCAGTCACTGCTACTAAATCTTGTTCCGGTGATCAAACCAGCCGCTACTCCTCAGAAAATTGTTTCATTCATAGTCTGGGCTTTCTCAGTCCTGGACAGATCAATATTCAACACAGCTTTATTTAATTTAAGTTATTAACTTGTTTATTTATTAAACTTATTCATATTTCGTCCCTTCTTTTTACACACACCTTCTTACTTATTTTGTTTCATATTATAACCCTTCATATTCATATTTTTCCTCCAATTACATACTTCTTGCTTTCTTGTTGACCTTGCTTTTTTTTAGAAGCTCTGTTGTCTTGTCCACTGAGTTTTCTAGTCACAAATTGTGCTGCATTTAGTATGCTGCTGATAAAGTCTCTGGTTGAAATATTTAGTTGTATCTGTGTGCATTGTTTCCATTCTCTCCATTGAGCTGCTAGTCACATTTTATGTTGCCTTTAGCAAACCCATAATTAGTCACATTTTATAACATGCTTGATAGAGGCAAAGGTGGGTCCATTCTACTTTCCCCTTAAATTACGGCTCTGGAACAAACACAGTAAGAATAGCACTAAACAATCCATAAGAAACTATTTGGTAAAAACATAACTTGTTAAACAATTTAGTTTACTTTTGAATGTTAAAAAAAACCATACCTCCTTAGCCTTAACTGCTGCAGCTAGCTCTCTTGCTGTGTCATCTAACTGCTGTTTCAGTATTTGTATTTCTTTTCTTGCCTTATCAACCTCACTCTGACTCAACTCTTTGCTCTAAATTTAACAGGGAAACAATAAAACAAAAATAAATCCGAAATTTAGAATTCATATTATTAACGTTACATCCCCCAAGAGATTTACAACAACAACAACAAAACCACCTCACAACAGAAAGTTGAATCTTAATCAGAAAATCCAAAACTAAACAGAGATGTCTTAAAAGCTGCAACAGAAAATAAATACTCTCCCTGTGTGGGTTCCGGGGCCCTATTATAGGAAAAACAAGAACAGACCCACTGCCTACCCGAAAGCATGCCATAAGAGTCGACTAATCGGGAGCTTCCTCCGAAGTCGGAGTGCATATGCCTGAGAGGAAAGGAACCAACAGTCTGCGTACAAATAAGTCACATCTGTAAAATGGATGCACATACACCACTCAGGTTCTTGAACAGGACTACAGTTCAGAAGGGGATAGACAACCAGAGTTTAGAGTTGGTGAACGCCGAAGAAGAAGAAGAAGAAACAGAAGCTCGCAGATGCTCGTAAATGTATACAAACAATCTATCGGGGGGGGGGGGGGGGGTATCCAAATTAATTTGTTTCAATGAAAGAAGAACATGTAAGAATTCATAACAAACAGGTGACTCATTAAAAATTTAACATTTAGGACATTATTTTAAAAAGCATTAAATTAAGAAAAGTATTAGTTATATGAAAAGGCAATAGGCCTTTGCAACTTACAAGAGAACAATATTAGGGAAAATGTGCAAAACTGCACGGAATCATGATTGTCAGTGAAATACTACTCATCTTATTCAAAGCAAGCATTGCATTCATGATTGTCCAATCTTTCCTGTCACTGGATATTCTTATGAAATGACATCTGCCTCTATTACTGTTTGTTCAAGGTCTCCATGGCTAAGCCTCTGAAGGTCATGGGCGCATTTCACAAACTGGGTGGGTTCGTAAGTGCAACTGTTATGGAGATCTTGATAATCATCACTGGAGCTACGGAGTTAGTCAATAGATTATCCTCAATTCAATGCACATCGAACCATTCAGTCCATAAGTGCTTGGATTCCCTCGTCAGTAAATACCGTAGCATGCAACAGCTGTTATATGTTGGTTTCTTATTCTTCTTCGGCTTTCTGCAAAGTGCTCCTGTCCGGCCACACCCCTTTCAACTTGTTCTTGCAGTCTGATCATGACTTCAGATTCACAGTCATCATTTGGCTCCTGGTCCATGGCTTGTCTACCCTCCACAGTAGCTTTACCTGCAAGCCGATCAGCTTGCTTATTTTCTTGCACGCCTGAGTGCCCTAGCACGAATATGAAACTGAGATTCGTCAGCCCCGGCCACTTCAGAGACTCCCACCACTGTCTTCAGACCCGAGTGCCCTAGCATGAATATGAAACTGAGATTCGTCAGCCCCGACCACTTCAGAGACTCCCACCACTGTCTTCAGACCCGAGTGCCCTAGCATGAATATGAAACTGAGATTCGTCAGCCCCGACCACTTCAGAGACTCCCACCACTGTCTTCAGACCCAGCCCATCTCTATCTTCCTGGGCATACTAACTAAGGAAGCTTGAGCGGGTAAAGGTCTCCAAAGGAGTTAATGTTTAGTGTGACACTAAAGTATGCAGTTTAGTGTTTTGTGCAATGCTTTTGGCAGGTGAATAGCTGTTCTGCAAAGAGACCTAGCATAATGAGAAAATGCCTGATGCAATGAAGTGGACTTTAAACCTTTACATTTTATATTATTATTTGTTACCCGGCTGTAAAGATTTTCACATATGTCTTCCTACGCTTACCTCTGCCTCTCTTGCCCAATATTTTTCCGCTTAAGGCTACATATTACAGAGGTATAGAAACTTTTTACCAACCTGGTTAGCTTTGTCCATCTGGTCACATAACTGGGCCAACTCCTTTGCATGGTCTGCATGCAAGCGATTTCTGATGGTTTCTTCTTCTTTCCCTCGGTCAGCAGTCAATGATTCTATTGCAAAACTGAGAGGGGGAAAAAAGGACCATCCACTTTATTACAGATATCCTTAATTACATAGGATTTTCTTTCTAAACTGGAACTCAATTAGTAATGTGATTAAAATCAATAGGGATACAAACATGTGACAGCTCAAGCTAACTAATACTATAAACTTCATGGCACCATGTTTCATCCCTTCTGTTCTGCTTGTCCCCTCTGATCCGCTAGCTGTCTGCTGACAGCATTGCATGTAGCACAAACTCTGTAGCCCCAGTGACAACTCTCAGGAATTCCCAAAATATTCCACAAATGAATTGAATGATGCATTAATAAACTTTGACCTTCTGAGCACAAGACAGACAGCTTGACAAGCTTGGCCAGAGAAATCCTCAAAAGAGAATTCTCTGTAACTGATTACAAACATTAATAATACTTACGCAGCTTTCTGAATCAACACTTGCTTGTCTATAAGTTCCTGTTTCAGGCTGTCTATTTCTGTCTGCAGTTGAACATTCTGAAATACGGGCAAGCATTTCAAAGGCAATTAACCCATAAGACTTTTTTAATAACATCTGGTTCATATCTATATACAATTTTTGTTTAGGTATTGGAACATAATCAAGCTGCATGCCTACAACTTTAAGAATGCTCTTGGTGGTTTAAAATGTTTACTATTTGATCAATGTTGTCAAAAGTTAAATTATTCTAGAGGGCTTGGTACCAGGAAAGAGGAGTTGAGACAGGCCCCCCCAAAAAAAGACCTGGATCTAAAACTGTACCAGCTAGTGTGCTGAAGCAACCATAAAATTATATCAATCATCATGAAAGTTAAGACCCTTAAATCTCCCAGCCCTGGTCAGCTGTTTTATCAAACCACTATCTTTTAGTTATTAACTTGACTTTCAAATCTTTCAGCTGCAATTAATCACTATTCTGTCAGTGGAAAATATTAGGTTATCTCTTTTTGACAACGAAGACATATATTATACTAAAGTGCTTGCAACCTAGGATAGAAAAGTGCAGGTTCACTTGCTAGTGAACTCATATCAACAAATGGATCACTCAAAGCCAGTTTTAAACATACATCATGGACACATCTATTCTTCTTCTTATTCGCGTTCACTGGCTGTAAACTCCGGTGGAAAGTTCTGGTTGTTCATCCACTTCTGAATTTTGTCTGGTTCCAGAACATCGTTTTACAGATCTGGCTTATTATTTGTAAGCAGACTGTTGGTTCCTCCCCTCAAGGCAGGTGCACTCTGACTTTGAAGGAAACACCCCTAATTAGTCTAATTTTACAACAGGCTTGTTAGAGAAGCAATAGGTCCATTCTCCCCCCCCCCCCCCCCCCCCCTGAAATAGAGCCCCAGAAGCCAGCAGGAAGAAATATCTATTAATGAGTTTCTACATTTAGCAAACAACATATTTCTTCACAAAAAGGACCCACCATTTTTAACACATCATGGCCATCACCAAACGTCTGCTGCAATCTCTCCTCCATGTAGTATATTCTCAACTTGAGACTAAAGTTCTCTTTTTTCAAGTCAGAGATTAGCTGGAAGCACAGAATGAAACAATGAGTATCATTCATGAAATACAAATAATTCATTCACACATTCATATTCTAACTGCTTCTACTGTGGAGGGAAGAATTACTCTTTGTTTAAATACTCTAGAGTAAAGCCACTTTATTATTCTGTTAATCTTTGTTCATCCTGAAGTCTTCTTCTTCATAGCGTCCACCGGCTGTAAACTCCGCCAGGAAAGTTCTGGTTTGTTCTTCCACTTCTGGTCCTTTATCTTATTCAAGAACCTGAGTTTCACTCTATGGTTCTAATTATTTATCCCTCACCTCTCAAGCAGATGCACTCCTATGATGAGGGAAACATCCCTAATTAGCCTATTCCTATGACACGCTTATTAGGAAGGGCAGTGGGTCTATTCTTTTTTTGTTCCCCAGAACTGGGCTCCCAAAACCACAGGGAGACATCCTGAAGTGTGTGTACATCTCACTCATGCAAACACATACACACATTTACAAGCACACATAAAATCCTGAAAATATATGTAGACATTAGAACACAAAAGTTATCTGGAGGCTCAAACTCAAACCTATATATACATATATATACACACACACACACACATATATATATATATATATATATATATATATATATATATATATATATATATATATATATATATATATATATATATATATATATATATAGAGAGAGAGAGAGAGAGAGAGAGAGAGAGAGAGAGAGAGAGAACGAACGAAAAGAGAGAGAGAGACAAAGAGTGAAAAGAAATTTTAAAGGGGGGTGGGGTCAATAAGAGACAGAGAGAGAAAGAGAGGGAGGGACAAAGAGAGTCATGATGAGAGAAGGTGTATCAGTGAGTGAGACAGTCAGCGAGTTAAAATATATAAATGAGAGAGAGAGAGAGAGAGAGAGAGAAGAGAGAATGAATGTGTCACAGAGATACATTTAATCTGTGTAAAAGCGCCAGTCATAAACAAAATGTAATCCCCTTTAGCTCAGTCTTAATTAATATACCTGATCGTATTCCTTCATAGTGTAACCACTCACTAAAGCTATCTTTCTGCACGGTCTGATGGTTGCTGAAAACATAATAAGATACAAACGTTATCAACCCAGTTTTAACTATTTTAAAAACAAACAAAGCTGTTCTGATTGTTGCCAGCCAGCAATATCAAATATGACAATGATGGGAACAACAAAAAACACAAAAATATGTTAATTCAGGGAAAAGACATTCAATATTAGTTGTCTATCCTATACCAAACCCATCATTCAAGAAGGGGTGGGGGGGGGGGGGGGGGGGGGGGGGGTTAATTTTACATTCAGTAGTTTGCCATTGCTTCCTGTGTGGTCGACTCTTAATGCCCCTGTTCCGCGTGTGGGTTCTAAGGCCCCGTTCTGGGGAAAACAAGAACAGATCCACCACCTACCCAATAGCATGTCATAAGAGTCGACTAAATTGGAGCTATCTTCAAAGTCGGAGTACATCGGCATGTGAGGCAAGGAAACAACAGTCTGCATGCATAGTCTGAGTCAGACGTGTGAAACAGATATGCATGCAACACTCAGTTTCTGGAACAGGGCTCCAGCCCAGAAGTGGAAGAACAACCAGACCTTTCCACCAGAGTTTAAAGCCAGTCTAATGAAATGTAAAGCAGTCTGGTGCTTTTGGAGTCAATATGGAATATGGTTCAAAACCCTTTATGTTTATAAGTCAATCAGCTCTATGTGGCTCATTTGGTTGGTATTTATCTGTCCGTCTTTCACCCTAACATGACACATATAACTTCCCTCAGAATAACTTACAAGCGATATCCTGTTTGCTTGTGGCCATTCAAAGCAGGCATTAAATGCAGCTGAAATCCATACTGAAATACAACATAAAACATAATTAATATAGATGTCTGATAAGGAACTATAAGAAATATGGGAGGATTTACCAGAATGCAGCACTATAGAACACCCATAAACCTTCAGTGTTTCTAGGGTGGTTAACAAAGGATTTTTCTATCAAAGTTTTTCTATTTAGGCTAAAGGATTAATATCCTCCAGATCAGAAAGGAAAAAAACTACTCTGACAGATTAAACATAATTACATATTGTATAACCAGAACATTCATTCACTGTCCGATTGTGCCATTTATGTCACATACATTTCTCCATTTAAATTCTTTTTTTTTTAATTCCTTCTTATGCCTAGGGCGCATCGGGCCTATTGGAAGAGCGCCCATATTTTTACAGACCAATAGGTACTGAGTGGGTAATGTGGTCAGCATTACGCCGGTCGTCTCTACTTCCCCAGGATATACATTCTGGTACCCATTTTACCCTGGGTCGACCTGCGACACCCCATACCATGATAAAAATCCACGCAGCCAGCAGTGGGTTTCGATCGCAGTACTTTGGAATTACGAGTCGGATTCGCAACGCCTAAGCCACGGACGCCGCCCATTCCATTCTACCCTGTGCAATCACTTGGATATCATAGATGAAATCCAGTCCAGCACCTTTGGCTTCTCTGATTCATGTTCGCCTTAAGGTTTCTCTTAGATGCCCACATTTCCTTAATCCTTTTCCCATTTTAGTGCCCGTCTGGTAATACTCTGTCTCTTCTTAGAATGTGTTCAATATAGTGCCATCTTCTTTCTCTTATTACTCTTGATACTAGCAGATGTCCAGACATTTCTCTTATTTCTTCACTCCTCTTGAAAACATCAAACTTTATGTCCATCACTGTCCTCAGAACAAATATGGAGGAAAATGGTTTGTTAACATACAAGACATGAAGGATTACCAAGAGTTAATTACCAGCTACAGCTTTCTGTCATAAATGCTTGAAAATTTCAGCACCCAAGTGCTGGCCTTTTGTGGCTGAGTTATAATTGAAATATTTACTATTTAATCTTTACATATTTACATTCATTAACACACAGAATCTTGGCTCCCCTACTTCTCATAGTCTGCGCTGTGTGGCTTTGGTAGTCATGTCTATCCCCAACCTTCTGTACTGGGTACTTCCAGTTAATTCTGACATGTCCCCATGTCGGTTCTGGGACCCCATTGTGACGGAAAACAGGAATAGACCCAACATCTCCGAAACAAGCATGTCGTAAGAAGTGACTAAATGGTGGGCTTCCTTTAAAGTTGGAGTGCGGCAAGGAATCAGCAGTCTGCATACAAATAAGCCAGGTCTGTAAAACGAATGCACATGCAAAACTAAGGTCCTGGAACAAAGCTGAAGTCCAGAAATAGACGAACAGCAAGGTCTTTCCGCCGGTGAACACAAACAACAAATAACAATTTTAACATAGATGAAAGGCCATGATGTCAAACTGTCCAGAATCTTCTCTCTTAGTCGCCCTCTGCCTCTCTTCCCCTCCAACTTTCCCACTGTCATGATGTACTCCAGTTTTTTGTTCTCATGACATGACCAAAGAATGTAGATTGTTTCTTGATGTGGGAAATCGGTTCTCTTCATGAGTCAGTTTCTTTCAAGACATCTTTATTACTCTTTTCATCTGTCCAGGGTATTCTCATTATTCGTCTATAAAACCATAACTCCGCTGCATCCATATGATTTTTCCATCATCGCCGACCAGTCCAGGCCACTGTTATGCGACTTCCATATATCGGAAAAGATGTACATAGCTCACGAGAATTCTCTTTCTTGTCTCAGTTGACAAACAAAGATTGTATAGAATTTTCTTTATTTTGTAAAATGCTGCTTTTGCTTGAGCTGTTCTCCGTTTAACGTCTTTAATATATCTTCCATGTGCTGTTATCAGGGTACTCAAGTACTATAACAACCTGCTACAGGATTGTCTTAGTTACTTTGATGTTGCATGCTAGAGCAACCATTTTCATTGTAATTAAACTATTTAGTTTTTCTGCTGTTCTTCTTCGTGTTCACGGTCTGTAAATTCAGACAAAAAGTTATGGTTGCTAATCCACTTCTGGACTCTTAGTCCTATTTGAGAACACAAGTGTTGCATACACATCCATTTTACATATCTGATTCATCTGTATGCAGACTGTTGGTTCCTTGCTTCTCAGGCAGATATACTCTGACTTTGAAGGAAGCTCCCAATTGGTCAACTCTTATGACATGCTTTTGGGTAGTTAGTGGGTGTATTCTTGTTTTTACCACTGTGGGACCCAAGAACCCATAGGGGATTTTGCTGTTCAAATTAAGACCCTTGTTTTGACTTTCTATAACAGTTATGTCCACTGTGTCTTGCAGTTGTGTGTTCATTGTCAGCAATCAAAACTATACAATCAGGATTTCACAGGTTTTTCATAATATGCCCACCAACTGATATTTCTGGCATACCATTTATGGATCTAATTATTATGAATAAATCGGTTGATAGTACACATCCCTGTCTAACCTTGTTTAATCTTTTAATATGGCCCTACTAATCAAATGAACTCAGCTCTCCTGTAAACTACGGCCGGTTGACAACAGTAGACGGCCGGTTAGTTGGAGTTCTGTCCCTTGGCTACAGTGGCATTACGGAGTGGAAAAGGCACTAATCACAACACAAAGTGACGTCGACATGGCTTGCAGACCCCGCGCTGCGACTCAAATTATCAACCGCATTCAATTACCGCTTCTTGTGGCGCATTACGGAGTGGACTATAGGGAACAAAACAAGTGACATTATTACTGTGTGTTGGCAATAGACAGCGTGCAGTGCCCTACTGTCATCATACGATTAGGATTAGGGTGTGGGTTAGGTTAAGGGTTAGGGTTTGGGTTGCTACTATGAGTTTGTGCAAAGATGAGATGCGGCGACACTAACGGTAACCCTAACCCACACCCTAACTCTAACCCAATACCTAACCCAAACCGTAAGATTATAGCAGGGCAGTGCACGCTGTCTATCGCCAACACATAGTAATCGTGTCAATTGTTTCGTTCCCTCCTTTTCCACACCGTAATTGCACTGTAGCCAAGGGACAGAACTCCGACTAACCGGCCGTCTACTGTTGTCTACCGGCCGTAGTTTATAGGAGAGCCATGAACTCTTCCCTTGGGTTTTGGGGCAATAAATGCACACACTATGCATGAGCAGCTGTAGCAGTGAATTTTACCCCATAGGACATCACACAGAGTGATAAACACCTGGTGACACAAAGTGCACCAATTTCACCATGCGGATGACGATCACCTGTGGAGAGGTCCCAGAAACCATTAGGCTATATTAAGGCCCCCGGCAAAAGCCAGGGTGTGGCTTCAAAGTAACAAAAAATTGCACCTCACATAGGGTCAACTTTTATGCATTAGCAGCACTAGTTACTATCACGAAATTGTACTACTAGTAGGTCTGTACCTCTTTATTTATCATGATGGGATGCAAGAATGTTAGGTTCCCCAAAAACTTATATTCATGTGTTTCATTATGACTGACAATAACAGACAGGTAATGACACACACACACACACACACACAAAAGATACTGATGACAGATAGGTAAAGCACCACAACACACATGTAAGAAAGAGTAAAGGGTCATTTTCATGTCTGTCTCCAAAGGCGAGTATACTTCAGTATTATGAGTATACGATCCTTCCCACACAATTTTATAGGTACATGACAACTGAAAAAAAAACAATATTGTGCAATAAGAAAGCCTTCCTGTTCTTTGACCACTGCCCTACAAAACATTAGATATGCCCCAAATGATTAAATAAACTTGTAACTCATTCTTCACCATTCACTGACTGATCAGTGATTCGATTCATTCAAACTCTCAAACTGCGATTGTTTAAAAACGGTTTTGTGATTGATGATAAACTTTAAAAAAAAATAACTCCATCGGTAAAACAAACAGTATACTGATATATGTGATGTTAACAGTTTTTATATTCTAGGGTGAATGAATACCTAAATCGTATTTGTGTTTACATCTCGTTCTCCCTCTTTCTTTCTCTGTTTTCCTTGTTAACGGCAAACGCTCAAATTTGGTTTCTAAATCATACGCATGCGCACTAAAAGATTCACAGATAGGCAACAAAACAACATTTATTACCTTGTAAAAACAATTATTATTAGTAGTATATACTAAACTCTGATGAATTTATTTATTTTTTGTTTGTTTATTTTTTATGTATTTCTTTAGTTAAAATAATATATTTTTCAAGTTGGAAAATATTTGATATTGTTACCGTAATTGTTGCGTGAAAATACCCGAATCTTTTTTATGCTGCTCTCGCGGGTATCGTCTGCTGCAAGGTTTGGAGACGAGGGGAACGACGACTCGAAATGTGTGGCCGGACTGCCTGGTAGACACATTTATGCTTAGTTAGCTTCCCGAAAATATAAATAATGTGTATTTATTTTTACTTAATTATGATTAACTACGTTAATAATCCTTAATGCGCAGTTAATTTGTATAGGCCCTAAGCCTCAGATGCTTTATCCAGAAGTTCGCATATTTTTAATACGACTGAGCCCCGTTGTAAGGGGTAGAAGTTCGGAGAAGAGCCAAAGTAATTAATTATAGGCTCTCCTCTGAACTTCGACCCGATATTATGGCGGCCATAAAATATCCTTGCGGAGCTTAGTTCTATTAAAAATATGCCAGCTCCGTAAAAATGCTCTAACAGGGTCTCAGCGATATGTTACTTGCCGACCTGTTTCTATGACTATGCCTCACCGCCGAGCGTATCCCCCGCGCCGCTACGCGCAGCGCGAATGCGGGCTAAACTAGATGGCTGGGACTCACGAGCAGCAGCTACCGCATCTCCCGCAACTTCCTCCAATTAATTATGTGTCCTAATCAAATGACGGGTTGAAATGGTAGAAGTAAAAAAAGGGAACGCAGAATTGAAAAAAAAAAACTGCAAATGTCTTAATCTGGCTAATTAAGAAGATATCTACAAACTTACTTATTTACGAAATACTCTGCATGCTCAAAAAAATTTATTTATCAACAGCACCACAAAACCGTAGGCTCTCCTCCGAACTTCATCCCTATGTATTATGGCGGGGCTATTCTCCGAATAACGGGCACTAAAAATGGCGGCAGCAAAATATCCTTACGAGCCTCAGTCACGTGTCAATTCCGCACTTCCGGCGACTTAATTTGCGGTTTTTCTGCGACATTTGCGGTTTTTCGGCGACATTTGCGGTTTTTCGGCGACTACCGCCACAAGTCCCCCACGCTGCTTCGCAGTGACTGAGGCTCCTAAGGATATTTTGCGGCCGCCATCTTTAGTGCCTGTTATTCAGAGGATAGCTTATGGCGGCCAAACAAATACCCTAACAGGGCCTCAGAGTATTTGTTTGCCCTGGATAATATTGGCCCGTTATTCGGAGGCAATCCTTATTTTGCCGTAATTTGTTCCTCGACAGGCACTCCGCATTTTACACACGACTGAGGCTCTGTTAGGGTATTTGTTTGGCCACCTTAATATGGGGACGAAGTTCGGAGGAGAGCCAAACCATGTTATGTCACAGCCTAGGATCTCTGTCTTGACATGATTTTTCAAGCAAAGAGTACGGAAAAATTGCTTCTAACTGATTGTCGATGCTCCCCTTTTTTTTGCGGTCGTAATAATACGCTCGTATGTACATGCCAGAAGAGGCAGATTTAACTGCAGATTAGCGTCTATGACAAGATCACCCATAGTTTAAAATGCTGCATCTGTTAGTTACTTTTCCTAACTTGTGCACAAGATTGTTGAATTCATCAACTTGTAATGTTTTCTGATAATTTAGTCTTTTCAACCTTTACATTTATTACTTGAAACTATTCTCTTCCATGTGCTACTTTACATCCTGTCAATGAAATCTAATATACTTTTTAAGTTACAGGTGGATGCGACCAAAAGAGTAGGGCAAGATCCCTGAGTCTTATCTTCTTGTTCTTCTTCACATTTGTCGGCTGTATACTTCGGCAGAAAAAATTCTGTTTGTTCGACCTCTTCTGTGCTCTAGTACTGTTCCAGTGAGTGTTGTGTGTACATCTGATTATCAGGTCTGAATCATTTGCATGCAGACTGTTGGTTCCTTGAATCTCAGGCATATGTACACTCTTCATGCTTTTGGGCAGGCGGTGGGTCAATTCTTGATTTCTCCACAGTGGGGCCTCGGAACCCACATGGGGAACCTGAGTCCTATAAAACTTGGAAAGCTTTAAGGGGGGGACATCAGTGCAGACTTTCATGGAAAATTGAATGTTAAATGTTGAATTAAGAATCAACATCACAGCACTCAGGACACCCCCATAAGCGCTCCGTCCCCATCTTCAGCAGCAAGTGAAGAGTTAAAATTTTGATGGTACCAGCAGCCGTCTGATTGTCTATGCCTTCTCCTCTCTCCATTTTCTCATCTTTTCCTCCTCCCTTTCATAAACAATATTAATAAAATTCTATATGCCTGAGAATGAGATATGACTTAAAACACATTATTCTATTGCAGTACGCTGGAACCTGATGATGTTGTAAAAGCATGTACATACAAAGATGGAAACGGCAAAAGAAGACATCCCATATGGAAAGATGCTCCTGGTGGCCAGACTTATTGGCCATCATATAACATCGCACCCACACAGCATACGTTAGTTTCATTTCAGTTAGTTAATTTTAAAAGCTGGACATTTCTAAAGTGCTTTCAGTATTTTTGTTGTCCCTTTAACATTGATTCCACTATTTCTGCTTCTTTCCACTCTTCTTGATAAATCATTGTCATGTGCCTTGCTGATAAGAATAGTTGGTCAAGTTTTGCTTTGCTCTTTTTCCATAAGTCTTGCCAGTCATCACGAGTTCTCAAGTCTGTTAGAAGATCCTTAATGTCAATAATCATGTAATTTTTCTGTTTCATTTGGCATTATGTATGTGTACAAGAAAACAGCTCTGTACTGATATAATTAATTTGTATGTAAATGACCTATATATCATAATTATAAACATGTTTCAACAAAATTGTTTTATATTAAAACAGTATGGTATCACAGGAATCTGTTTAAGAATGTAACATATTGTGTCCATTGATGTCGTTGTTCTGTGCTGTTGCATTTATCAAATTTAAAGTTAATGGCTTTGATAGCAGTGTCCTCACCCACTCAGACTTGAGATTACACCTAGATGATGTAGCCATTACAGGTGCCCTAATTATAACTTCTGGAGGTTGAAGAGGGTATCTGGGATCTGCCTTGTTGGTCTGTCGTCCAGATTGAGATGTTTAAATCTCAGGATGCTATGGTAAACTTTTGGCAGCTGCCTGGAGAGGACAAATTGTTCGACTCATAGCAGTGATAAACAGAACTGCTTTTGTGTTACTGGGATAAAGGAATGAGAGCATATATTACCATAATCTAATCTGCGACTATAGAGGGTTGGCTGAAGACCAGCTACTTTAGCCTATAAAAACTACTTGCAAAATCCAGTTAATTATAAATAAGTCTACAGCATATTTTAGTTGAGGGCCATCATGATTTGAAAGGGAAGATAAGAAATAAGCAGAAGATAGCAACAACAGAAAGTGACTAGCTTTCTTTATCACAGTGTAATTTGTGTCGAAATCATGATCGCTGTTTTATAGTTACTTGTTAATTGTAGTCTTCACTTGCTAAAGTTAGGGTCTATAGCTTTGACATTATGAACATGCTCGAATCCCAGCTGCATGAAATTTGGCAGCAGATTGCCTTATATTTGTTTCGACAGTGGTATCGGGAGCCGACTGTTCTTTAAGCACTGGCAAACTACTAAACATAAAATTGCCTAGAAAAATCACGAACAGCCAAATGATACCGTGATGTGTTCTGCAGTGTTATATTAAGGATATGCAGTTAACCTTAACATGGCTAAATAACTATGTATGGATTTGACACAATCTTGTTTGTTCTTCTTCTAATTTAGACCTGTGTTAGTGGCCTCAAACTTTGATGGCTTAATTAAAGGTGAATTTATTTCTGAGCGCACTATGACCCCAATGAAGTGGGGCCTTACTCCCTCATGGCATAAAGGAGACCCCTACAAGGTGCCTTATGAGACAAACAACTGTCGTGCTGAAGGGATGTTGGAAAAGAAGACATACAAAGTACCACTGCAGAAAGGCCGTCGTTGTGTTGTGTTGGCTGACGGGTTAGTAGATATCCTGTTTGATTAATGTATCTGTTTATGTTGTTGTTTTAGTAGTAGTTTATATATCTTGGTTATAATTGTGATATGTAGTTTTTTTTTGCTATTTAACACTTGGGTGTGTTTATGATTAACAGTTACATTCAGGGCAGCTGAACAGCGAAAATAGGCCAGAAAGAATGTTCAAACAACAAGCCTTTTTGTCTACAGACAGTGTGCCCTGCCCTCATTGTCCTAGACTCTTCTGGGCACGTATTGGACTTATAAGTCCACCCCTGGATTCACATACATTCAACTGCAGTTTCATGATGGATAAAAGAAAGAGTGGTCTTTATCACTTGTTATGAACGAATGAACATTTAGTTATTTCATCTTGCATAGATTATAATTTATTAAAGCATTGTAGGAGAATAGATTAGTTAGTTAGTTAGTCTTTCCTCTTGTGTCGAGTGCGGCACATAGGGCAGAGGTCATGACTCTCCATGCATGGCGGTTCGTTGCAATCTGTTGTAGGTCTTGGATGTTTGAGTGGTCCATGAGCGAGCCTTCCCTGATGATAGTTCTACGTAGAGTTTCCCTTGGTCTTCCACGAGATCTTTTCCCCTGTGGTGTCCAAATGAGGGCTTGGTAAGGAAGTCTTGATTTATCTATTTTAAGGGCGTGGCCAACATAGTTCCAGTGGCGTTCTCGTATAAAATTAGACACATACTCTTGCCTGGATTCTTGCCTTATTTGTGCATTGGTTCGGAAATCTGGCCATTTGAAATTTAGTATTCTTCTAAGGCATTTATTTTCAAAATTGTCTAATTTTGTGTCTAGATTTTTCGTTGATTTCCAGCTCTCGCATCCATAGGTTGGTACTGGAATAACACAAGAATTGAAGATCTTGAGTTTTGTGTGTTTGCTAAGTGTCTTTGATTTTCAGATGTTGGACAGTTTATTGAAGGCACTAGATGCCAGTGCTATTCTAAATGGTATTTCTGGTGCGGTATCTCCTGTAGATGACATCTTGCTCCCTAGATAAGTGAAACTGTTGACTTTTTCAAGGCTGTTGTTGTTCAGCGTGATATCAACTGAACTGTTGGTAAGGTCTAGAATTTTTGTTTTTGTGGTGTTAATTTGGAGTCCAATTTGTTCTGAGAAATTCTGGAGTCGATTGATTTTTTCTTGGGCGTCTGTGTGTTCTGAACTCAGGAGTGCTATGTCGTCGGCGAAGTCTAGGTCTTCCAGAATTTTGTCAACCCATGGAGTATAGATTACTGAGTTTAAAATATTTTAATTCTACTTTTCAATTAATTGCAGGAATCTTACTATTTAATCTGTCTTTAGGATTATTTAAAGTTCTGTGGGATAAAATTATACTGTTTTAAGATATTCAAATCTTTGTTCTTGTAATGTGCTGTTTAATCCTTCCCTTGTTGTCATTCTGAGTCTGTTTGAATAAATACTATAGTGGTCTCAGTGATACGTATTTCCCATGTGGGTTCTGGGAGGGGGGAGGATAATAGTCTCACTGCTTCCCTAACAAGCATAGTCATACAAGGTGACTAATTAGGGGAGTTTCCTGCACAGTTAGAGTGCATCTGCCTGAGAGGCAAGGAACCAACAGTCTGTATACCATTAAGCCAGATCTGAAAAAAGATATCCACACAAATTTCAAGATCTGGAACAAGACCAAAGTCTAGAAATGGATAAACAACCATAACTTTCCACCGGAGTTTACAGCCGGTGAACACTAAGAAGAAGTGAGACAAGTATGGCTCTGGGGCTGACCCAGCCTAATAATAAATTGGTGCCCGATCATTTCCAGAATTGTGTGTAAAACTGAACTTGGAAGGAAACTGAGCACTTCATCTTATATGTCTTGGCCTAGAATGTTTGAAGACTCAGCCCTTTTGACCCCTGGCTTGTGACTACATTCACCCCCCCCCCCCCCCCCCCCCACCCCCCAACTTCTCTAATGTTGTTTGAATATTAAATTATTAGACCAGTAACAATTATATAAAATAAAGTAACAGACTCCTGTTCAAAACCGTGTTCCATAAACATATATTTTTAGACGTATATTTGTAAAGACCAATCAGCACGTGATGGTTGGTGTAATCAGCATTGCACTAGCCACCATTACTTCCCAAGATATTGCCAGGTACCTGCTTTAGATTGGGTCCACCTAGGAACCAGTGTCACTTTGGAAACAATATTTAACCTGATGTGGATTCGAACCTAGTATCTTCACACTGGCAGATGAGAATCTAGCCGCTCTGCTACCATGGCTCCCAGTGCCATTTGAGTCATTAATTATTCACATGTTTAATAATTAGCTTTTTGACCTGCTTAGTGTTGGAGTTCTAAATTTGGCCAGTCTGATTTTGAAATACAGTTGACTCTGAATATCCGGCCCTGTCTGGCGGAAGAGTAGGCGGCGTAGCAAAAAGGAATGAATGTTTATGCCAAATTTACAGTATCTCATTCTTGTTTTCTGTACACTCTAGTCTATATGAGGGATTTTAAAAAAGTGTGTTTTCGTGCCACATATTTAATAGTTTATGCTCCTCACTATGTATAGAAAAGAAAAAAAAACAGCAAAGAAAAGGGAGCTCACTGATATTCAGTAATGTAATCTTGTTATTCTTTTCAGATATTATGAATGGAAAGCCACACCGGAGGGCAAACAGCCCTATTTTTTCTATTTTCCACAACCCAACAATATCACTTACCCAGGAGAAACGGCAAAGATAGAGATCATCAAAGATGAAAAGACGAATATTAAAGAGACACATCTTGACAAGGCTATAAAACAAGAACTGTTATCACAGGAAGTTGGACAAGAGACACACAACAGTAATCAGCGAAAGAGTAATACACTAATTAAACAAGAAGGTTCATCAGATGTTGAAACACATAAGTTGCCACAACCTGTTAATAAAAATAACCTAAAGCAGGAAAAGCCAGACAGCTGTGATATTGAAACAAAGCCTCCACATTCATTCTGGGATGCTGTGAAATCAGAGAAGTCAGAAGTTCAGTTGGATCCCATAACTGGAGAATCACAGTTGGTAAAGTCTTGTGATGTGGCAGAATCTGTACATGGTGCAGAAAAGTTGAAACAAGCTGATAATGGGGATGGTGCTAGTGACGAGGTCGGTGAATGGAAGGGTCAGAGGTTGCTTACAATGGCAGGAGTTTATGATGTGTGGAAATCTCCAGATGTAAGTTTTTTTGTTTTTTTTTTCACAGTGAAATAATAATTTTGTTTGCCTAAAGTAATGTAATAGGTGTAATTTTTTTTTTTGGGTGGGGGATTGTGTTAGTGGCATTGTAGCTGTATGTTTTTATTTGTCTCATAGTGGTATTATAGTTGGATGATTTTGTTTTAGTACTTTTATAAGTTTGACTTAGTGATGTTGTCTGCTTTTGTTTCTTGGTGGTGTTTTATCGTGTGTTTTGTCTTTCATAGTGGTGTTACAATTGTGGCATTTTGTTTGTCTTAGTGGTGGTTTAGTTAAATATTTTTAGTGATACAGTGCAGACCACTTAAGTTGATCTCGGATATGGTGAATTTCTATTGGGAAGAACAATTCGCTTATGTCCCAGCAGTTTGTCTTCGTACTGGCTAAGAGGAATTGCTCATAAGAACTATTTCTTGGGTCCCTGGTGAGTTTTGCTTATTGGGTCTGCATTGTATTTTGTTTTTGACTGTTTGTCATGGTGATGCCAGTGGTGCTATAGTTGTTTTTGTTTTGTTTTTATCAGTGATATTATAACTCTATATTTTTGTTTGTTTTAATGATGTGCTTTTTAAATTAAAAAAAAAAAAAACACACATTTAAATGTGACTCAGATTTGAGCCAAGCTAAGGGAGCTCCAAAAACATATGAGAAAACATGCTTTTGGAGCTTTGTCTGCTTTCTGACAAAGAAAGTGGTCCATGCCCAGTTATTGCTTGAGAAGGATTGTCATTTTGACTGTGTGTAGTTCAGAGGTCAACCCACTCTTGTAAATGAATACCAGGGAAGTAAAAATGAATACCAGGGATTTATCTTTGAAGAAAATATAAAGTAAGAAAGGTTGATGTTTGCCCATTAATAAATGACCTAGTATATATGAAGCTGTAACACATGGCTGCTTCTTCTGCCACTGGTTTGCATTTAGTTTTTTGAAACAAGAGATAGAAAATATGTTTTGAATTATTTCTTGTGTTTTTGTTTTAACTTGTTTAGGGATCCCCACCACTGTATTCCTACAGTGTCATCACAGTGCCTGCTTCATCAGAACTTGAGTGGTGTCATAACCGCATGCCTGTGAGTATTATACCCATTATGACCTCATAAAAAATAGAAATTCACAATTGTAATCACAGTTCGTTATTCAGAATGTTTGCCAACGTGAAACTTTGGTTAACCCTCACTCGCTTAACCCTGTTTCTGTTATCCATCATCTTCTTCTTCAGCATTCCGAGCCCTTGAGGTTCATTGCTGCAAATATCACCCACCTCCATTAATATCTCTGGTTGGCCTTCTCTTTCCAGTTGGTGACACCAAGTGTTTGCAGGTCTACCTGGACATTATCTCTCCATTGTCTTCTTGATCTGCCTCGTGGTCTACAACCCCAAAAATATGGAACGCTTCACGACTTTTAAAAAAAATCTATACAACTAGCCACTCAGGAGCAAAAATAATGTTATCAAAGTGCATTGATTGGTTTGAAATGCAGGAGGAGGCAAATGCAACACAGATCCTACTTCTGCCTAAGATTCGGAACATCATGCAGAAAACTCTAACCTTAAAGGTACAGAAGGAGATGCCAGATTATTTTGAAGTAACATATGTTTAAAGTATTACAGTACATTTTTGTAGATTACTACTATTATATTGAAGTTTATTTTTATCATTTTGTAAAATTAGATACAAGGGGAAGTCAGTAACCAATGGTTATGGGATGGCAGGAAAATGTAGTTGGTGGTTTCTATAGGTGTTATTAGGTGACAGCTACATCAAACTTTATGTCTCAGTTCGTTAGGTGATGCTAGGTGTTGCATGTTCATGCGCAACACAAAAACAACATGGCAACTGTACTTATGGAATGTATCCTCAATGAACAACGTGCTGTTGTGGTTTTTTTATTTGGGGGGGGCAAAAGGGCTGCCTGCAAAGGATATTCATAAGGAAATGCTTCCTGTTTATGCTGACAAATGTTTATCCCTTAAAGCAGTGCATAGCTAGGTAAAGAATTTTTCTCAAGGACGCTCTACGATTGTTGATGAAGTCCAATCTGGTTGTCCTGTTGAGATTGCAACAGACGCATCCGTGCAGCGGGTGGAGGAGATGATTAGAGGTGACAGGCAAGTAACGCTTGACTCTGTAGCAGCTGCAATTGGGTGCTCACATGATTTTTGGTTCACTGAAAACCCACCTTGGTGGGAGGCGTTTCACAAATTACACAGCAGTTGAATGTGAAGCGAAAATGTGGGTTAGAAAACAGTTCTATGCGGCAGGTTTGGGAAAACTGATAAAACAATGGGACAAGTGCATCAGTGTTGGTGGAAATTATGTTAAAAAATAATGGGACAGTGTATGTGAAAAAGTAAACAGTTTTCAAGTTGTTATTATCTTTAGTTTTATTTTAAACAACAATTTGTGACTTACTTATTGAATTACCCTCGTACAATATGTATTCTTTTGCTATTAGAGGATTTTATTTACATTTTCATCCCAAGCCAGCAGTGAAATTGTATTAGTAAACAAGAGCATTAAGAAATCTCCAGACGATGATGGATAATCAGAGTTTTACTGTAATGTAGACACAAAAAATTTATTGTCTGGCATTCTCCACTGTATCTCATCAGAGACATAACACAGTTTCAACCACACATTGGTATTTAGCTTTGACAGTATGGTTATAATAATGCACACATTTTCCTTAGGGGTTTTAATTAAAAAACAATAGAATGGAAGTAGACCAAAAGACAGACCAAGAAGATGGTGGAAAGATATACAGGCAGACCTACAAACATTTAGAGTCACCATCTGAAAAGAGAAAGCCAGTCACTAAGATAATGGATGCCGGTGATATCTGCAGCAATGAACCTCAAGGGCTCAAATGTTGAAGCAGTTCTTGTTTGTGGCACTTTTATATCGCTCAGTCACATCATGTTTTCTATTCAGATTGGCTATTGATTTGTCATGTTACTTCTTTAGGCCATACTGTCAACAGAAGAGGAAGTTCAGAAGTGGCTGGATGCAGCCAGCGTTCCATTGGAAGAGGTAATTATAGTACTCAGGTTATATTTGTTTTCGTTTTTTTTTTTTTTTTGTAAGAACTAAAGGGAAGGTGGTGATGTCTTTTATCAGTTTTATTATTGTAGTGCTAGTTTGATTATTTTATTAACGTATTCTTCTTTTCAGTTTTTCTTTTTAGCTCTCCAGGTTATTTGATTTCTCTGTGTGGGTTCCAGGGTCCAGTTTTTAGGGTGGGGATGGTTAATAGACCCACTGCCCTTAACAAGCATGTCATACATAAAGGACTTCTTCCTGTGCTACCATTTTGATTTACACCGACAGACAAGTTCTTGTGATAAACTTGACTGATTTGTTCCATACGACTTTGAATACAATGTTGACTCAGTGGGCCAGTATTTCCTTCTTAATGGCCTATACAAGGGACAGTCTTGTGGGACATGTTCTGTAGGTTGCACACACAATTCCACTATGGTGAACTACTTAGACGAAGCCTGTGCATATGTTTGTCAGGTTTGTTATGTCCTGTCCTGAGGCGTAGAATAATGACCTGCCGATGCCAGTCTAGTAAGTGGTAGTCATCTCTGCCAGATTCTGTTAACTTCTGATAGGATTGGATGGCCCTTTTCTTCTCAAAGTATGTTACGGCATCAACTTCCTGTTCTCATTCTGCCCCTTTCTTAACAGGAAATCTTTTACTGAAATCAAATGTGTTGGACCAAAAGCCTTATTGAGATAACAGCTGATCAGGTCAAGTGACATCAGATTAGGATATTAAGTATGGTCAGAGTGACAACTAGATGTGTCAGAGGTAAGGTAACAATTGGTCAGACCACAAGATTCAGCAAAAACAAACTATCCCAACTACTAATTGCATTTTGATAGCTGATAACTCATTAGGAATACTTTTTTTTTTTTTTTTTTTGCAATCTCAGGCAGCTTCCTTGGTCAAGCCACAGAATTGTTTGAAGTTTCATCCAGTGTCTAAGGCAGTGAATAATTCTCGCTACAAGTCCCCAGACTGTATCAAACCAGTAGAGCTCAGGTAAGAGATCTGAATTGTTCCCCAGCAACGACCCTTTGCTATAGATAGACCAGATATGTCATCCGTTTGAAGTACCCTCTTGCAAGACATGTGATCATCTAAGGTATCCCTGTGCTGCAGATAGGCCAACCCTGTGATCAGTCTGAGGTATCCATGTGCTGCAGACAGGCCAGACATGTGATCAGCCTGAGGTATCCCTGTGCTGCAGATAGGCCAGACATGTGATCGGCCTGAGGTATCCCTGTGCTGCAGATAGGCCAACCATGTGATCAGTCTGAGGTATCCCTGTGCTGCAGATAGGCCAGACATGTGATCGGCCTGAGGTATCCCTGTGCTGCAGATAGGCCAGACGTGATCAGTCTGAGGTATCCCTGTGCTGCAGATAGGCCAGACATGTGATCGGCCTGAGGTATCCCTGTGCTGCAGATAGGCCAAACATGTGATCAGTCTGAGGTATCCCTGTGCTGCAGATAGGCCAAACATGTGATCAGTCTGAGGTATCCATGTGCTGCAGATAGGCCAGACACGTGATCGATCTGAGGTATCTCTGTGCTGCAGATAGGCCAGACATGTGATCGGCCTGAGGTATCCCTGTGCTGCAAAAAGGCTGGACATGTGATCGGTCTGAGATATCTCTGTGCTGCAGATAGGCCAGACATGTGATCGGTCTGAGGTATCCCTGTACTGCAGATAGGCTGGACATGTGATCGGTCTGAGGTATCTCTGTGCTGCAGATAGGCCAGACATGTGATCGGCCTGAGGTATCCCCATGCTATAAATCAGTGGTGTCCAACCTTATTAGGTTTGAGGGATAACTTTTCTCTATGTGGGTTTCCGGTCTCATGGGGGGGGGGGGGGGGGGGGGGGTAGACTCACTACCCCTTTAACAAGCATGTCATAAAATGTGACTAATAAGGCTTGTTTCCTCCAAAGTATGAGTGCAACTGCCTGAGAGGCAAGGAACCAACAGTTTGCATAGAGAGTGGGGTCTGTAAAATGGATGTGCACAGATAATTCAAGTTCTTGAACAAGACTAACATCCAGAAGGTGGATGACCAGAACTTTTCCCTGGAGTTTACAGCCAGTGAATGTGAAAATGAAGGGCAACTTTTCATTGAGAAATCTTTGGTAGTTTGTAGACTACAGTTCACCTTGAGTCTACTTTGTAGACTATAGATGGAGTCAGTCAATACACATTTTACATACAGACAGTATGACCCAGACCACTGCAGGCACATCTCATGGCCTGCTGGTTGACATGTTGGTTATCCCTGGTAATAAATAGACCTGATGTGATCAAACGGGCACCATTTCCCCTTGCTTAAGAAAGGCCAGATACATAACCGGCTGGGGTAGCATATGCTATAGATAGGCCAGATACATAACCGGCTGGTGTAGTACATACTATAGATAGGCCAGATACATAACTGGCTGGGGTAGCACATGCTGCCAGATTTATGATCAAACTGAAGTTGTACAATGTTATAGAATTTAATGATATGACTGATGTAGCACCGGGTCACATCTGTTACAGAATTCAGCGCTTTCATTTTCTTCCAGCAGCAAACCGAAAGTGTGCCCAAGCAGCAGTGTGATGAGGAACTGGCTCAAGTCTGGATCTCCGGCCAAGAAAAAGAAAATTGAATAATCTCACCTTCGACCAGTGTTCCCTATAGATTTTGCAGTGTTTCCTGAAGATGTTTTTCTTGATTTTGTTTGTTTATATTTTGTTATAGTATGTTATAGTTGTATGTTGTTCATTTAAGTAGTTTTATACTTTTGTCTTTTAAAGATACTTTTTGTTTGTTTTTGTTATTTGGATAATCTCAACTTGGATTTTTATGTGAACATTAAATTGAACTCACCTGTTAACTTTGGTTTGCATTCCATAAGTTTAAAATAGCTGAAGATTATTTATTTCATGCATGTTACAGAAAATAATTTTATTTTACATTGTTTTTATATCTTGATGACTTTGCTTTGACCGAATTTAAAAAAAACCAATAGAAGTGGGCAGTTACTTTCTTTGTTTGCATTTATTGGTACTTTTAAGTATACTGTTTTACCTTTTATCTTGTCTGTTAGTGGAAGCTGAGGTAGCTCAGCAACTAGAACTCTTATTTTTAGGGTTGTGGAAACAACAGCCTGTGGTGATTGGGAATTACCAGCAAGACTCGCTAACATTAAGAGATATCTTCCATAGTTAGTGCATGGGATTTCCGGGCTACTTCATGCATTTAATATGCTTCTTCTCAGATGCTTAGCTCTCAACCTATCTGCAAGAATTTTCTCATTTATCCTTGTAATATTTTCTTCATGATTTTCATCCTCTCGGCAGCAAAGTCCAAATCATTTTATTTCCACGAATCTGTCTGTATCATTTGCGTCCCACTTGCACACATCTTTATATAACAACAGTAAAGGCCGACTTATCTCCCTCATATGATGTCTTTAAAAAAAACCACTGATTTGATTTGATTCAAGAACTGACATCACAGCACTCGGGGCATTCCTATAAGCGCTCCGTTCCCATCTTTAGCAGCCAGCGAAGAGTTCCATTACTAATGGTGCCAGTAGCATTCTGATTAAATGTCCGTCTTGCCTTTCCTCTTAGCTTCAAGCATCTGCCAGAACCTCTCGTCACTATCAACTGCATCAATCTCACCACAATGGTGATCAATCTGCTCCTCTGAACTGTACAAGCTCTCCCACAAGGCACTAACCACGTCTGCCTTATCGTGCATCAGTATTCCACCAAGCTGTGCAGAGCCAGCCAGTCTGTCCGCCTGTTCGTTTCCCAACAAACCGGCATACCTGGTGAAAAAAAATCCAGGCAATACTCCTCACCCGGGTCCTCCACAGCGAGGCATGCCATTCTGCACGAAGCATACCTGTCCTGATCTTCCTCAGCATTCTGAGTCAGTTAACAATCACAATGTGTGTATTATGTTCTCTAGCCAAAAGAAAGATGCAGTGATAGCCTCCACCTCCATTCTTAAGCTGGATGTTGTGGTATCATATGCTAGGCTCTCCTGCACCAAACTTCGGACCATTAACTTTTGCTAAGAAACCCCAAGCACTTCTTTTGCCTCTTGACACTGAACCGTCTGTGTAAATCATCAAATCTTCTGAGCAAGCATTATCTTGAATTAATTGCTGAATTTCCACCTCTGTGGCACCTGGTGGCCAGTCTCTGCATTCCCAGCTCAGTGTGATTATGACCCTACACAAGTCTAACTTTTCAGGTGGCACTTTGACCCACTCCTCTCCTCGTCTAATGCTCTCAAGGATGCAAACCTGTCTGTGTCTTCTGCCTGAGCCATCCATGACTTCCCTCTTATCAGCCGCTGACCCTTAACTGCAGCCGCTGACCCTTAACTGTACCCAGAGCTTCGTGCAAAGGGTGGTCTGTGTCTGCAGCTACCCTGAGATATGACTTCGCCTGCAGCACCTTGTGCCTACCTGCAACAGTTGACAAACCAAAGATGTATCGCATACACACCACTGGGGTGTGTCTGGTGCAACCCAGAATGACCCGCATTGCTGCGTTCTGTATGTGCTCTAGTTTGTCCATCTGACTCTCTGAGACAGTAAGCATTCCCAGGCATTCCATTCAAAACACATATAAGAGTAAGTGTCAACTGTTTATTTTGTAACCATCCTAACAATAAACATAAAATAGTCATTTATTTCCATTCTGTTGTTCTAAACTTTGTTCTAGTTCATCTAACTTGTCCTCCAGAACTGCCTTCCGCAGGTGGTGGAAGAAATCAAAGTACTGGTGGAAGTTATGTCTGTGGATTATAGTAAAACCCACGGATAAATATTGCAATTCTAACTACAAAATAAATTCTGAGAGATTAACAAAAGCAGCTCAGTCTATCTGGTCCAACACTTCCTGCTTTCAAATAATGATACTCTGCAAATTGTACATGCATATTCCATCACAACTGTAAAATAATCTTACAAAATATGATCTCCATATAAGTTAACTTTGCCATAATCTTATCAATCTATCAAAATACTGCAGTGAAGGTTGATGGTAATGTAATGAGTCTCCAACACTCCTCTGGTTAGTTAGGCTCCATACACTTCCGACATGAATCACAGCGTTTATGGCTGTTCCCCAAGCTAAAAATGCTTCTTCTTCTTATTAGCATTCATTGGCTGTAAACCCCGACAGGAAGTTCTGGTTGTTTGTCCATTCCTGGACTTTGATCCTGATGCAGAATTTGAATTTCACATGCACATCCATTTTACAGATCTGGTATTTTGTGTTTTGTTTTTTTTTTGGTATGCACGCTGTTGGTTCCTTACCTCTCAGGCAGATGCTGAAGGAAATGCCCCTATTAGTCAGCTCCTACGACATGCTTGTTTTAGGGGGAATGATGGGTCTATTGAGTCATGTAAGTCACTTGGGAAGAAATTTTCTGAAATTAACCTAATTTGAGGGAAGACATTTTCTGAAATTAACCTAATTTGAGTCATATAAAGTTCTGCAAAATACGATGCCCAGGCTTTAAGCCGTTCCCAAATATGGCCTTCCTGAAATGCTTCCAACAATAGTTAGGTCACTGAAAAAAAGTGTGTAGAATCTATTTTGAAACCTCCAGGCGAGTAACTTACTCTTGGTCACAGATTAGATTTATAAACTTTGTATGTAGCTTGGATACACTTTTCGTAGGAGCTGCAGTAGCGTAGTGGCTAGACACTTGCCTGCTGGCCCAAAGGTTTTAAGTTCAGATCTGAATCAAATAATTCTTTCAAAACTGACTTTGACACCCAGGTCCGTCCAGCCTAAAAAAAATGGGTACCAGGTAATGTCCTAGGAAGCAAAGGTGGGGGGGGGGGCATGACCATATCACCCACAAAGTGTTTTGACAGGTCTATAAGAATATTAGTCAAGCATTACATGCAAGATGCGCTGCTGATGTGGGGAAAAAAAAGGTTCTTTCATTTTACAAAAGTAAATCATATTATTTCTTCTTCTTTATGTTCAGCGGCTGTAAACTCTGGCAGAATATTCTGGTTGTTGCTTATATGTTTTACAGATCTGGCTTTTTTTGTATGCAGACTGTTGGTTCCTACACTGAGGAACATAGAGTACACATTGTGTGGAAAATCATGGTAAAAAAAGAATTAAGGTTGTTGAGTATCCTTTACAGGACGTTGCAGAACCAACCCTAACAGCCCCTGGCTGTTGTGTGGTTTCTCTAGGCAATTTACGTCCAGTAGTTTGCCATTGCTTTCTGGACGGTCGGCTTTCTTGATACCACTGTCGAAACCAACGCAAGGCGCATTGCCCGCAGCTGGGATCGAACCCGGCATTACGAAGCGAAGCGTTCGCATCGACTTATCCACAGAGCCGACAAAACAAAGAATAAACCAAGTGAAACAAATAATACACCCTGTATAAAATTTTTAAAAACGGTAAAACAAAGAACAGATTTTGTGAAACAAAGAATGCACCCTATGGGGAAATTAGGCATGGTGAAACACAGAATGCACCCTATGGGGAAATTAGGCAGTGAAACACAGAATGCACCCTATGGGGAAATTAGGCAGTGAAACACAGAATGCACCCTATGGGGAAATTAGGCAGTGAAACACAGAATGCACCCTATGGGGAAATTAGGCAGTGAAACAAAGAATGCACCCTATGGGGAAATTAGGCAGTGAAACACAGAATGCACCCTATGAGGAAATTAGGCAGTGAAACACAGAATGCACCCTATGGGGAAATTAGGCAGTGAAACACAGAATGCACCCTATGGGGAAATTAGGCAGTGAAACACAGAATGCACCCTATGGGGAAATTAGGCAGTGAAACACAGAATGCACCCTATGGGGAAATTAGGCATGGTGAAACAAAGAATACACCCTATGGGGAAATTAGGCAGTGAAACAAAGAATACACCCTATGGGGAAATTAGGCACAGTAAAACACAGAAAATATACCCTATGGGGAAATCAGACATGGTGAAACAAAGGACACACCCTATGGGGTAATTAGGCATGGTAAAACAAAGTATACACCCTATGGGGAAATTAGGTATGGTGAAACAAAGAAAACACCCTATAGGAAAATTAGGCACAGTGAAACAAAGAAAACACCCCTTGGGGAAATTAGGCATGGTGAAACAAAGAATACACCCTCTGGCGAAATTAGGCATGGTAAAACAAAGAAAACTCCCTATGGGGAATTTAGGTATGGTGAAACAAAGAAGATACCAGCTGTCTTTTAGGTCATACTTACAACTTAATGTTGAGGTCCGTATATAACGTCTGGTCTTCTGTGCATGGATTTGTACATCCCAACTCCAGTCGAGCAGCTTGAGAACTTGGGGGAAGAGAGTAGTCAGCCACTAAGGCAAGCCCTTGTTCCGCTAGAGTGTGTGGGTAACTGCCAGCTGGCTAAGGAAATGGTGCTAAATCTTTTCAAACTAAATTTAAGGTCCCTTACACAGTCAAAATAAACATGTCACCAACGCCATTACAAGAATAACTCCAGCTACAGTCATATGTGTTCAGCCAAATGGATTTTTAAAACAATGCTAGTCATATAGAGCACATTAAAATGAAAATGGTTTTCATTACAGTGTTTATTTCTCCTTAAGTATGGAGACTTCTGGGACACCCTGATACTTGCAGAATTGGAATACTCAGTGGTTTAGCTGCCAGATGCTTGCCTGTCAACCTGAAGATCTAAAGTTCAAATCCACACCGAGTTAAGTTGTTTTTTTTTTTAAATTATCTTGGGTCCCATACTGACCCAGCCTAAAATGAACACCGGGTAAAGTCTTGAGAAGTAAAGGCACCCAGCGGGATGTGGGCCACATCACCCAAATAATGCTGATCGGTCTATAAACATATGAGTCTATTATCCTATGCCCAATATGCCATCGTTCCTTTTCTTTACTTGCATCAGCAAAGAAAAATGAAACTGAAAATAATACAGAAGTTAAACAAAACTATGCAAAGTAGAGGCCCTACACCAGATAGAGGCCACTCGCATCGTTGGGTTTCTTAACATTAGTAGAACCTTAGTTATTAACTTGTTTATATATTTAACTTATTCATATTTCGCTCCCTCTTTTTACACAAACCTTCTTACTTATTTTGTTTCATATTATAGCCATTCATATTCATATTTTTCCCACAATTACACACTTCTTGGTTTCATGTTGACCTAGCTTTTTTTTTATTTTTTTATTAGAAGCTCTGTTGTCTTGTTCACTGAGTTTTCCAGTCACAATTTGAGCAAAGGATACGCACTAGAAAACACATCAATGCCAAGTCTGAAAGCTTTGATCACTTGCAGTGGAGACCACACAGTTTCCATCATGCGGGGCTTGTCTTCTGGCAGGCATTTCTGCAGACATTCATAAATATTTATCAAATTATTTCAACTGTACAATTTTTTTTCACAGTTCAAACACATGAATAACTTTTACTGACAGTGAAGGTGAAAGTGAAGGGCTTGTTTGCACGATCTGAGCTGCACTGTGCAGGCAGCGCTGACCTAATAAGGAGAGCCCAAAAAATAATTCTTCCTATCAGAAACTCCTCTTATCCAGATGAGAGTTCAAGCAAGAAAATCTGTTCTTTAGAACAGAAGTTCACCACTTACAGGATTGCCTTAAGCAGTCTGTACTGTGTAATGTTACTGGAATCTTTCTGTCTTTCCAGATGATAGTGTTCCACTATCCTCAGGCAAAAATGGATTGCAACACTAAGCACTTCACGTATAGCTGCCCCAACCTTCATCTTTGTGCCAGGTCATGTGGGTGTTCAAGGGAACGAGCATGCAGACTATCTTGCTGACATTGCAGTTGCTATGGCTGGCCTAGTACTGGACAGAAGTGATGTTATGCGCTACACTTACCGTACAGAGAAGCACGCCAAAGGACATAACTCTGTATCTTCTAGACTGATGGACATGGGGGTGCAGCCTAGACCTGCAAGAAATGAACATTTCACTAAGGGGACAAGACGTTTCATTAACCAACACAGAACAGGAGTGATCAGTCGTTTTTCACTTGTGGAGCTTTTGAGGAGGAGATTGGAGCACCTATGGATCTTTTGGAGTGCTGTGATCATAATCCTTTCTAATACTAATCACTAATCAGTGTTCCACTGAGCTATACAGCCAGGGCAGCATAGTAAAGACCATGTGTTGCCCATGCAGCATGATATCTCCTT
This sequence comes from Candidula unifasciata, assembly GCA_905116865.2. Taxonomy (NCBI): domain Eukaryota; kingdom Metazoa; phylum Mollusca; class Gastropoda; order Stylommatophora; family Geomitridae; genus Candidula; species Candidula unifasciata. The sequence goes on along the minus strand of CAJHNH020000289.1, from coordinate 236,711 downwards.
TGGCCTGCCTTGTTAATCCCAAAGGAAAGGTAACACCAATAAATTCGGAAGGGCATGCAGTGACGGCCTAAAATGTTTACAGACTAACTGGCACTCCCCAATGTTGTGATCAATATCATGCTGGTTGTCTTGACTTTTGAGAACATTTACTGATTCAAGTTTTAAGCTGGACTAATCTAAAAATCCAGGCCAGTTTTAAAAATCAGCCACGACAGTGATTAAAATTCTTTTATCCGCCCAGAAGGCGTCTTCACCTTCACGATATCATAATTTCTCCACTGGTCACATGTTAAAATGTGACTAGATCACAACGGTCATATAAAATAAGTCACAGTAACAATTTATTTTTAGACACAGATGTGTGACCCAGTTAATTCTCTGCTGCAGTGGCTCCTGTATTATCTATCGAACTTACTACTTTTTTTGGGTCAATAAATAGAATTGTTTTGATTTTTGTTTCATAGCCTGAGTAAACTGGTTGTTTTTTAAGGAATTTTTCCCAGGGATTTACTAATTATGGGGCGCTGGCATTTTCTTAGGTCATGGGGGTGGAAGGGTTTAACGCATGTGGCTTTGCATTAAAATACTAGGACTGTGTGTTTCTGACGTAAACCAGACAAATGCTGCAGAGCAGAAGAAGAAAAACCCAAAATCATCAAGCCCAAAATATAATAAAGACAACTAAAACAGGTCTAAAAAAACTCCTACATCACAGACTTCTTTCAAATCCAGCAGAATATATACCCTTAACTAACTCCTTCACAGACTTGTTCATGACTAACTGAAATTGTGCAGTTAAAGTTTCTGCTGGCCGAGGTACCCTTCTAAGTTGCAGTTACAACATGCATGGCTTCTCTAATGTGTCAAGATAACAGAATATTTGCTATAACAACAACAGTTTTGATTGAAAAGAGATATCAGCCATTTTTATGATGTTTACTGCTATGCTTAGAAGGAAAAAATACTCACAATAGTTGTAGTTAGTATATTAGAGAAGGTGTCATGGCTAAATAGGTCTTTTCCGCTGTTGCCTTTTTCAAATCCCTCAATCAAAAACCCTGTTTACGGTGAAAGAAAAATGTAATTAAATTAGTACAAAGCCTGAAAAAGATTAATTCTAGCATGTATTTTATTCATTACAGATAACACTACTTCATAATATTATCGTGAAACATGCCCTAATAGAAGCTGGTGTAGTAGTCTTCTTCTTCTTCTTCTTCAGCGATCTCTGGTCTTGCACTTAATCCATTGTGGACCATAAACTGGCATATCATCTCCAGGTCTCTTAAGTTTCCCCAGGTCTACTGGATGAAGTCACTTGTTGCTTTGCAACTCCTACAGGAAAGGACAGTTTTAAAAGACATGTTCTGGAGTCTGTTCAGAACAGAGAGCTGATAAAGAGCTGTCTGGCTTATACCTAATTTATATGAGTGTTTGTTGAGTCTGCAGTGTCCAGTGTGCAGGCAAAAATTTTTTACTTGGTCTGTTCTGTTCAAGTAAATAAGTAGCCAAGTGAACATGTTGATCTCTAAATTCTTGACCGCCTTTGATTTCTCTCATCAAGCACTCCACTCTCTTATTCTGTACTGATGGGCAATTACCATACTGTCTTAGGTATTAGTGTGTTTTCTAAACTAGTTTTATTCTATAGTAAATACTGCACATAAGATAGCCTTGAGTGGGTACTGGGTGCAGTCCCGGGAGGTATAGGCGGCCAGCGTGATGCTGACCACATCACCCATCTTGTGCCGATTGGTCTATAAAAATGTAGGTCTAGCCCTATATGCTCTACACGCCTAAAGGCATGGAAAAGGGACCTTTACTTTTACTTTCAGTTAAAGATGGAACAGTTAGAAACTAAAAAAGACAGAAAGGTATCTCCCCACTTCAGCACAGTTAACAAAAGACTAAACACATCTATAAACAAGAGGCGTAAAAATGCACTGATAATTTATATTACTCATTGGTTATAAACAAAATTTACCCTGCACAGGTCGTAAAGCTGTTTCCTTGGCGGACCTCACTCTCTCTACCTCACTGAAGCCTCCTTCAATAACACCGATCAGACTAGACTTGCTCAGAATCTATATGAAATTTAGAAGTGTTAAATACTTTAATTAAACTGTTCAAGCATACAGTAGTAGACAGAAATGTTTCAATTATTTACCAAAAATGGAAACTGCTACATTCACAAATAAAATCTGGCCCATTTAGTTTTGGTAAACTCAGCTGTGGCCAGACATCACTATAACTATCAAATACAGGAAGAGTCTGCTACAAAAGAGACATCAGGTTAACCAAATACACACATCTTTATAGGATATGGCTACGTAAGCGACATCTATCATCAAGGCATTGCATCTACCAGCTACAACCAGGGGAGTGGTGATGGGTCTTCAGCCCCAAGAACCCACCAAAAGCATCCAGAAAACCTGCTAATCAAATAGATGAGGGAAAGTACAGTGGATCTAACAGTGAATACTGACCAACAAAGGCAGACACAGAGGGTGTTGAACCGAAGCTGTGAGAGAGACAGCCAGTTAAGTGGAGTGGATTATGGATAAAATATTTGCAGATACAGCATGATCAATGATGTGAGGGTAGGAAGAGAAAAGGCTTCGACATAAACAATATTTTAATCGTTATAAAAACAGATAAGTGAAACTGTGATGCAAAATTATGAGAGATACTGAACAGGTAAACAAAAAAATTATTTATAACAAAGATATTTAAAACATATACATCAGTAAATTCCAATATATAATTATACAAAATATTCAATTTGTTTCTTTCACTGTAAATTAAGCAAAGATTGTGAGATATCGGATAATTTTAACACCTCATATGACTAATGCAAATTAACACGAAGAACAGAACAGTGCAAAAATAACTGACCAGAGTTACTCTACCTGACTGTTTTGCATTTTCTCTACAATTTCATCCAAGAAATCTAAAGTCCTGTCAACCGACTTATGCAGACGTTTCTGGCCACATTCTCTGTCTGTGTCACCATCACTCATGGCCTGAAACCAATCTGGCTGAAATGCTTCTTGGACTTTCATGAACAGCGCAGTGTCCAGCTGAAAGATAAACTGGTTATTGCAACTGTTTCTGCAGGAGGTCACAGTATATTAGATTAGACATATAGGATTTTCCTGAAATGTGAAATATACCATTGTCTGTGTGCATTTCCTTTCAGGGTTAAAAAAAATCAGAACATGCAATGCCTTCCTAACAAGCATGTTGTCAAAGAGACTCATTGGGGGAGATTCCTTCAAAGTCGGAGTGCATCTGCCTGAGAGGTGAGGAACCAACAGTCTGCATACAAACTCGCCAGATCTGTCAAATGGATGTGTGCATGCAAAACTCCAAGATCAAAATCCAGGAATGGATGAATAACCTGAACTTTCCACCGGGTTTACAGCTGGTGAATGCAAAGAAGAAGAAGATGAAGAAGAAATACACCATTCAATTACAGAAGTAGTAATATAACCCAATGGTCATTCTGTTTTCATGGTTAATGAAATTTAGTGAAATTCTTCTTCTTTATGTCCTCTTTTACTGCCTTAGGTGTAGAGGGAGATAGAAGGTCCTGCTTCGTGATTTTCGGGCTGCTTCGACCAAAGACACATCACAGTACTGTATAGTTTCTCTGATGTTATCCTTCCATATGGTTCTTGGTCTTCCTCTTGCTCTACGTCCCTCTCCTCTTTTGGTATATGCCTTGAAAGGTATAGCATCAGAATGAATCCTCTCTAAGTGGGCAAACCTTTTGATTTGCTGTCTTTCTTTGTAATTTAGAATTGGTTCTGTGCCAACTTTATCTCATATGACCTAATTCCTAATTTTATCTCTTCTGGTCACTCCTACTGCGCTTCTCAGGCACCTCATTTTCATGGTTAATAATTTTCTTTTATGTTTTGTTGTGAGTGAAACTACCGTTCTTTAATTCCCCAGGTACCGAGATTAGACACACAGACAGATTTTTTTAATCAGGGTGAAAAAAAGGACATCCATTGCAGATATTGACAGTCAAAAATTTAGAGAACAGGCTCATCTTACATCAAACTCTCTTATTCCTTTACTGTCTCCAATAGTTCCTGCTATGTTTTCCCCACACTACTTATATCCAACAGGAGTCCCTGTGGCCGAGCGGCTAGATGCTCGCTGCGGATCAGAAGGTTGTGGGTTCGCTCCCTGGCGGAGCCGGACTATTTTCAAAAATGAACTTGGCTTCCAGGTCGACCCAGTCTTGAGTGGGTACCGGGTACAGTCCCGGGAAGTAAAGGAGGCCGGCGTGATGCTGACCACATCACCCATCGTGTGCCGATTGGTCTATAAAAATATAGGTCTAGCCCTATATGCCCTATACGCCTAAAGGCGTGGAAAAGGGTCCTTTACTTTACTTTAGTTACTTATATCTAACTTTAACTGTTGCGTTGTCTGATCTCACACATCTTTTTGTCTTTTCTGCCTTTCATCTTCTGATGCAGCATAGACCCAAACAACTCTTTTTAGATCCCTTCTTATAACACATAGGTTGATTTACTATTCATTGTAGTAACATATGAATAAACAATTTTTAACTGGCTGAAATATTTTTATTCACTGTTTTTGAAGATTTTTTTCCCATAACTTTTTTGATTTTGTAATGAGGTGTTTTTTTTACAAGATGAGCCTAATATTAACCCTCCCTATCATTTATAGTTACTGCTTTTCACTGATCACAATCTTTCAGTCATGTTGAGGCTCTAGTTTCCAAGCCTAAAAACTTCACCACAACAGATTTATCCTCTCACTTACTACCACCCTCACAATATCTGTGCCAAAAATATTCTCTTCAGGCATCTCTCCATCCTAAGGGCTCACCCTGCCACAAGCATGATCTTCTCTGAACTTCCTCTAGTGGTCTACAGACATGAACGTAACCTTAAGGACCTTCTGGTCAAGAGTTGATTACATTCTACATCTGAGTCCCAATGAGGCAAGATCTTCTGCCACAGACCTGTATGCAAAACTTGTCCATATGTGTCCCCCTGAAAAAGTTTGAAATTCTCAAAAGCCATCTTCCACATACGTGAGACATTCTACTGCGTCTCTTGAAAATCGCTTTATTTTCACCTTGGGGATACAAAAACCTAGGGGACTGAACTGCCAAAACAGTTTCATCTAATCTCTTTGAGTTACAGCCCTTGGCATTCTTGGTCAATTTGCTTATGGGCTGCATGTGTTTCTTTTTCAACTGGCAAGACATCAATGTGGCTGCTTCATGAAATGTCATTTATGTATTCCTGAGGTTTTGTTTGATTTATGTAGGTGCTGATGAAGGCTCTGTAGCCACAACGCTCAATTTCTTAATGTTTGTTATATTGTGATTCGTTCGATTTTATATCATTCTATCCTATCATTTATAGGAAGTTTGGTGGATTATCTTCTTTTACCCCACCTGGACGTCACATAAGCGATAAACACCCGATGACACAAAGTGCTACCATGTGGATGAAGACCATATTTATGGCCTGGCTATATTGCGGCCCCTGGCAAGAGCCAGAGTAGGGCTTTAAATAACGAAAAATTGCATTCCACAAGGGGATGTCTAAGGTAATAGATTTTGGTGGATTATGATGTTAATATTCCTTACTTCCACATTACATTTTTGTGTTTTAAACTTTTATCTATACTACTGAACCAAAAACTCATATGTCCTGTTTGTCTGTCCCAAGGATTTCTAACAATCCATAGTGTTGTGACATTAGCACATGTCATTCTGGATGCTATTTCTAGCCAATTGTGCTTTTTTCAACGCCATGCTGCAAACCAACGATATGATCACTAACCATTAATATTCACCAATATTAATTGTTGTTGTTGTTATCGATCCAGCGGCGCATGAGCTTTCGTCCTTTGGCCCACTGCCATGTAGTGGAATTTACATGTTTTCACAAGCTGTTCTTTTCCTCCGTACAAGGTGTTCCACTTGTCTGGTCTCGGAGGGAGTAGCATTCTTTTAGTCTCGCTGAGTTTTGGGCACTCAAAGAGATGGTGTTCAACAGTTTTGTAGGGGTAGTTACATAGCTGGCACTCTGGGGAGTGTTGTGGCTGTATTCTGTTTAGATGTCCATTGAGTGGAGTATGTTGTGTTCCAAGTCTGAAGATGGTGGCCTGGTCCCTTCTTGTTAGATGGTTAATGCTGTCATTAGGATCAGGGCCAGCCATGTGTCTATAAACCTCTCTTCCAGTGTCTCCTATGGCCCATCTGTTCAACCAAGTCTCTTTGTTTATAGCTCTTATAAGTGTTTTTGCTGTCTGTAGGGTTGTCGCTGTTCTTGTGTTGCTCCTTTCTTTGCCAATCTGTCAGCTCTGTCATTACCTGGTGTGCCGGAGTGGCCTGGAATCCACTGCATCACTATTCTGATGTTGTATGAGGTAATAAGCTGATCAGCATCCAGGATTATCTTGGCTATGTCAGTTCTGCAGCGTTCACTGCCCTCCAGAGCTTGAAAGGCAGACATTGAATCTGTGAAGATGACAATATTTTGGGCCTTTGAAGGGTAAACATCCATTACAGTCTTTAGGTGGTATACTGCTGTTTCCAGTGCAATTATTTCGGCTTCATAATTTGAACAGAATTCCCTGCATGCATCAAAAATCTCTTCAACAGATCCATAGGGAAAACCAATATTAATTCCATTGAGTACCTTAACACTCTTATGCCCCTTGAATGTGTAAATGTTAAGGCACTAGGAAATCACCCAAAGTTACATGTTTGGATTAGACAGACGAGAGCTTCTCAAATGGACAGCTGAATATGGGATTCTTTAGAGTGAAGGATCCCCAAACATTGATCATCATCGCTGATGATCAATAGGAGACTACAAATATTCCATATAGGCAAGTATATATATATTGCTGTTATCTACATACAATCTTGAAGCCTAGACAGTAAGTGTCATTATCTTTTAGCAGTTAGAGCCACGACAGCATAGTGGCTAGACCAGTGTTCCTAAAATGAGGGCTACTGCCACCCTGGGGAGTGCTGGGGCAGTATTTCCACATCTGTAAAATCTCGAGGGGAGGGGGGCGGGGGAGGTGGCAAATAGGGGCAATTAAAAAAATTAAGAGAGGAAAAATTAGTAGACGGAGAATTTACATTTCCATTAACTACCCCAGGCATTAAATCTAATATATTATATTTAAAGAAATGGGTATAATGCTGAATTATAATAATGGTGATAACAATGGTGATAAAGGCCACAGTAAAGAAAACAACAAGTAAACAACAACCTTAATCTTGCCCCCTTTGCCCCAAACAGCCACCCCTGAGTTGTCATTCTTGCCGGTTGCCAGAGCCAGGCTAGCATCATGGAGGGTTGTAAATACAAGCTTGTTCTGGGAACACAAAAATGACTTCAGTTAATTACACAACAAACTTTGTGTGTGTGTGAAACAGTTATAGATTTACCTCTTGTTTGCTGTGGTATTCACAAGGTTCTATGAAAGCCTAACCCTTTCAACTCAAACAGTAGCATCTGTAACTCGACTACTTATACTAAATGTACGCATCCTGACTTGCCTGATCTAACTATGAGACATCTCATTAAAAAAAAACTGTGATTGGAAGGTTCATAATGTAATACTGCTCAGTCATGTGCATCACTTCTTCTTCTTCTGCATTCCGAGCCCTTGAGGTTCATTTCTGCAGATATCACCTGCCTCCATCCATCTCTTTGGTTGGCCTTCTCTTTCCAGTTTGTGACACCAAGTATTTGTGGGTCTGTCTGGACGTTATCTTTCAACTGTCTTCTTAGTCTGCCTCGTGGTCTACGACCATTCATCTCCCTCGTGTATACAGTTTTTACTTCTCTGTCATCTGACATTTTTTCAATATGCCCCAACCATTTCAGTCTATTAGCTCTCATGATGCCAGTGATCAGTGGTGATTTAAACATGAATTTTGTTGTTGCTTCTCACTCTCCATTCACCGCTGTTTGCATCTTTGATGGGTCCAAAGATTAGTTATAAGACTCTGTGCATCACAGAGGCTGCAATGTAAATGCAAGCATAACACTCCATAATAAACAATCTGTTTTACAAATCAAGATGTCATTTTAGATTTGAGCAAATGATGGTTGAAGAAACTAGTCTAGAAGGAACAAAGATTGTTAATGATCAACAAAAATACCTTCATTGCTGCAAACTCTCCAAGGCCTTTCCCAAACTCTGCAACACTTTCATGGTGATCTGCTCTGTGAAATTAACACAAGAAACAAAACACTTCAAAAGTTGTCTCCTTTTTTATGTCAGATGACAAACATTACCAGAAAAACTAGAGATTTCTTTAAACCATTGATATATATATATTTTATTTTTACAGGTAAACCATAAAAAAGTATACATTTCAACTGCCGAAATATATTTTATCAATTAGCTGAGAATATAATGTAATTGTTTTTCAGCAAAATGAATATCTTGTTCATCTGTTGTGTTTTGTCAATTTCCAAGTAACAAAAATATACACATGAAAAGTTATTTTTTATTTTTTTTTAATTATTTAAATTATTACAGAGAAGAAAGCATATTACAAAAATATAATTAAAACAAATGAGGCAACTACAGTAAGCTTTTGAGGAGATGAAAACACACAAAACTTATAAACTTGCTAAAGCAGAGGCTGCAACAAAAGAACAAATCCTGGAGAATAGTTTGACAGACTCACAAAAGATAAAAATTTGCAAAAGGACTTCTGAAGCGATCACAAATGAAATGGCTCACAAAAATCCTTTTGCCAAAATGTCCCACATAATATTAGATGAAAAAATTAATTAGATTTAAAAACAAAAAGACACAAAGTCTAATCATTTTCCACTTTTAACAGAGTATTCTTAAGTTATCCTTTTTAAAGCTGCATCAATATCCAGTATTTTTCTTTGTGCAGACAATCTCGCTCACATAAAACCACTTACATACTCAAAGTAAAAGTAAAGATCCTTTTTCACGCCATGGGGTACATAGGAAGAGCGTTCATATTTTTACAGACCATCGGCACTAGGTGGGTAATGTGGTCAGCATTACGCCGGCCATCTTTACTTCCCCAGGACAGCCATCCTGGTACCCATTTTAGGCTGGGTTGACCTGCGACGCCCCATACCATGATAAAAATCCATGCAGCCAGCAGTGGGAATCGATCGCAGGACGTCGGAATTACGAGTCGGACTCGCAACGCCTAAGTACATACTCAAAGGACGGCCTAAATTTTCAAGTCACAGAAAACCTGCTGCAATATTTTCCAATAATCATCAACTCAGCCTAACAGTCGGAGGAGTGGTCACACGAATATAAAAGCTGACCATTCAGAAGCAATGGCAAGCTACTAAACATAACAGTACCCAGTGAATCACAAACAGCCAAAAAAATAAAAATGCTGGTGTTGGTTCTGCAATGTCCCGTAAAGGATACACAACTAACTTGTACACAGTCTGGCTGCAAAACAGATCACTCCTGTAGCTTCTGGACAGTGGTCTGAGTGTTCGCCAGGGCAAAGATAGGAGCGTCACCATGTAATATTCAGTGTGGGTGCACTGTAGGGAATCTTCACTGTAGAGGTAATGGTGGCTGCGTGGTCTTGAGGTATGGCGTCCGCCTCGAGTGCTGGAGGTCCCAGGTTCAAACGCTGGTGAAGGCTGGGATTTTTTTCACGTGGACTTCTAGTAATTTCCCCTGGTCTCTGAGTAGTAAGATCGGATGCCAGTGTGTATTGTTCCGCAAGTTAAAAAAATCCCTTGGCAGTTGGAAATCGTAAAGAGTAGCCTAACGGCCCTGCCCATACAAAAAATTTAAAATGTACATAAAATATTTCAGGATCCTTGGCGGTGCTACGGAGTTCATGCACTGCGCTGAGATTCTTTAGACTCGGGCTTGAGTCAGAACTAGAACACAGCACTTATGGGTTACTACTCTTGTGCCATGATGTTGAACCGTCGTCTAGACCTAAACCTAAACTGAAGAGATGGCCTTTGTAAAAAAAAAAAAAATACATAATGGTTAGGATGAAGTCCCGATTGGGTAGATCTCCTCCATAGTTTTAAGGTTTCTGACTGTCAATGACTCCAACCAAACCTGTGTCTAGAGGGACAGTACTTTGGTAACAACAGAAGCAATGCAAACTTACAAAGATCCGAGACTCATAGCAGCAACATCTGGAACCAGTGCCACCCGTTTCAACATGTCCATATGGAGATGGGGAGCACTACCTTGGTTACAGAAGAAAAAAATCATTTACATGTGATAAACAATATACAGTGCAGATCTGTTAAGGAGAACTCACCAGGGACCCAAGAAATGGTTCTTATCAGGAATTAATCTTATCCAGATAAGAATTCTAGAAAGTAAAATTGCCAGGGATAAACAACATAAATCTACCATGTCCAAGATCCCCTTAAGTGGTCTGCACTGCATATAATTCAATTATTTATAGTAAATCATTTTTTTTTAACTCAACAGTTTCACACAAATAATCTAAAGCAGTGTTTTTAAGAGTGTACCATGAGTGAGAGGAGGCATAACAAAAATAATCAATGGTAGTTTAGAAGGTAGTTCTATGGAAGATTTTGCCCTGACAGAGTAATATGTTAGACCTTCATATATTCTAGTAACAAAAAGACCCTTTTACATGGCTTTAGGCATACTGGGCACATAGGGCTAGACCTATATTTTACAGACCAATCAGTACTAGGTGGGTGATGTGGTCAGCATTATGCTGGCCGCCTTCGCTTTCCAGGACTTTACCTGGTACCCACTCAAGGCTGGGTTATCGTGGGGGTCAAGGTTATTTTTGCAACAACAAAAACGTCTGGCTCCAATTGGAATCAAACCCATGTCACATATTCTAGACCTCAGTAAAACTGGATTCAGTTACTTTTCCTCCCCATATAATTTCCTGAGAAATTGAACAATTACTTCAACTAACTTTTTAAGACAATGGTTAACTCTGGAGCCAAAGAGAAAAAAGATTCCTGCCACCTCTGGGGACTTAACTCAGACCAATGTCTTTGTAAAAAACAAAACACACTATGCTACTTCAGCTCCCAAAGACTACCGGGGATTTCATAACATGTGCCTATTTGGATGGGGGATTTTAAATCTGAATTTTAAAAGGCTTAGTTACATCTGGCTATCAGTATGTTATCACAAAAGGGTCACCCCACAGTTGCCCCATTTCTGTGACAGTGAGAAAAACACAAAATACATAGCACTGTCCCAAGTGAAAAGTCAGAAGACATCAGTCTCGGCAAAATCTAACAGCTTCCACTCATATTAAATGTATAAGGCAGGTGCCAGAGGTGGTGCCAATACCTACTGTATTTTACTAGAATTTCTATTCATAGGTGACACAGGTAGAAGTCACGACAAATTAGCAGGTACAGCTGCTTGACTAAATAAGACAAACTGCCAATTATGTGGCAACTACCACTAGCTTTTTTTCGGTATATGCAGTTTACAACACATCGCTGGTACCATACAATAAACATTTTCCATGAAATTCCCAGCTCATAGCGTCACACCTTGCACTCATCTCAACAGAACTTTTACCTTGTTGGCTGTCCCATTACGTTTTCCACGGGAAGGGGGGGGGGGGGGGGGAGAGTACTCCACCTAGAGTATTGGGGAGAAGAGTGTCCACCACACAAAGGTGAGGCTGACAGACATTAAGAGTCTGATACTGCACATTATGGCTCCTTTAGAACCGAAAGCTGTTATAAAAACTTGCAAGGCCAAGAGGATCAAGTTCAGTGCACCTGTTTTCATCCTAAATGGCTAAGACTCTCTCAGAAAAATGGCTAGCCGCCTGTAAGAGTATCACACAAAGTACAAACTTTGCAGCTCCGGCGATGATCCCAAGGGTCTCCTTAACGTGAACAAAAACAAAACGACGCAGCCATGAAATGAACCCTTGACCTTCGCAGCGTGAGGCAAAAAGCTTAACCACTTTGCCACAGAGTCCCCAAGGCTTAATTAAAAGAAGACAAAGTATATAGCCTCTCATAATGCCACGGCTGATAAGGGAAGCAAAGAATAGTAATAGTATAACCTACAATATGCATTTGAATCTCCAATGAGGTGAATTTTTTTAAATGTTGCCGGCATCTAGGTTGATCCAGTCTACCCCCGTGTGGGTTCCGGGGCCTCATTGTGAGGAAAACAAGAATAGACCCACTGCCTCCCCAAAAGCATGTCGTAAGAGTCGACTAATTGGGGAGCTTCCTTTGAAGTCGGAGTGCATCTGCCGGAGAGGCAAGGAACCAATAGTCTGTATTCAAAAGAATGAGATCTGTAAAACTGATGCACACGCAACACTCAGGTTCTGGAGCAGGACTGCAGTTCAGTAGTGGATGAGCAACCAGAACTTTCAGCCACAGTGTACAGCTGGTGAACGTGAAGAAGAAGAAGATCCAGTCTGAAACAGATACTTCAAAATGTCCAGGGAAGTTAAGGCAACCAGCGTGATACTGACCACATTACCCATCACATACTGATTGGTCTATTTAAAAACCTAAAAAGGCACATTTCTTTCCTTCACTTACAGGACAATGTAAGCTTTCAAAAAATTTTTAATTAAAGCTGCCTTATTTAAATTACAGCTGACTAGTGACTTGTCAAAGTGGCTTAGGAATGATTAGAGAACACACATTTGCAAATGTGCCCTCCCTTGGTAACTTGAGAGTTCAAACCTGATACCTGGAGACAAATGTCAGAGAAGCTGTCAAGCACCCACAACCTCATACTAACAACTAAATTCATGGAGGGATAAGAGAGGGGTGGTAGTAGACTCGAGACGAGATTTATATGTGGTGCAGGAAGGGAACAGGCAACTCAGTGACACATCTTTCTACGAACCCCAGACACAGGATGGTAGGGTAAAAAATAACAAAATATTAAAAAGTACCATGACAACCTTCATCCAGGAAGATCTTCTGCCTGCTCGGACTGGTTCTCTAAGGGCCGAACGTCAGACGGGTCTGAGTGTCTAATTTGTAACCCTTTGAAAATGAAGTTTGTTTGTTCTCTATTTGTTGAGGACAGCTGTCTGGGAAAGCCTGGCCTCCATATGCTTCCCAAGATACATAAACCGGACAACCAAGGCAGACCCATCGTGCCCCCCTGCGCTTGTCCCACAGAACTCATATCCGAGTTCCTCAGCCGTGTTTTGCAGCCCCTGGTCGTTGGTCTCCCGTCTACATCAAAGAGACTGACCGTGCTATCTCTGTCTTTCAATCAATCCAGTTCACCTCTTTTCCCAGGTACCACATCTTCACCTTAGACGTTACCTCTCTCTCTACACATCTATTCCACACTCGGAGGGCCTTCAGGTTTTGCGGTTCCTACTAGACCAGAGTCATAGCCACTGACCCTTTGATACGTCTTACTGAGTTAGTGCTCACTCTAAACTCTTTCAAGTTTAATGCCACTATTTCAACCAGATCAGAGGTGTCACTATGGGCACCAAGATAGAACCTGGCTATGCCTACCTCTTCATGGGCTGCCTCAAGCACCAGACACATCATGCCCAAGCTCTACAGGAGGTATAACGATGATTGCATCGGTGTCACCGATACGCCCCTACCTGAACTGAACTTCATCCATTTTTTTCTCCAACTTCCATCCCAGTATCCAATGCACTTCCAGCATCTCACCTTTGTCGTTGCATTTTCTGGCTTTAAAATAATGAAAAACTGTGTCCCACAATGGGATGGAAAGGTATTATTTTAGACTTCTTGACATAGGTTTCTGATCAAATTAGATCAGGGCGAAGAAAAATACCAAGGCAGATTTTACCAGCCAGCCTAAAGGACAACACAGAAAGAATGTAGTTGACCAGTGGAGCCATGAACTCATAAAGGTTCGAATCCACTACTCTTTAGAATATATTGTGTCTAATATGTCACTATACCGTCTTATTTGCTGCTGAAAAACACTGACGCACATACACACGATCTCCTTCTTTTACTTACCTCCCTTGGTGAAAAGTGTACACATAGGTGTCTCTAGTGTTATGTTCCCACATTTGCTTGCCTGAGTGATCAACCCCAACCTGCCTCCGGAAGACAATGCTTTCTCTACAGAGAACTTCATCCTGCTCCTTAAAATTTTGTCACAGTAAACGTGTGTCAGAAAAGTTTATACAATTCATCATTTAATTTGCATAAAGCAAAAAAACACTCCACTACAGAGCTTTTTTTTTCTTCATCTTCTTTCATATATATATATTGATATTCATGTTGTTTTTCACCGTCATTTTTAGGATGAAATTTTTCGTTATTTGAAGCCCCACCCTGGCTCTTGCCAGGGTCTGCAATATAGCCAGGCCATAAATATGACTGAACACAGTTTCTGGGACCTCTCCATGGTGATCCTCACCCACATGGTGGCACATTGTGTCATCGAATGTTTATCGCTTGTGTGATGTCATGGGGGGGGGGGGGGGGGGTAGAAAGTCAGTCAGTCAGTTCTTTCATTTATAGATGCAAATATTGTCTGAATACTGGATGGAATTTTTCGGCTGCAGTCAGGGGGCCCTAAAAAAAAACTATTGGTTGAACGGGGTTTCTGGGTGATTCTCACAGGCAAGGTGGTACCTTGTGTCACCAGGTGTTTATCGCTTGGTGGATGTCCTGGTGGGATTGTATCTCACTCACTCACTCTTCTTCTTAGCGTTCACCGGCTTTAAACTCATGTGGAAAGTTCTGGTTGTTCATCCACTTCTGAGCTTTAGCCGTGTTCCAAAACTTGAACTTTGCATGCACACCTGTTTTACAGATCTGTCTGTATGCAAGCTGTTTGTTCCTCGCCTCTCAGGCAGATGAATCATGAATTTGGAGGACAAATTCCTCATTAGTTGCATTTTACAACATGCTTGTTAGGGAGGCACAGGGTCAATTCTTTACAAATATGGGACCCAAGAACATAGCTTCTAGCATTATTTTACACATCAACCCCCCTGCCTGGCGTGGACTTTGGGCTACTTGGTAGCCTCTGAGGGCCCCAAAATAACTTTACGGTTGAACGGGGCTGACCAGAATTTGTACACACAGGGTTCTATTCCTTCTGTTAATCCTGCGGACTGCAATCCTGAGGGGTACAAACCACAGCAGCATCAACACCATGGGCAGCACAGTAAAGTGTATGGGACACTTAGTCATCTGGTGACACAAAAAAGTGTACAGGGTAACCTTCTTCTTCAGGGAGTTCAGGCACATGTTTGCAAGCCAGCACAATGCTCATAGACGCCCACTGCAGTTCGTCTGGGTTTTTCCCCTCAAAAATTGTATTTTCTAATTCAGTCAGTGTCTTTGCTCATGCGACTTAGCTGTTATCGTTACGAATGTGGCTCATAATTCCAAAAAAAATACCGGCTATCCGCCGAATAAGGGTCCCAAATTATCAAGGCCGAAAATATACTATACCCTAACAGGGCCTCAGTCACATGTAAATTGTGGACTTCAGGTGACAGATAATGAGATATGACAGCTGAACAGTTTACGCTGATGTAAACAATGGTATGGGGTGTTTAGAATATGGTAAGGAAGGCAAAATACTGAATGCAAATTTAAATAGTTTAGTAAAATTAGAAACCGCTCAAACAGCTAACAAAATTTTTTGACAAATTGCCGTGAGCCAGAAGGAAGAGAGAGACGACTGACTGGTCAGTGTCTGGGCTACACACACTTCACACACACAATGATAGCTTATTAATTATAATAAATAATTTCATTTACATTAATTTGAAACTACTTTACTTTACATATATCTAAGTTTCAAACCTTGGTAAAATTTCTCAAAATAAATTATTTATAAAACAGCAGAAGAAAACGAGACAGCTCATCTGTATTATTTTCGTGCAAGAGATGCCTTGTGTGTGTTATGAGTGATAATAGTGTTGGTCGAATTGATTGTGGGAGCAGTGTTGCCACTTTGGATCTTTTGTATCCAAATTTAGATCTTTTTCATTGCGTTTAGATCCTGTTTTTGACGTTTAGATACTAAATATTTTTCTAGATCCTTTTCATATGGAGTTAGATATTTATAGATTTATTTTTCTTTTAGTGTCATTTTAATAATTATTGAGTAAAATATTTACTACAATATTTTTGTTTTGGTCTGGCACGTACATTGTGGCAACTGCCATTACTTAAACTTTGAATTCTCACTAAGGTCAACACTCAAATATCTGACAACCCCGGTGCTGATTAATCGAAATCGCGCGTAAATCATACTAACTTTGTTTCAACCGTATCCTCACTGTGTTGGGAAGTATAGCTGTGATGCTGACTCTGTGTTTCTTTTTCATGTGATTTTTAAAAAATAATTGCTCACCTTCTTGTGTGGCTTTCATTTTGAAAAAACCTTTCAACATGCCAAAAGTAAAGTATGAGCAAAGATTTCGTAAAGAGTGGTTGCATGATGACAAAATTAAAGACTGGGTGATGGCAGTTCCTGTGGATATAACCAAGGCTCGTTGTAAGTACTGCAAGTGTGCAATTAAAGCGAAAATACAAGACTTAAAGAAGCATGCAGAGACTAACTAGCATAAAACTGCAGTTCCATTTAAAGGTATTACACCGCTGACATCTGTTTTCAGAACTACACTGATAAATGAATCATCAAAAGTTGAAGGGTCGGTCGCAATGTTTTTAAGTTGCCATTGTGCAATTTCAAACTGTGACCATTTGATTGATTTGTTTAAAAACACAATTTCTGACAGTAAAGTTAAGGATGATGTGAAAATGCATCGCAGCAAGTGTACACATATTATAAGAAATACTTTATTTTCTCACTTCGAAAAAGATTTGATCAATGATATTTCTACAAATAAATATAGTTTATTATTAGACGAATCAAATGATATTTCGGTACTGAAAGTGCTTGGTGTGTGTATTATATATTACAGCAACAATACAGACAAAGTAGTTTCTACATATCTTGGACTAGTTCAATTGGAAAAGTGTGATGCAGAAAGTATAGTTCAAGAACTGAAGAACCTTTTAATCAGCAAACAGTTAGACTTGACAAATTTGGTTGCAATTGGTACCGATAATGCCTCAGTGATGGTTGGCATAAACAATGGCTTTTATGCCAAGTTGAAGGAAGCTATCCCATCGTTAAGACTTATAAAATGTATGTGTCATTCATTGCAGCTAGCATTATCACATGCTTCATCTGAATGTTTACCAAGGAATTTGGAATACCTTATTGCTGAAACACATAACTGGTTTTCAAAATCATTTGTCAGACAACAGCAATACAATGCATTGTATTCAGCATTAAATAATGGTTCCACACCACTGAAAATTCTGTCAGATTGCAAAACCAGGTGGTTATCAATACAACCAGCTGTTGAAAGAATTGTAAACCAATGGTTGGAGTTTAAGACACACTTTGAAATAACAAGACAAAGTGAAAAGTGCTACACAGCTGAAATACTATATGGAATGTACAGTGATGAAAAAAATTTGGCATTCCTTCTCTTTTTACAACCTATTCTAATGGAAGTGCAAAAAGTTAATAAACTGTTCGAATCCAAAAATGTTGATAAAGTTAAATTACTTGACGATCTCACTTTGCTATTTTACTCAGTTGGTAAAAGACTGGTGTTGCCAACTTCAAAAGTTGATTTGCTCACTTGCACTATAGAGAGATTTTTGGCTCCTAAGCCATGCCTTGGATATCAAATCGAATCAAAAATTGATGATTTAAAAACAAAAGGACTGTTAACAGAGAATGAAGAGAACAACTTAAGAAAACGCTCATTATCTCATTGTTCAAGCAACTAAAGCAGAGACTTCCTGAAAATCTAATGTATTGAAACATATTTCACTATTTTCTGTCAGCAACATACTTCAGCCAGTAAAGTACATACCTAAAGATTGCAAAGTTATGAAATTTTTAGGGGCTACTGACAATAGTGTCGCGGAAGCAGAATATCAGTTAACCAAAATAAACTTAGTTGAATGGACAAACAAAACAGAAACTGAAGCGTTTTGGAGTGAAGTGAGACAATTTAAAGATGCCTCATCAAACAGTCCATTCTGTAAACTCTTTGAATGTGCCATGTCTGCCATGATACTACCCCACTCAAATGCTGACGTAGAAAGAGTTTTTAGTGCTATGAATTACATCAAATATAACCTAAGAAACAGGATGAAATTAGACCTCTTAAATGCTATCTTGACAATAAAGTTTGGCCTGATGAGAGTAGGAAAATGCTGTTCCACTTATCAGCTCCCTGATTGTGTATTAAAAGAAATAGGAACAGCTAAAGCATACCAGAGTAATTTGGGATCTGAAGCTTCAACTTCATCATCCAAGCTAAGTTTATCCTGTGGATCTTGTGAAGCAGACATCAGTGAAGATGAGGACATGATTCTATAGGGTAAGTCATTTCAATAGTTTTGTAATTTGTGACTCTTTTCATTTGGATATTTTTTTTAAATATTTTCCACGCAAATTTAGATCTTTTTAGATATATTTTTACCCCGTTTTGGATCTTTTTTGTCAAAGAAAAGTGGCAACACTGTGTGGGAGCCTCAATTATTGTTGCAGTTACGTTGATCCTGTTTGACTGGCACATGAAGAGCGCAAAGAAACTTCTCATGCTGTGTGGCGTTGGTAGTCATGACTCTCCACAACCTTCTGTCTCATGTACTTTCAATCAACTCTGGCACAGATGGTCTTCCATGCCACGATGTCAAACTGTCCAACATCTTCTCTCTCCGTCTCCATCTGCCTCTTTTCCCACCTCCATTGGAAACTCCAGTAGTCTCTTTCTCACGATATGACCCGAGAATGTACTCAAGTTGTTTCCCTTCTCGTGACATAATCGAAGAATATAACCAGTTGTTTTTTTTCCTCAGGATTTGAGCGGTCAGCCTTCTTCGTGAGTCTGTCTTTCAAAACATCGACATTACTCTTTTTATTTGTCCACAATGTTCTCATCATTTGTATATAAAACTATAGGCCTATTTTCATCGCTTCCAAACAATTTTTATTAATCGTCCAGCTGCCCTTGATTCACTTTTATATATCAGGACAGGATTTATGTAGCTGTCTTGTCTTGGCAAAGTAAGACTGCAAATAATGGTCTTCATTTAGTAAAATGCCGTTTGTGCTTGAACTATTTTACATTTAATTTCTCTAATACATCTTCTAATTGCTGTTTAGCGCCCAGGTACAACCTACTTGAGGAGTAAAGAATATCGGTGGTGTCTTCAATGTCAAAATGGGAGTCGCCATGGCGGAGCGGCTATACGCGCGCCGCGGATCGGAAGGTCATGGGTCGCTCTCTGGCAGAGCCGGACTTTTCTTTAAAAAAATGACCTTGGCTCCCAGGTCGACCTAGCCTTGAGTGGGTACCGGGTGCAGTCCCGGGAAGTAGCTGACCACATCACCCATCGTGTGCCATTGGTCTATAAAATATAGGTCTAGTCCTATATACCCTATACGCCTAAAGGCATGGAAAAGGGATCTTTACTTTACTTGTCAAAATAGGAGACATTCTGGCCAAGTTCTCGGCCGACAGAGGTATCTTGCGGTGGCTGCTACAACGGAGGACATGGGTGGGTATGCACAAAATGCAATGATGTCGAATATAATAAAATAACAAGATAGTGAGTGATGGAGATTATTAACAACTTTCAAAGAGGCTGATAGAACATGACGATGATTATAATGATAATCAAGATGCAATATGAATGTGCCATGACACAGGATTGCAGATGGAGAAAGATCCATTACAACAAACCTTCAATTTAGCGACCGTCATTTTCACGTTTTTCTTTTTTACAAGGAAACGAGCAAGCTAATAGACTTGCCGATAAGGCTACTGTGAAAGCCGGACAAGCCATGGACCAGGCTGATAAACTGAATGCGCTAAGAGAGCTAAGACGTTTGCGTGAACCAACTGAGAACTGTGAATCTGCAACCATGGTCAGACTGCAAGAACAACACGTTAAACGGAATGTCGCCAAACAAGAACCTACTCGGGTAGCCAAAGAAGAGTAATAAATCAATACAGAACTGGTGTCGTTAGCCGCTACACGCTGCGGGATTTACTGAGGAGGGGATCTGAGCACTTATAGACTGAGTGGTTCGACGTGCAATGAGGATAATCTGTCGACTAACTAACTAACTAACATTTTCACGTTCACCAGCAGTAACTGTGGTGGAAAGTTCAATAGCGCAACAAGCATACGCTGTTGTTGTTTTTTTAGACGACACCCGAAAAGTTAAGTGCTAATATCACGTCAATGCGTTGCGCTTCCGTAGACATTTTCTGGTACCCGTCTGTGCTTCTTTGGAGCCAGGATCAATATTGATTCAAACCCACATAGTATGGATTCTTCTTCTTCTTCTTCTTCTTCTTCTTCTTCTTCTTCTTCCTCTTCTTCTTCTTTCTTCTTCTTCTTCTTCTTTGATTTGATTCAAGAACTGACATCACAGCCCTCGGGGCTTTGTTTTTATTGTTAGGGAGTCTAACCCCTTAGTTTGCGGGGTGGGGGGTAGTAAGATCGGACGCCCGTGTGGATTGTTGTACACGTGGAAAAAATCCCTTGGTGGCTGGAAACCGAAAAAGAGCAGCATAACAGCGTTGCCCGGGCAAAAATTTGAGTTAAAAATCTACCCAAAGCATTTCAGGATCTCGCCGGTACAATGAAGTTCATGCACTGCGCTGAGATTCTTTAGATACAAGCTTGATTTTAAAGGAAAACGGAAGATTTACGGGTTAAAACTCTTTTTGCCATGATGTTGATCCATTGAATAAACATAAACATTAGCGTACAAATCAGTTTATGGAATGCTGCAGGGCTCACCGTTATACAATAAAACATGTACCCACAATATGTCGACGTCTGTGACTTAGGCGTTGCAAACGAGCTTTGTAATGTCGGTGTGCCGGTTTCGATACCAGCTACAGTTGGTTTTAACAGTGGTACTGAGAGCTGACCGTTCAGAAGAAATGGCAAACTATTGAATTTACCGAGAAAAACCACAACAATAAAAAGATTTCGGGGTTGGTTCTGCAACATCCTGTTAAGGATATGCAACTAACCCACACTAGACTGTCGTAAGTTTTTTTTTTTTTAACTTTGCAATTTAATAATAATAAATTTGAATATATGAATCAGTCAGTCGGTATCTGGCATTCCCGCAGTCTAGACACTCCCACACATTCCTTATCTCCTTCCTTAGGAGCCCACCTCATCTTATTTCGAGCTTCTTGTACCTTGCGTGGTCGAGGGAAAGTATAATTTACGGGAAAGTGTTCGTTTGTGTGCACAGCCTTCTCCAGAATAAATAGAGTCGGCCGTGGTCTGTGTGCTTCGAAAACGGGGATTCTCAGGAACTCTGCAATTCCCTCTGTCCGTAGTTTGCATGATCGGCATCTTATTCGCTCCGTCTGGTCTGTGCGTCATTGCTTGCTGGGGTATACTGTCTGCTGACATCCGCGTTATATGGCCAAACCATTTCAGCTGTTGTCCTCTGATTTAAGCTCCCCCACCCTTTTTTTTTTTTGGATCTCATAATTCCTGATCTTATCAATTATTGTTATATTGAGAGCCCTTCGTAGGAATCTCATTTCAGGTGTAATTTTTTGTTCTCTGTTTATGACATTGTCCAGGTCTGTGCATGAAGATTGTATCATAGAGCGCTCTTTTGGTTTCTACTGACACATTGCACTCGGCACAATAAAGTCCATCATTTCGACTGTAACAGTAACTTAGCTCCCTGATGACTTTGGGGGGGGGGGGTGGAGGGGGGATCAATGTGTATGAGCTCGCCGAAGTTTGTTGATGTAGTATAAGTAAAAATCTATTTTTATGTCAGTAGATCGGATATATATACCTTTTTTTTAAAGACCAATATATATGCCCTTACCTCCCAGGACTTTACCACTACCCATTTAAGGCTGGATCAACATGGGAGTCAAACCCTTGTTTGGAGGGGGGGGGGGATCGGACTCCTTGGGGGTTTGAACCCATGACTTTTGGGTAGGTAGGCGATCGTCTAACCGCTACAGCACAGTGGCTCCCTGGTGTAATGTGAAGGTGTATATTTCAGTCGATCTACAGATATGCTTTGTCAATACAGATAGTGTTGCCTGGTGTTTGCTTGCTTTTTTAACGCTGT
The DNA here is from genome assembly GCA_905116865.2 of Candidula unifasciata. Classification (NCBI taxonomy): domain Eukaryota; kingdom Metazoa; phylum Mollusca; class Gastropoda; order Stylommatophora; family Geomitridae; genus Candidula; species Candidula unifasciata. Next base: position 214,529 of record CAJHNH020000289.1, on the reverse strand, counting down.
TGATTCACATGCAGCCGCTGTTAAATCTGGGAGGTGTTTGTGGCTCACATAACTGTTGAAGTAAGCTAGATAGCTGCGGCAATCAATGTTGTGATTAAACTTAGAGTGCAGGAGTAAAGTTTATTATAAATTGTCCCCGTTTGTTTTTAAAATTTCAGTAGGATCCTGGATGTAATCTTATTTATTGATTTGTCTTATCTGATTTTTTTTCTTTAACTATCAGCTCATTCTTAATTTGTTGTTTCTCTTTATTATTAATTAGTTTCCTTTCGTTCGGGTATCCGAAAATCCATTCTTCTTCTTTTTTTTTCTTCCTCCTTTTCCTCTAAGTGACCGGTTTGTCTTTCCCTTCTTTTCTCGGAAAACGAACTTAAAACCCTAGGGACTGAGCGAAAATCATTTATGTGAACTCTACTTCTACTACTTTTAATACTTCTACATTTACACTCATTCAGTAGCATGTCCCTCGCGGAACCTCGCTGCCATAACAACCCTCCGGAAAACCTTCCTATCATGAGCAAGATGTCCTGCGTCTGATACAACCATCTGGAGATCATCTGCCACATCCTGCACCCATCTTCTCCTTGGCCTTCCTCTTCCTCTCTTCCCAGGCATATACCCCTCCATTATTGTTCTCTCTAGACCTCCATGACGTTTCAAGTGACCAAAATATTTCAATTTTCTTTGTTTTATTGTCTTTACTAGCCAACCCTCTTCAATATTCAGCTCTTGAAGTATGGATGCATTTGTTCTTTTCTTTACCCAAGATATTCTTAGAACCTGTCTGTAACATTTATATTCAAATGCATTTATGCGCTGTTCCGCTTGTTTAGTAAGTGTCCAGGTCTCACAGGCATATGTTGCAATGGGAAAGATGCATGCTCTTAAAAATCTGACCTTTGTAATTCTATCTGTACAATTCCATAATTTATTCAGTTGTTTTACACTACTTCCACATTTATCCCTTCCTTCTCTGCGTTAGTTAATTTCGTATTCATTCTCAGTTTTTAGCATTTTTGTTTTAAAACCATGTTCCTCTTGATTGTATCAACCTTCCTTAATTCGTGTTATTCTTTTTTTTTTTTTTTAATATACACCCCCACCCCTTCTCTCCATCTGTTGAACCTTCCATCATTGATTGACCTTGCCCTTCCAGAAAAGAAAAGATTAGAAAAGTGTAACGAAGAGCACGCAACTGCTAGCAGACGTCGAGTGTGGCCACATTCAGACCCAGGAAAATCTTAAGTTAATCCATCGCTAATACTAATACGGTAAGCCCTCTTTTCTGTTAATTAGTATTTATATGTGGCTGTAATACTAGTCCTTACTTATATTTATTGCGTGTAATTAATCTGCTCTGGTATAAAATGAAAGGCAAGGCTTAAAAGTCGCAGCGATGTCACTGACAAATTTGATTGACCAGTTCAGTGATTTCTTCTAGCGGAAACTCTTTTCGGCACGGGCTGTGACTAAAGCTATATTGGTGTATTTCTCAAATTTCTATTCTAACCATGTATACTGTCAACTCTTTTCATCTATATAATTTTTCTGAACATGGTAGGTATCTAGTCACGATTAATTTATTTAAATTTACAGATTTAATTTTAATCTAATTTGTTTCCATCCGGTTTCGCATTCTCATCTCTGATCTCATTTGAATTTCCATTCATACACTGCTAGTGTCTAATAATATAGTGTCTAAAATATAGTGTCTAATAATATAGTGTCTAAAATATAGTGTCTAAAAATATAGTTTCTAATAATATTGTGTCTAATAATACAGTGTCTAATACTTTAGTGTCTAATAATTTAGTGTCTAATAATATATTGTCGAATAATTTAGTGTCGAATAATATAGTGTCTAATAATTTAGTGTCTAATAATATATTGTCTAATAATATATTGTCGAATAATTTAGTGTCAAATAATATAGTGTCTTATAATTTAGTGTCTAATAATATATTGTCTAATAATTTAGTGTCTAATAATGCAATATACAGACTTTCTCCACCAAGAGTTCCAGAACTATGGGGCTTAGGAACCTTGAGCCAGCCCTCCGAAGCATTTGGACGAGGAAGGGCGCCTCAGCTCCCGCTCCCCCACCTACAATAATGTTTAGAGGTCTGAACTCCATGACCCCCTCCTCCCTCCCCAGTAATGTTTACAGGTCTGAGTGCCGCCTCTTCCTCTCTTCAAAATTTGCAAATGGGTTCGGTGGCCCCCAAACTATGTGTATATGCCTATTAATTTTGGCTATCCTCCGAAAAACGATCCCAAATTATCGAGGCCGAAAATATACCCTAACAGGGCCTCAGTCACATGTAAATTGCGGACCTCTTCCGGCGACTACACAGCATACCGCCCAGAGTATCTCTTGCGCCACTACGCGTGCAGCGGAGCGGGGCTAAACTAGATGGCTGGGACACATGAGCAAATAAAATTAAGGAAGCTGCATGAGATGCGGTAGCTGCTGCTCATGAGTCCCAGCCATCTAGTTTAGCCCTGAGATACTCTCGGCAGTGACTTCAACTCGGCGGAAGCTTTTTCACGGTATGCTGTGTTTTTGCCGGAAGAGGTCTGCAATTTACATGTGACTGAGGCCCTGTTAGGGTATATTTTCGGCCTCCATAATTTGGGACCGTTATTTGGAGGATAGCTTTCATTTCTAAATCTTTGTTTATGCATTTCATTTTTTCAGATTCATTTATTAAAATCTTTGTCATCCAGCACATAATAATAATAATTGTATTATGGCATACATAGACAAGGCCTAGCTTTTACATTACCAGATGGTTGTTACTTCAAGTTTAGTATAACTTTCTGAAGCAGTCGTGACTTTAAATTAATAAATGATTATCTAAAGAAGTACAAATGATAACCCAATAAAACAGTAGAAGCTACACAAATAAGTAGAGTTAGACAATTTGACAAGTTGGTGAAGCGCAGAAAGTTAAGAAAGAAATGCCAAATATAGTCACAATAAACTGACAGTGAGTTGCTTGGTTGAAAGAGTTAAGTAGCCCCTTGAACACCCTACACACCTGCTCCTCAGACAATTAAGGGTGTGGAGGCTAAAGGCTTTGTCTATTCTCTGTGTGTTGTTTAGTAATTGGTGGCTTTTCCCCTAAAGTTATCAGATTTCTGGAAAAGATATCCTTCCTATATAGTCTAGGAACAGTTATTCATGTTTATTAACTTTTTTGCCTGGAGAAGCCACAAAATCAACACTTCCAGATTGTGCCCTTTTAAATGTTTCTTTACTGACATTGCTATAGTGGCTTATTGTGCAAGCGTTTTGTGGATATTTTTGTTTAACAGAAATTATGACGTAAAGAATTTCCCTTTAATCATTGTGGTAACCTGGTTCTCATGTTAGGGGTCAACACTGAGTCATAATATAAATTTGGTAAGGCTCAAAGGCGTGTAACCCATTTAAAAAAAAATCAGATTTCAAGCAGAAAAATACTAATATATCAGTACCAACTATGGTCAGCAAAAGTAGAAGTAATTACACATTCAGCTCCATTTGTGTATCTCAAGACCTTAGTAAAACCCCTTTCCTACGCTTTTAGGCGTAAAGGGCTAGACCTATATTTTATAGACCAATCGGCACAAGATGGGTAATGTGGTCAGCATCACGCCCGCGGTCTCTACCTCTACTTCCCGGGATTGCACCCGGTACCCACTCAAGGCTGGGTCGACCTGGGAGCCAAGGTCATTTTTGAAAAAGTCCGGCTCTACCAGGGAGTGAACCCACGACCTTCCGATCCGCGGCGAGCGTCTAGCTGCTTTGCCATGGCGACTATCTCAAGACCTTAATATAACTAATTATAACTTCCTAAACATAGTTGTCCTAAGTTTTCAGTTTAACTCTCTACTATATGAATGTAAGCCACCCTTACAAATTTATTACTGTTTTTTATCCATTGTAAATTTCTCAAATATCTTTTTTTTGCAGATATGGCTTTTCTGGTAACATTGTGTTGCAAAAAAAGTATAGTATGCCAAGTTGAATAGTTCTTTGGCTGTTGTTGTTTCAGATTAATAAACATCAGTTGGCTATCCTCCGAATAACGGTCGGTAAAGATGGTGGCAGCAAAATATCCTTTCGATCCACAGTCACGTTACCTAATTTGCGGTTCTCTGGCGACTTAATTTGCGGTTCTCCTGTGGTTTTCTGGCGACTACCGCCATGAGTTCCCCACGCCACTCAAGCGGCGTGGATTGGGGCTAAACTAAATGGGTTGGATCCACGAGCAGCAGCTTCCGCATCTCCGGAAGCTTTGCTCGTGAGTCCTAGCCATCTAGTTTAGCCCTAATCCACGCCGCTAACGCGGCGTGGGGGACTCGTGGCGGAAGTTGCCGGAAAACCGCAGGAGAACCGCAAATTAGGTCACATGACTGTGGCTCGAATGGATATTTTGCTGCCGCCATCTTTACCGACCGTTATTTGGAGGATAGCCCATCAGTTTAACCGACAGAAAGGATTCATAGTCAGTTGATAAACCAGATCTTATGTTCCCCATGTGAGTTCCAAGGCTGCATTTAGGGGTACAAGAATAGACCCACTCTCCCCCACCAAGCTTGTCATAATTGTCAACTAATTAAGGGTCTCCCCTTCAAAGTTAGAGTGCATCTGCCTGAGGGGCAATGAACCAACAGTCTGCATACAAAATTAGAAATGTATGATGGATGAGCATGCAAAACTCATGTTCTTGAACAAGACCAGAGTCAAGAAGTGGAAAAACAACCAAAACTTTCTGCCGGAGTTTACAGGCGGTAAACGTAAAGAAAGAAAGATGTAATAAATATATAATCTAATAATTAATCAGCAGGGGGTAAAAAGAGGTTCTGAAAGAATTGTCTAGTACTCATGTGTATGACCCACCTCAGAGCTGTACTGCAATTTAATATTACCACTATATGGAAACTTGAATTTCCACATCAACTGGTGCCTATAGATAAGCAGATTTGCAGCAGTCTAGTTCACTGACTTCAAAGACAGAATCATGTCTGAATTATCTGAGAAGGAGAAACACCAAGAAAAAGAACTGGCTACCCAGCATCATATGTCATGTGTCCTAAATATGCTGATAAAAGCTTTCTAGTGGCAGTATTTATTTTTGTCTTTTATTATTATTTTTGTTGTTATTTAATTCTGCTTCTCGTTACAACTGAATTTTTTTTAAATCTCATGTCATGTGAAAGAAAATGTTAAGGCTTAAAACTTTCATAATCCGTTAAGTAAAAGTACAGAAAGCTGCTCAAAATCAAATGGCAAGAAAGGATCCTAATGCGGTTTTTGATTGGGTAGACCTGCTTAGCATCCACACAATACTGAAGAATCATCAGCTACGTTGGGCTAGTAACCTAGTCCGAATGCCAGACTGTCGCCTCCCAAAGATAGTATTTTATGGCGAGCTCCAGCAAGGGAAGAGGTACCAGGGAGGACAGAAAAAGCACTATAAGGACACTCTAAAAAATGCTCTCAATTCTTTTGGCATGAACACATGGGAGCTGCAGCACAGGACCTTTCTGGATGGCATCAGCCAGCCTGGCAGCGGAGGTTGCACAGGCAGAGAAACAAAGGCACACTAGAAAGAACCGTATCGCTAACTATCACACTGACTGCAGCTTCCACCTGTTGGTCATACTGCTCAAGAACTTTCCGGGCCCACATTGGACTAATCAGCCACCTTCATACTCATGATCATTGATCATTACTCTTTGGATGAAAAGTGGGCTTCATCACATCGTGATGGCCGACAACAACAGTAAAAGTAAAGGACCCTTACCTTACCTTTCGGGTGTATTATGCATGTATAGATAGACCTATATTTTATAGTTCAATCGGCAGTCATTGAGGGATGTTGTCAACACCATGTCAGCCACCTTTGCTTCCCAGGTCTGTATCTGGTACCCATTTAAGGCTCAACCTTGGAGCCGAGGTCATTTAAAAAAAATATTTTTTTTTTAAAGGAAAAAGTTTGGCTTTGTTAGTGCTTGAGTCAATGACCACATACAGGCGTCTAGCTGCTGCACTCCACCCCCTTTCCATGTAGCTACAAGTATAATTATGTCTCTTTTATGATGGATAAGAATATACATAGACATAATGATGAAATGTAGATTTTTAGGAGAGATTGGATGTAGAGGAAAGCTCGTAAATATGCTTGTGTAAGTGGGGATATTTTTTATGGAGAGCTGTTTATTGCATTATAAATGTCAGATCGATCTTTATGAGTTGAGCATTTATGCATAATGAGTTGTCTACACTGGATATGTGTTCATGACTGTAAGCATACAATCTGTGTAGTTCAGCGTATTATTGTTGTTTTGATGTCGCTATTATGTATTTAACAGGTGGCAAGCAGAAGTTTATGTCTGGGTTTACCAGTCTTTGGCTAGTTATGGCATCTATATTATACCATTTAGGCAAGAGGAAATGGGAAATACTGAATTCTCATAGTTAGGACCTGCTAAGTTCTAATAGTTAGGATGTGCTAGATTATACCAGTCATGATCTTGATTCTAATCTTTGTTGTTGGTAATGAGAGAGCTGATAGATTGGCTGGCACTGCATTAATTGAAGATGGCCAGCCCATAAATCGCGCAGACATTGTCATTGCCCTTAGAGAGATAGGACGTTCTGAGGATTTTGGAAGCAACATGTCCGCATCTCTGCTAAGAATACGCGAATTGGAAGTAAAGATCGGCACAGCCAAGCATGAGAAGCACAGTGTATGCACACGAAGTCTTGTTAACCAACATAGGACTGGCACTATTAACCGCACGACGCTGGTGAATATGTTGAGAGGGGAATCTGAGCGCCTATGGATGTGTCCGGAGTGCTGTGAAGATAATCTAACTCATAACTCATAACTCTAATCTTTGAAATTTGTAATTCTTAATTGTTAATAGAGGGAGCCCCATTGATTAATGAGTTATGGTACTCATAGTACTATGCCATATATTGGTGTGTGATTAGTGTTTATTATAAGCAGTCTTGAGATTTTTACTCTTTCAGTGTTAACTTCTTGTTTGCTTTAGTTTTTTTTTTTTTGTCATAGGCTGTTTGAGTGACGGTGGCATTGTACGCATATAATTATGTACTACTACTACCACCGCTTTTCTCTCTATCATTTGAGGTGTGGATTATTGTTACTGCACAGAAATACCCTTGGATCTTCCCTTTTTGTGTCTTATGCCTCTCTTCTCTTTCTCTCTCTCTCTCTCTCTCTTTCTCTCTCTTTCACACTTGTTTATACTTCTTCCTATCTTCTCTCTGTCCACTCTGTTGCAGAACACAGACATACTCAGAATGAGTATGTTATCTACCTACCAGGCTAGAATCCAATTATCACTACTCTGAGATGGTTCAGGTTCCACAATGGTGAACACCTCGCACTGAGATAGTTATTACAGTTCTTGTCTTCTGTATTTACTGTTGAAACGATATAAAGCAGCAACTCAGTTCATCTTATTTTAATCTGTTTAATTAAGGCAGAGATAATCCAGTGGTTGGTATTGTTGCAAAGGTTTGATGTAGTAAAACTTTACATTCAGTAAGCAAGGAGCAATTGGCTAAACAATTAAGAATGCTGGGCTCTCATATGGTAGACCCAGGTTTGAATCCTCGGTAAGGTAATGTATTTTAGCAGTCGGGGAGTCCTAACTGGCACAGTCCATGGCCACAGCATTAGCCATGTGACTCTAAACCTTAGGCTAGTGGTATAGTGGCTAGATGATCACCTGCAGGCCTAAAAATTGTGAGTTCAAATTGGCTGGGTTCCGGGGTAGTTCTGGGAAGTAAAGGCAGCTGGTGTGATGTTGACCACATCACCCACTGAATGCTGATTGGTCTAAACATATAGGTCCAGTAGTATACCCAGTACATCTAAGGATATGAAGAAGAGCCCTTTTCTTCAGTAATTTAAAAAGTTAAAGTAGAGGTGACATTTAAAGGAATTAGCCACCTTAGCTCATTATGTCATGATCTAGAACAGCGGTTCCCAACTTAACCTTGTTTGGGGTTGAATGACCCCTTCACATGGGTCGCCAAAGACCATCGCAAAAAAAATATTCATTGAAGTTATGAAGTAGCAACAAAGATAATTGTATGGTTGGGGGGTTGCCACAACATGAGGAACTGTATTAAAGGGTCACCACAACATGAGGAACTGTATTAAAGGGTCACCACAACATGAGGAACTGTATTAAAGGGTCACCAAAACATGAGGAAATGTATTAAAGGGTCACCACAACATGAGGAAATGTATTAAAGGGTCACCACAACATAAGGAAATGTATTAAAGGGTCACCACAGTATGAGGAAATGTATTAAAGGGTCACCACAACATGAGGAAATGTATTAAAGGGTCGCCACAACATGAGGAAATGTATTAAAGGGTCACCACAACATAAGGAAATGTATTAAAGGGTCACCACAGCATGAGGAAATGTATCAAAGGGTCACCACAACATGAATAAATGTATTAAAGGGTCACCACAACATGAGGAAATGTATTAAAGGGTCACCACAACATGAGGAACTGTATTAAAGGGTCAACACAGCATGAGGAAATGTATTAAAGGGTCACCACAGCATGAGGAAATGTATTAAAGGGTCACCACAACATGAGGAAATGTATTAAAGGGTCACCACAACATAAGGAAATGTATTAAAGGGTCACCACAACATGAGGAAATGTATTTAAGGGTCACCACAACATGAATAAATGTATTAAAGGGTCACCACAACATGAGGAAATGTATTAAAGGGTCACCACAACATGAATAAATGTATTAAAGGGTCACCACAACATGAGGAAATGCATTAAAGGGTCACCACAGCATGAGGTAACTGTATTAAAGGGTCACCACAACATGAATAAATGTATTAAAGGGTCACCACAACATGAGGAACTGTATTAAAGGGTCACCACAACATGAGGAACTGTATTAAAGGGTCACCACAACATGAGGAACTGTATTAAAGGGTAACCACAACATGAGGAAATGTATTAAAGGGTCACCACAACATGAGGAAATGTATTAAAGGGTCACCACAACATAAGGAAATGTATTAAAGGGTCACCACAGTATGAGGAAATGTATTAAAGGGTCACCACAACATGAGGAAATGTATTAAAGGGTCGCCACAACATGAGGAAATGTATTAAAGGGTCACCACAACATAAGGAAATGTATTAAAGGGTCACCACAGCATGAGGAAATGTATCAAAGGGTCACCACAACATGAATAAATGTATTAAAGGGTCACCACAACATGAGGAAATGTATTAAAGGGTCACCACAACATGAGGAACTGTATTAAAGGGTCAACACAGCATGAGGAAATGTATTAAAGGGTCACCACAGCATGAGGAAATGTATTAAAGGGTCACCACAACATGAGGAAATGTATTAAAGGGTCACCACAACATAAGGAAATGTATTAAAGGGTCACCACAACATGAGGAAATGTATTTAAGGGTCACCACAACATGAGGAAATGTATTAAAGGGTCACCACAACATGAGGAAATGTATTAAAGGGTCACTACAGTATGAGGAACCGTATTAAAGGGTCACCACAACATGAGGAACTGTATTCAAGGGTCACCACAACATGAGGAACTGCATTAAAGGGTCACCACAACATGAGGAACTGTATTAAAGGGTCACCACAAAATGAGGATATGTATTAAAGGGTCACCACAACATGAGGAACTGTATTAAAGGGTTACCACAATATGAGGAACTGTATTAAAGGGTCACCACAGCATGAGGAACTGTATTAAAGGGTCACCACAACATAAGGAAATGTATTAAAGGGTCACCACAGCATGAGGAAATGTATTAAAGGGTCACCACAACATGAGGAACTGTATTAAAGGTTACCACAATATGAAGAACTCTATTAAAGGGTCACCACAACATGAGGAACTGTATTAAAGGGTCACCACAACATGAGGAAATGTATTAAAGGGTCACCACAGCATGAGGAACTGTATTAAAGGGTCACCACAGCATGAGGAAATGTATTAAAGGGTCACCACAACATGAGGAACTGTATTAAAGGTTACCACAATATGAGGAACTGTATTAAAGGGTCACCACAGCATGAGGAAATGTATTAAAGGGTCACCACAACATAAGGAAATGTATTAAAGGGTTACCACAATATGAGGAACTGTATTAAAGGGTCACCACAACATGAGGAAATGTATTAAAGGGTCACCACAACATGAGGAACTGTATTAAAGAGTCACCACAGCATGAGGAAATGTATTAAAGGGTCACCACAACATGAGGAACTGTATTAAAGGTTACCACAATATGAGGAACTGTATTAAAAGGTCACCACAGCATGAGGAAATGTATTAAAGGGTCACCACAACATAAGGAAATGTATTAAAGGGTTACCACAATATGAGGAACTGTATTAAAGGGTCACTACAACATGAGGAACCGTATTAAAGGGTCACCACAACATAAGGAAATGTATTAAAGGGTCACCACAACATGAGGAAATTTATTAAAGGGTCACCACAACATGAGGAAATGTATTAAAGGGTCACCACAACATGAGGAAATGTACTAAAGGGTCGCCACAACATGAGGAAATGTATTAAAGGGTCACCACAACATAAGGAAATGTATTAAAGGGTCACCACAGCATGAGGAAATGTATCAAAGGGTCACCACAACATGAATAAATGTATTAAAGGGTCACCACAACATGAGGAACTGTATTAAAGGGTCACCACAACATGAGGAACTGTATTAAAGGGTCACCATGTACATTAGGAAGGTTGAGAACCACTGATCTAGAACATGTGAATGCCCAATATATGAAACTATGAAAATAACAGCTACTGATTTTATCTTCTCACAGAAACGAAGGATGAAATACACATTATTGATTTTGCTGGTCTGGGCTTTTCTCATCTTGACCATCTTACTTGTCTGGTCACTGAACAGCTGGACATATTCAACATTTGAGCATCATGTTGATACTGAAAGTGTCCTCCTGCCCAGATATCCAGGTAAATGTTGTGCTCTATTGAAAAAAAAAATTCCATTTAAAATATATTAATAGAAAATTGTGTATGTGTATAAAAAATAGAATTTGTTTTGGGGCCCCAGCAAACTGTGAGGCCTCAAGCTGTAGATTGTTTAGCTTATACCTAAATCCAGCACTGCAGGTGAAGAAGAAAATGCAACAAAAGTATTATTATGGTAACACAAATTAAAGACAGTTAAAGCTAATAATATTGTATCACTTGTTGTTTCAGAAAAGATGTGTTCACTAGCTGAAAACAAGGACAGCCCATCAGTTTCCATTAAACCAAAACTTGTCCTCTTTTACAAGTTTCCAGTCTACTACGAACTAGCTTCAGCAGCAGGTTTTGACATATTCAAGTCTTGTTCCAAAACATGTGAACTGACTGTCAACAGCACGAGATTTGCAGAAGCTGACGTTGTTGTCTTTTTCTCACACTCCCACATTGTTGCAGACATCGACTCAGTCCCTCCAGCCAAACAACCTGGACAGATATGGGTATTTTTCTCTGTGGAAAGCCCGCCAAATTCGGCAGCTTCTAGATTTGGAAATGAAGTTTGGCATGGATTGTTTAATTGGACCATGAGCTATAGGCATGACTCTGAGTTCTGGCATGGGTATGTCAGGTCTGAGAAGCGAAAGCAGCCTGTTGCAAATGAAACAAGAGCTGCAGATGAGAAAACATGGAGAGAGTTATTTTCCAAAAAGCAAGGGCTTGTTGCCTGGTTTGTTAGCAATTGTCAGACAGATAGTAGAAGAGAAATGTATGTCACAGAGTTGATGAAACACATTCCAGTAGACATATATGGAACGTGTGGGACTTTGAAATGCACAGAACAAGACAAATGTGTACAGATGTTACGCACAAAGTATAAATTTTATCTTGCTTTTGAAAATTCCTTGTGTAAAGATTATGTGACAGAGAAGTTACTGAAAATTTACAATATTGGAGGTTTAATCCCTGTTGTGCGGGGAGGAGCAGACTATCACAAACTGTTTCCTCCAAATTCTTTTATAGATACAAGTGATTTCTCTTCTCCCAAGAGTTTAGCTAATCATTTGCACAAGTTGGCTGACAACGAGGTATGATTTTTCTGTGGTGTCTACAGTGTTTATGTCTTAATTTTGTCGCATGCTGTATACCAGTCGTTTTCATGATTTGTCGTATACTGTATACCAGACGTTTTCATGGTTTGTCGTATACTGTATACCAGACGTTTTCATGGTTTGTCGTATACTGTATACTAGTCGTTTTCATGGTTTGTCATATACTGTATACCAGTCGTTTTCATGGTTTGTCATATACTGTATACCAGTCGTTTTCATGGTTTGTCGTATACTCGACAGACGTGTCCTTTTCTTCTTCTTCAGCATTCCAAGCCCTTGAGGTTCATTGCTGCAGAAATCACCCACCTCCATTCATTTCTCTGGTTGGTCTACTCTTTCCAGTTGATGACACCAAGTGTTTGCAGGTCTGTCTGGACATTATCTCTCCATCGTCTTCTTGTCTGCCTCATGGTCTACCACCATTCATCTCCCTTTACTTGAATTATTTTATCACCTTGAAGCACCCACAGGAGCACTGCACAGTTGGATCTTTTTCAAGAAGGCCACAATTCTAGTACTCATATTCTTTTAAATGAATAGCTACCTTTTATATATATATATATATATATATATATATATATATATATATATATATATATATATATATATATATATATATATATATATATATATATATATATATATATATATTATATAGCATCTTTTCCAGATCAAAAAAACATAGGTGTATTTCACTCTTTACATTCAAGGGTTTTTTCACTCATCTGTCTCAGTGTGAAGATAAGGTCTTGAGTACTTCGGTTTGCTCTGAAGCCACATTGGGCCTCGTCCAGCTGTGGCTCTACCAGACTTCTAAGTCTCTGCTCGAGAATTCTAGAGTTTCTTTTACCTGGAACGCTGAGGAGGGATATGCCTCTGTGGTTTTCACATTGTCTGTTATCACCTTTTTTAAATATAGGTATAATGATGGCAATCTCCCAATCTTTTGGTATAGTTTTACTACACCAGGCTGCCTGCAGAACCTTCAGTAGAAGGCGCTCACCTGCGACACTCATATATTTGACCATCTCTGGTGTTATACCATCATGACCTGCTGCTTTCCCCAGCTTAATCTTCTTAATAGCTGCCTTTAACTCTACCATCCTGATTTTATCATCCTCATGGATGATTTCCTTCTCAGCAGTGAGGTCCATTATTTCTGGGTCATGACTTCCCTCAACGCCAAGGAGCTCTGATAAGTATTCTTTCCATCTGCCTATGATATTATCTGTAGAAGTAAGCAGAGCCCCTTCCTTGTCTTTTATGAATTTAAGTGGGCACTCTTTCTCCTTCCTCATGTTCTTGAGGGTCTTGTAAAACAGTTTTTGATTTTCTCTTGCATTCTTTTCCTTTCTCCAAACTCTTCCCATTATTTCTGTTTTGCTTTAAGCACAATATTTTTGGTCTCTGTTCTGAGTGCCACATATTGTTTATATTTCTCTATTTCTTCAGCTGTGTTCCTGGCTGCCAGGTATTGCTTCCAAGCCCTTTTCATTTCTCCTATTTTCAGTTTGACTTCTTCTGTCCACCAAGGTGTCCTATGTCCCTGCCTTCCACTTGGGAGGTCACCACATGCTTCTACTGCAGCTGCTGTGAGGATATTCTTGAATCTGCACCAGAGGGTTTCAGTGTCCTCTGATGGTTCTACTTCAGTTCCTATTGCTTTCACTATAAGCTCCTGGTATCTAGCCCTAATATCTGGCTCTCTTAGCCTGTATGCCTTAATCCTCATCCCTTCTTGGTTGCTTGGTTTCTTGCATGGTTGTTGGTGTTGCCTTGTTAGAGCAGTTCTTTCAGTTGTTCTCTTTATTGTGACCAGGTAGTGGTCACTTCCAATCTCTGGTCCTCTCATGACTCTGGCATCTCTAACAAACGTGAATGAACTTTTCCTAACTATGGCATAGTCAGTAATGGATTTTTCATTCTTTGAAGGTTCACATCTTGTGTATGCATGTATACGCTTGTGGGGGAATTTTGTGTTTGTAATGACAAGGTTCTGTTCCCTGCAGAATCTGAGAAGTCGCTTGCCATTATCATTCAAAACATCTTCACCATATCTCCTGATCCCTGCACCCCATCTAGAGTGATCATTTCCTACTCTGGCATTTAGATCTCCTAGGAGGATAATTTCATCGTGATAGTCATCTATGGTCCTTTGGAGCAGTTCAAAGAATTCTTCTTTAACATCAACTCGCTCATCTTCATTTGGCCCGTACACAATAACAGTATTGATAATTTTATCTTCTTCTTTCAGATCTAACACCATAATTCGCTCCGAGATGAATTTCCATCCCTTGATGTTACTAACTTGGTTCCTGGCCACAATACAGCCAACACCTCCCTTAGCTCTCTCCGTCATAGGGACACCACTGTAGAGCAGCATACTTCCATCATGATCTGTGATTCCTTGCCCCTTTTTCTTGGTTTCAGTCAGAGCCAAGACTTCTTATTTCGCTTTCCTCATCTCCCCTACTAACTCCTTTTCCTTCCCGTTAATGCCTCTTATGTTCCATGTTCCATAAATCGTAGTCCGTAAGCCATGCCAGTTCGTCGCCGTTAATATCCGTCCGGTTTTCTCTCTGTAGTTACTTGTAATCATATTTTAAGGCAAACAGGTGATTGGCCTGTTGTGCCTTTGCATGGTGGAGGGGCTGCCTCCTTGCGGCCTCCATGCAGGCCGTCTGGCTGATTCACGGTTACCCACTACTTCCGGAGACGCATGAAGCACTCAGGTTCAGCCAGACCCTCCTCCTTTTACAGCCGGGCTTGGGACCGGTCTTAGCGGAGTTGCTATTTTTATATATACTGTATTTGTTGGTGTATAAGACACACTCTTGTATAAGATGTGCCCCAAAAATTGAAAAAAAAATGTTGCACTTATTGCCATTTTGCATATTTTCCACATTGTGCATGCTGTTCCTTGTTAATTTTGCACAAAACATTCTGCTGACCTATTGCCGAGTTCTTCAGTGTATTTTATCACCTGGAGTTTAAAACTCATGTGGAGGAATGCCGCTTACTATCTTTTCCATTTCTGCATAGCCTGATGTATCAGTTGTCGGCACAGTACTGTTAACACACTCAAGCTTTCTTCTTCTTCTTTAGCTGTAAACTTCACTGGAAAGTTCCAGTTGTTTGTGTGTGCACATCAGTTTTACAGATCTGGCTTATTTCTATGCAGACTGTTAGTTCCTTGCCTCTCAGGCAGATGCACTCTGGCTTTGAAGAAAACACCCATAATTAGTCGCCCCCTCAACTTGCTTGTTGTGGGGTGGGAGGGGGAAAAGTGTATTCTTTGTTCTCCAAAATGGAGCTCCAGAACCGACACAGGGAACACTTAAAGTCTAATCCGCAACTGTAATACTAACCGAAAATATTGACCAATACAATACGCAAAAACAAAGAAAAAATGATGCAGTATCTAGGAATTTGCAACCAGTCAAATTTCACTATCGTGTGATGATCCCATCTGTCTCTCTCAGCCAAGTTCCCAGTAAAAAACAAAATGGTAGATGATGTAGATATTGCTCTAGGGTGATTTTATTTTGTTAGATTTGATTCAAGAACCGACATCACAACATTCGGGCCATTCCAATGAGCGCTCCGTCCCCATCTTCAGCAGCCAGTGAAGAGTTCCGATACTAATGGTGCCAGTAGCATTCTGATTAAAGGTCCTTCTTGCCTTTTCTGAGCCTCGAGAATCTACCAGAACCTCTCGTCACTCCCCCCTGCATCAATCTCACCAGACTGGTGATCCATCTGCTCCTCCGAACTGTCCACGCTCTCCCACAAAGCACTAACTACGTCTGCCTTATCATGCATCAGTATTCCACCAAGCTGTGAAGTGATGAAATTAACTACTACTACCTACAAAGAATTGTGGGTTCCACAGCCATGCATTTCCCATGTGATACTGTTCTCATCGTTACCGCTTGAATGTGCAGCTTTCCAAGTTTTGTTTTTGCATACATTTATGTATGTGTGTGTGTGTGTGTTTGTACGTATATATTTGCATATGTACATTATGTATACACACATATACATGTAGGAATGTGCTTATATTTATTTATGAAGAGTATTTGTGTGTGTATCTGGAAATAAGGTTTACTGTGCCCTACAACATCTGCTAAAAACAGGTGCTCTAACTCTTAACACCAAAGTCACAATATATAAAACACTAATAAGATCAGTTGCCCTATATGGCTCTGCAACATGGAATACAATTATAAGAGGCCTTATTAGAAACTTTTGAAAACAATCTTATGACAGATCTTTGGTCTCATCAAAGATGCAAACTATGGAGAACAGTCTTATGACAGATCTTTGGTCTCATCAAAGATGCAAACTATGGAGAACAGTCTTATGACAGATCTTTGGTCTCATCAAAGATGCAAACTATGGAGAACAGTCTTATGACAGATCTTTGGTCTCATCAAAGATGCAAACTATGGAGAACAGTCTTATGACAGATCTTTGGTCTCATCAAAGATGAAAACTATGGAGAACAGTTTTATGACAGATCTTTGGTCTCATCAAAGATGCAAACTATGGAGAACAATCTTATGACATATCTTTGGTCTCATCAAAGATGCAAACTATGGAGAATAGTCTTATGACAGATCTTTGGTCTCATCAAAGATGCAAACTATGGAGAACAGTCTTATGACAGATCTTTGGTCTCATCAAAGATGCAAACTATGGAGAACAGTCTTATGACAGATCTTTGGTCTCATCAAAGATGCAAACTATGGAGAACAGTCTTATGACAGATCTTTGGTCTCATCAAAGATGCAAACTATGGAGAACAGTCTTATGACAGATCTTTGGTCTCATCAAAGATGCAAATTATGGAGAACAGTCTTATGACAGATCTTTGGTCTCATCAAAGATGCAAACTATGGAGAAGATGGAGCACCTGTGAAATTCATAATCTATTAAAATCACCCTTAATTGTTGGCATCAGTATAAGGGCTAACAGTCCTTAAGAAAGAGAATAGGGGCTTTTGAGCTGAAATGCTATAGAAAGATTCTCAGAATATCATGGACAAAGAAGAGGAGAAATACTGACATCTTGAAAGATCTGAACATCAAGGAAGATTGGCTAACAGCATCATGTCTCGGAAGCTGAAATATTTAGGTCATATCAAGCGCCACGACGGATTGGAAAAAAAATAGCAGAAGGCGTGGTACCAGGAAGGAGGGGTAGGGGCCGACCAACACGAAGATGGGCAGAGGATAAAAGTGACTCTTTGAAAATGAAAGTACATGAGGTGGGGAAGCTGGTGAGAGACCGAGTTTCTTTCAGGCAGACCGTGATGAGAGCGATGTTCTGCAAAGGACCTGCTATATGATGATGGGCAAACAGACCGCAATGGCTGTGGGATAGAGAGAGGGTGGCAGTTACTGGAGAGACCACTGTGTACACAAAAGAGGTGAACGGGGGGAGGTCACAGGGCAGGCCAAGAGGAAGATGTAAAATTTCCTGAAAAGAGAAGTCCAGACACAGCGATGAATGGAGGTGGGCGATCTCTGCAGTAGTAAATTTCAAGGGCTCAGAATACTGAAGAAGATATGTGCAGGTGTGAATATATGTGTGTGCATGCCTCCTTATATATGTTAAGTAAAGCTCCCTTTACCTGCCAGTGGCACATTTGGCATATGCTGCTAGACTCATAATCTTATAGACCAGTCGGCCCTCGATGGCTGATGTGGTCAACATCACACCAGACATCTTTTCTTCCCAAGACTTTACCTGGTACCTGATTCAACCTCAGAGCCAAGATCGTGTATGGACAAATCCAGCTTTGCGCGGATGTGAACCTATGACCTTCAGACCCACAGGTAAGCCTCTAGCCGCTACATCACAGTGGCTCCTATGTATATATGTATACACCTATAAAACCAGTATTAATATAATGTCTCTTCTCTACAACAGGATGCATACCTCAACATGCTGCGCTGGTCCTGGGATTATCAAGTTCTGGGGCCGAAGCTGCCTCTCTGTAAACTCTGTGAGCGACTGTACGAGCCGAAGCGTGTCTCTTGTGTGTACAAGAATGTTTATGCCTGGTGGTCCGACAAAATCTGCCATGCACCTAGAGATCTTTAACATTGATGGTTGTAAAATCATAAGCCATAGGATCAGTCATAAATTTGTATGAGTCATTCTGACATGAGCCATAGAGTCAATCATAGATTTATGAATCATTCTGCTATATGGAGTCAGTCAACTTTTTTTCATTACTGCTGTCTTTTGGAATATTATATGGTTAGATCCACTTTCATAGTGTGTCAAACCATGGAAAGGGCCCTTTTCTAAACCACACCCCTCGCCCTTTTAAAAAAAAAAAAAAACAGAATTTGAACCCAGGTTCCTTAAACATAATATTCCAGTTTGTTACATCAGATTGGCAGTAGGATGCATTGCAAGTAAAATTTTATATTTGCAATTGTGGATTTGAGTTGCAGATGTAAGGCTGTTTGTTATATGTTATATTTATCTGTCATGTTATAAGCGAGGTGATTAACATGTCATGATATTATAAAGTAGATGTGATAATTTTAATATTGGTGAAAATAAGCTACTTTCATCTGATAATGAAAAGAGTGGTGTGATTACATAGTAAATAAGACTCTCAAACCTTTGTTTTCAGTCAGATTTATCTGTCAGATTGTTAGCGAGGTGATTACAATATCATGTAATTGTAAAGTAGATGTGATCATTTAAATGTTGATGAAGTATAAACTCACTCAGTGTGAATGTTACTTAATTTTAATGTTCATGATGTATTAACTCACTCAATGAGAATTTTACTTAGGACCCCCCCCCCCCCCACCTGCAGGTTTAATTAAGTTGAAGCTTTATAATTGCCACTAATAAAACGGGTATATGATTTTGTGGCTATTTATAATTACCTGCAGCTTATTTCTTAGTGGTATAAGTTTTGCTTTCTATGTTTAGGACATTTTATACGTTTGTTTAGTTTTGTTTGCTAATTTTGGCCAGCTTTGTTTTCTTTGCCGAGTAATTGTTTCAGCCCACAGAGTGTAATTTTTTTTTTTAATGATCTAATAATGGTCTCATTCCTATACTTCTCTTCATCAGACTTGACGATTGCATACTGAAAGTAAAACTGTCTAGTTTTTAATTTTTAAAACACCAACAAATGCTGGAGATTGTTTGTCTCATTCTGCAAGGATATGCAACTAACATATACACATGTATGTGGTCATTTAGATAATATAGCAAAGGATATTATTTAAAAATTGTCTTGGAACTAAAAAAGGGTAATTCATACTCTAACATTTTGATTGTGCTTCCCATTTGTTTTTTGTTTTTTTTACATGGGAATTTGATCTCATTATACATTGCTTATTCATGTTGTGTAGTTTATTTACTTTGATTATTCATTTCATTTGTATGTTTGACAGTATAAGAATTTTTCAAACCATCAAGCATATTAGATATGTGATGCTTTAGCTCCATTATTTTTTTAGATGAATCGGCATTCAGTTGAGCGATACGGCCCAAATCATAACAGTGACCATTTTTGTTTCCTCAGGAAATTTCTTGCTATTCGTTTTAGGTTGTGTTAACTTGGGATCCCAGATCAGTAAAAGCGAATCAATCCCCTACTTGAAGAGGAGTAAAACAAGACCACTGGGCCAGCAATCTAGCAGATGCATTGCTGAGGCTGAGAGTTTGGATGTACTGACTTCTGTTATATTTCAGTGTTCCCTACCCTCCACAGTACAGATATATTTGCTACTGTTGAGTATTTATTGTGTGTGGTTTATTCTTCATAACTGACATTAATGAGGCAGAAGGCTGTGGACAGGTTTGTTTCTTAATTATTAAACTTTTTTTTTTTTTGCTATTCCTAAAAATTTAAGCAGTAACTCACACTCTTGACCATCATGACCATATAATCAGGTTCTAAAGATCAGTTGATCGCAGCTCTGACTTTATGGCAAACCGTAGCCTCACTGTTGCTCCAATTCTGTAAATGTTTGTCCCTGTCTGTTGTAAAAAACTGAAAGAGGCTGCAATCTTGGCAAAGCCAGTAGCATACACACACACACATTAAATGTACAAGGAAACCATTAGTAGTGCCAACACAAACAGTCCACCACCAGAATTGCAGTTAATCCTTGATGGAAGCAGTAATTACAGTAGAACTGATGTTGCACATGCAATATCACCACCAGTTATGTTGCAACATGTTATAACAAACTGAATGCACACTTGTATAGGCTTTATCTCTCTGCTGTATAACTGCACATGTACACTGAGCATGCAAACTGGTGAACATGTTATGCAGGATTGTCCTCTGTTGAGGTTAGTTGTATATCCTTAACAGAACATTGCAGAACAAACCCCATAATTTTTTTTAACTGTTGTGGTTTTTCTAGACAAATGTTACGACCAGTAATTTGCCATTGCTTTCTGGAGAGTGTCCTCTATACAGTAAACTGAAGAAAAAAAATTATACTGGCTCATTGAATTAACACTTATTTTTAAAGCTATGAGCACTTAAAGAGAAACTCCAAAAATTAGTCAAGCACGTGTTTAAAAATTGTCCTGACATTGTTATCATCAAAGATATGATTACAAGAAGTTATTTACTGTGTAATCCTTTTGTCTTTCGCTGAACTATCCTAAACATGACAAATTTTAGGTGCGACCATAAGTGGACCTTTAAACAGCTACGTCATATTATATAGTGAATATCTAGTGCTATCATGCTTATGACGGTTCTCTGGCTGTAGAATTTGTTACTTTTGATTATTTTATGTATTTTTGTTTGTTTAAGCTGACCTGTTCAACATTAATTTTGGTAGATTTGTCATGTCTTAGCTGTGTACTGTTGGTTTGCAAATGTTAGCAAGTGTACCCTGTTGCAATGTGTAACATGATTTACTGTTGGTTTAGATATGTTAATGTACTCTATTGCAATATTTTACTTGATATTGGAGTTTTAGAAATAGAACTTTTTTAGTGTTGATAAAATAAGTCAAATAATTGTAAGTCATTTGGCAGTAAATTCATTTGTTGACACAGTGTCATTGATTTCAATATGGAAAGTGTTATTTTTTTATTCAAACTAAGGCATTTTATAATTTTATATATGTTTGGTCCTCTACCAGTCAATAATTCAGTAATTAGTTACATATATAGAATCTCCATGAGACACACACACACATACATACATAAATGCAGCCATAGAGACACACAGACATACACATACACAACACACACACACACACACACATATATATATATATATATATATATATATATATATATATATATATATATATATATATACTCACACCCCACACACACACATATATATATCTTAAAATATATATATATATATATATATATCATATATATATATATATATATATATATATATATATATATATATATATATATATATATACTCACACCCACACATACATACATACATACATACTTTTGCACTTGTTACCATAATATACTTTTTATTAACCACCCTAGTAATAATCAGATGCCTTTTATTCGTCATCCTCAAATGATCCACAGCTAGGCATTGTGTATATGTTTTATACTCTGCTAGTCAATAATTCAGTAAGTAATTACAAATAATGAAATCTATTATAAATATATATGCATTTGTGAACAGAATTCACCTTTTACATAATCACTCTGGTAATAATCAGATACCATTTATATATCATCCTTAAATGATTTAACATATAATCATTGTACATATTTGCATACATTTGCAAAGCACATGCACACAAACATGTTAACTGCACAATTGCTTGGCTTATACAACATTGACTTTAGCCAACACTTTAGAGCCGGGCAGGCTAATCAACAAAGTTTACTCAGGGGCCAAAATCTTGAATATGGGGAAACACGGGCCAGAGCCCCAGCATAGAAAAATCAAAACCATACAACTAACAATGATCCCTGAGCCAATTGCTGTGCCTCTGCTGGGTGGATTCAGCCCACGGACCTCGGACCACCAGTTGAATAGCCTGCTTTAGTGTATACACCCTATTTCAATATTGGTATTTGTGGCTTAGGGGTTGTCAACAACATCACAGTCCTAACATAAAGCCTGATTTATTGAATACACCCTATTTCAATATTGATATTTGTGGCTTAGGAGTTGTCAAAAACCTCACAATCCTAACATAAAGCCTGATTTATTGAATACACCCTATTCCATATTAGTATTTGTGGCTTAGGAGTTGTCAAAAACCTCACAATCCTAACATAAAGCCTGATTTATTGAATACACCCTATTCCATATTGGTATTTGTGGCTTAGGGGTTGTCAACAACTTCACAATCTTAACATAAAGCCTGATTTATTGAATACACCCTATTCCATATTGGTATTTGTGGCTTAGGGGTTGTCAACAACTTCACAATCCTAACATATAGCCTGCTTTAGTGTATATACCCTATTCCATATTGATATTTGTGGCTTAGGGGTTGTCCACAACCTCACAATCCTAATATACCATAGTTTAAAGCTAGCTGCAGGCAATTTGATAGAATGATCAGCATTGATTTTCACAGCAGCATGAGCCTCATGTAATTAAGAAAGCAGTGGGGAACTACTGATCATAAAATTGCATAATAAAATCACACAGCTGCCAGTAAATGCTACAGTTGCTTTGGAATGTCCTGAAAAATATACATGCAAGCTTATTTGGGCCTTAGCAGTTTTATTCTACAAATCATAGAAAATTGTGCACACAGTTGGCATCCAAATGTTCAGTGTGCAGCCAGCTATTTTAGAGAGAGGAAAAACATGTCCACTGCAGAAATTGTGCACACAGTTGGCATCCAAATGTTCAGTGTGCACCTAGCTATTCTAGAGAGAGGAAAAACATGTCCACTGCAGAAATTGTGCACACAGTTGGCATCTAAATGTTCAGTGTGCAGCCAGCTATTCTAGAGAGAGGAAAAACATGTCCACTGCAGAAATTGTGCACACAGTTGGCATCCAAATGTTCAGTGTGCAGCCAGCTATTTTAGAGAGAGGAAAAACATGTCCACTGCAGAAATTGTGCACACAGTTGGCATCCAAATGTTCAGTGTGCACCTAGCTATTCTAGAGAGAGGAAAAACATGTCCACTGCAGAAATTGTGCACACAGTTGGCAGTGTGCCAGCTATGAGAGAGGAAAAACATGTCCAGTGTGAAATTGCCACAGTTTGGCTATTGTTTCTAGATTCTAGAGAGAGGAAAAACATGTCCACTGCAGAAATTGTGCATTGCTATTGATCTTCTTAAATTGTTGTCTTCATGAACATTCTTTATGGCTGTAAAGTACTTCATAAATCCAGCTACTTATGTCATTTTACTTAACATACATGATGTTTTTAGGTCGGATTTGATTGATTATCTGTTGAAAAAAATTATCTTTGCTTGATTGAAGATGAGTAAACAAAAAAAAAAAAAAGGTAAAAAGGAATATAACAAAGGAGCATTTACATAAGATGTGAATATACATAGTGCAAATAATCAAATCTGCCGTACTCTCGCCATTATTATCTAATTGTTACCTTCCATTTTCTTGATTGCTTGTGAAATTATTTATATTACACATCACATGCAAATATATTATGAAAATATTGCAATTTATATTTATGATGTCCACATATCTGTCTGTTGGTATGTTTTACTATACCCATCTGTTAACGTATATTTCATCATTTAAATATTGCATTGCTGTTCATGTATTCAGCAATTTAACTATTTTCAGTTTTAATGATGTTAGATGCTGCACCTGTTAGAAAAGGCAAATTAACCCTGTGTTGAATGTTGACCCTGAGCACATTCTGCAGACCTGCCCACTCTACCTATAAATTTTAAAAGACACCTGGCCTCAAGAGCAAAGTTTACAGAGCAAGCTATAGGGAACCATAAAGGACCTGCTACTGACATGCGAGGTTTATAGAGGCAACCCACCTGATGGTCTGATTTGAGCATACGAAACTGAACGCAAAGAAGAAGAAAAAAAATAATGTTGAATCAAGTATCGACATCACAGCACTTGAGACACCCCTTAAAGCGCTCTGTCCCCATCATCAGCAGCAAGCGAAGAGTTCCAATTCCAATGGTACCAGTAGCAAATTAACCCTTTTGTCTAAAGAATTTTTATTCTCCTCCTCCTTTTTTTTTTTAAATTTCTTCAACAATAAACATATTGTTAAAATTTTAACATAAGGAACTAGAGAAAGAGAAGAAGAAGCAGAAGAAATTTGGAGTCTCTGTTAATTTTTAAAATAAATCCAGGGGGATTGAAGCCTATGACGACCGAGCAGATAGGCAAGCCTACTAACTGTTATGTCATCATAGCACCTGTAAATTATATTTTTTTTAACACTTTGTTTACTAACTGTCCAGGATTCACATCGATGTGTTAACATTGGCTGTACATAACATGTGAGGATTCTTTTTCCTACCTTCCATGACAGGGAGTTTGTTTTTCCCTGTGTGTTCTTGGCCCAGTTTTGGAGAAGAAAAAGGATACACCCACTGCCCCCTTAACAAGCATGACGTAAAAGTTGACTAATTCGGGATGTTTCCTTTGAAGATGGATTGCATCTGCCTGAGATGTGGGAAACAGTGGTCTGCTCATAGGAAGCCATATCTGTGAAATGGATGTAGGACACAAAACTCAAGTTCTGGAACAATACTGAAATCAAGAAGTGGACGAACAACCAGAACTTTCCACCAGAATTTATAGATGGTGAATGAAAAAAAAAAAAAAAAAGGTTTTATCAAATCTGATGTTTGTGTTCCTGTATACTTAAACTTCTGTACTTGTTCAAAGCTAAACACTGTTGTTGACCTTAACCCTCTCTCTCTCCCTGGAAACACTAAAACAAAATGGGTCATTACCCTGTTCCAGCCACTTCCCCAAATCCTTAAGGTAAATATATGTCAACTTGGCTTTATTAAAAAAAAATTAAAAAAAATCTAGTTGGCTCAAAGGACCCAACACTACCAGTACTATTTGATAGTTAATGTGAATCATATCCTGACCTCCTAAACATCCGCACATGTGCAACAATGGACAGTAGCATGAAATTTGCTGTTTGTAAACTGGTCACTGCAGACAAGTCTAAAAAGCTAGTGGGGAACTGGACCCAATTGGGAGCGTCGGTTTTGCGGCTTCGCTGGGCGAAAGGATTAATTGTAAGTTTACGTACATTTCTTTATTACCGTTACTTCAATCTAAAACCAAATATCAGCTCCTGTGCTTCTTTTTGACTTCTTGCTATCAAGACTGTGTCATCAGCATAACACAGATTATTTATATTATGACCACCCGTCAAAACCCCTGGCATGTCTTCTATAGACCTCATTGTATATTTAGCTATAATAAAACTGAATCAGACATTTCAGTCAGTGAGACACAACTCACATGAAACAGAATGTTTGTGTTTTTAAGCCTTTCATCCAGGAAATCCTTGAAGGTAAGAGACATCAACCTGAGCATTTTTGTAAAAAATCCATTAAAAAACATTTGCTCACAAATAAACTTATGCGGTCGTCCTTGGCTTAGGCGTTGCAAGTCCGACTCATAATTCCAACCTACTGCAATTAAAACCCACTGCTGGCTGCGTGGATTTTTATCGTGGAATGGGGCGTCGCAGGTCGACCCAGCCTAAAATGGGTACCAGGATGTATGTCCTGTGGAAGTAAAAACAGCCAGTGTTATGTTGACCACATTACCCACCTAGTGCCTAATGGTGTGTAAAAATATGGTTGCTCTTCCCATATGCCCGATGCGTCTAAAGGAGTGAAAAGGGATCTTCACTTTACACTAATAAACTTGTAAGAATTTGTGCATGTACATGTGATTTTACCCCCAAAAAAATGATAAAGAAATGAAGAAAAATCAGTAAACGTGAACAGAGTGGAGAATTAATTGGAAAACCTTCCCCTTCACCAAAAAAATGTTTATCATGACATCGCCGCTTTGATACCACTAAGGGCAAATTATGACATAACTCCTCCAAAAGCAAAATTTCTTTTCCTGACAATCCCCTGCCCCCTTTCCCAAATGTTATTTTTAGTAAATGTAATCATTCGGTCTTCCTAAACACTGCAGGCACAGCCAGAACTAATGCTAGGCTTGTCAGGACTGGCTAGTGCAGCAGTGCCAGTCTTAATTACAGTGGAACCTCACTTAACGAGCATAATTCGTTTCAGAAACACTCGTTATGCGAAACAATTTTTCTCATATAAATTAATGTAAAATGCAATAATGCGTTCCATGTCCAAAAAAATACTCACAAAATGCTATGTACAACGTTTATTCAAAGAAAATTATATGCATATTGTTAAGGAGAGTAAATCATTTTCATCTTTTCTTCAAACGCGGAACAAATTCGATTTGCAGAAAACAAAACGAAAAGTCGAAATAATATGATACATAGCTATTTTTTTTTTACGAGAAAGATATCCAGAGACATTTGTTTTTGCCGACACTTCAAAATTTGGCAAAAATGCGACACAGCATTATCATTAAATAAATTTGCAGCACGCATAGCCACTTCCTTATTAGGGTGATGCTTCTCAGTGTAAGATGCAACAGTTTCCATGCTTTCAGCATTTCTCTTATTTCGCCAGAAGATTGTTGCTTTTCTGTTACCTCCTCCTCCTCTGACAAACTTTCCCTCCAAACCTTCTTGCTGTGAAACACAATGCAACTCCATAAGCTCTTCAGTGGTCAGCTCTTGGCTGTGCTCTTCCAGAAGCTCTTCAATATCACTGTCGTCCACCTCCAATCCCAAGATAGTGGCCAAAGACACAATCTTGTTGACTACAGGTTCCACAGGTACTGTCTCGAACCCCTCAAAGTCAAAAATCGACAAAGCTGTCCGGCCAAAGCTTCTTCCAAGCAAAAGTTAGGGTTTTCTTGGTAACCCCTTCCCCCGCCTTGTTGATCATCTTGAGGCAGGCAACGATGTGGAAGAGATTTTTCCAAAACTCTTTAAGAGTGAGGTTGGTTCCTTCAGTCACCTGAAAAACAATGCTGAAGAGTGCTTTAGTGTAGAGCTTCTTAAAGAAATAACTTGTTGGTCCATGGGCTGGAGTAACTTAGTGGTGTAAGGAGGCAGAAACTAGATCTTGATTAACTTAAATTCTTCAGGGAGGTCATCTTGTAGGCCTGGAGGATTCATGTACATAAATCACAATATAACAAGTTTTAGAAAGTGTGTGATCACAAGCGACACTACGATGCTACTGGAACGAGTGCTAAACACTGATGTAATGTGCCCACAATCCGGGACTTCCCCTCTCCTCGCCACTCGTTATGCAAAACCTCGCTCCTTAAGCAAGTCATTCTTTTACTATTTATTTTGCTCGTTATGAGAGGTGCTCATTAAGTGAGGTTCTACTGTACTTCTCAGGGATTTGTAGGGACTGTTTTGCCAAATTGTTGACATATCGAGGTGAAAAGTATGATGCATATAAAGAAGATATGTCCAAACAGACAATTTACATTAACTATTTTAATCTCAGAACATGCCAGAATAGGCAACTGCAATGTGAAAAATATCTGTGTCTTTTTTTTATAAGGAAATTACTGTAATTAATGTAAAAATTATCTAGCCAGATTTCTTTCTTTAGTGTGCACAGCCTCAGTTTAAAAGCTATGATAATACACCAAGTTAATCTTGGTCCACCTGTTAATTAACTTATCACACACACATTATATTAGAACAGATTAATATTAAAACTGAGGTCTAATACAAACTATGAATTTACTGTTGTGTTGCTTATTTCTACTATTCTTATGTGTTATTTATTTTCAGTATTCAAATGTTTTGATGCTGTTCAAGTGTTGAGCAGTTTTTCTATTTCTGATCTATTGTTTATTTAACAGATCAACATCATGGCACACAAGTGTAACCCATAAGTGCTCCATTCTACTTCTAACTCAAGCCTGAGTCTGAAAAATCTCAGCACAGTGCACAAACTCCGTTGCACTGGCGAGGATCCTGAAATACTTTGGGTAGAGTTTTAACTCCAAATTTTGCCTGGTCAGCACCGTTAGTCTACCCTTTTTTTATTTGCAACTGCCAAGGGATTTTTTTTTGTGCGTACGCGACAATACACACGGTCGTCTGGTCTTACTATCCAGAGACCAGGGACATTACTAGAAGTCCATGTGAAAAAATCCCAGCCTTCACCGGTGTTTGAACCCGGGACCTCCAGCACTCGAGGCGGATGTCATACCTTGAGACCACTCAGCCCTGAAAGACCTTACGAGTTTTACTATAATGCATGTTTAAGAACAATAGAGTGTCATTTCAGTGCACCTAGCTTTATATCCTAAATGACTTAGTCTGTCCACAGAGTGGATTGTCAAAACAATGAAGGCAACAGTTTACCTTAAAGCAGCTTTTATACAGAAGATAAACAAACCTACACAATTATTATTACTAATGAAAATTATCAGAAGTACCCATTTTGGCTCACATGTAAACTTGAGCTAAAATATATGATACATTTACTGTGCTGTCTCCCAAGTCGACCCAGCCTTGAGTGGGTTCCGGGTGCAGTCCCAGGAAGTAAAGGCGGCCAGCATGATGCTGAACCACATCACCCATCTTGTGTCGATTGGTTTATAAAAAAAATAGGTCTAGCCCTATATGCCCTATACGCCTAAAGGCATGGAAAAGGGTCCTTTACTTTTTACTGTGCTATTAGAATGCTAAATGTACTAATTCAAACAAAATTTAAAGTGTGGATATGGCTAAGTAGTGTCCGTCTCCCAGTTCAAAATTGCTTGGTTCCCATCCCTTTTTAGGTGGGGAATTTGAATAAGAACCAAAGTCTCTAATGATAATTTTAGGTGCTACCAGGTAAAAAAGCAAGGGGCCTTTATCCCGCCAGCAGCATAACAAGCATACAATGCTAGTCTCATATTTGTACAGACCAATCAGCATTGAATGGATGATGTAATCAACATCATGCAAGCCGCCCTTACTTCCTAGGGCTTAACCTCATTCATACACATTTGTGGTGAGGGTCAGCCAGGGAGCCAAGGTCATTTTTTTTAAGGAAAACAATCAGATTCAAACTCAAGAACTTTGGGCTGGCAGGCGAGCATGATAATGAAGCATACACGCCAGTATCCTGCTGTGGCTCATAGTGTACAGATTCTGTAAGACAAGGTCTCTGCTCTCCCTGCTTAAGGAACTCTCTGATGTCCTCTGTATATTTTGTTTTCACAGTTTCTGCCTCTGATTTCACTTCAAATCTCTTCCAAGTTAAGCTGTCCATTTATTAATATGATTAATCCAGTAGTTATAAATGTCACACTGTGGCTGGGTCACCTTGGTGCCTCTGCACTTTTCTTGCCCCAAATACTGATCCATCGTGTAATCTACAGCATCACTTTCATCCGTGTTTTCATCAGTCAGCATTCTGACTAATGTGTTTACTATGCCAGGATGTCTTTTCATTAAAAAAGACACATCAATAATGTCTATTTATTATTAAGGCATTTGTAACTGTCACTTTGTGACTGGGACATATCTTAGTGCCTCTTTGACCATCCCTTCAATGTTCTACCAAGGTTGTAGTTGTCTGTTTGTTAACATTATTAACCCAGCAGCTGTAATTGCCGCACTGTGGCTGGGACACATCTTAGTCAATGCCAACCTTGGCTTAACCTGTCCTTCTGCAGGTGGCCACCTTTACTCTGGTATAACTCTTGTACATGCATGAGCCATAGTGGCTAAATTGTCTGCCTGTTAGTCCAAAGGTCGTGGGTTTTAATCTTTATCAAGACAAATTTTGTGTAATTGACCTATGGCTTCCAGACGGATTTTTAGGGTGGTATGGGGTGTCGCAGGTCGACCTAGCCTAAAGTGGGTACCAGGATGTATGTCCTGGGGAAGTAAAGATGGCCGGCATAATGCTGACCACATTACCCACCCAGTGCCGATTGGTCTGTAAAAAATGGGTGCTATTCCCATATGCCCTATGCACCTTTACTTTTATTACGGCTTCCAGATAGACTGGCTTAAAAAGGTACCAGAAAATTGTATGGAAAGCAAAGGTAGCAAGCAAAACATAAATCAAATAATTCAATAAGTGCAGATTATTCTACTATAACCCCATGCACTAATTGAGTGAACAGTGTCTTTTACATGAATTAGCAGTGTCCTGTTCTGCTAGACATATTAAGAGGAAATGAGTTACACAAACTCCTGACCTCAGTGTTAAAGGTAGACGAGCACCCACTCTATATTCCATGGATATACTACCAAGTTTTAAACTCAATAAATTTTGACATAAACCTCTGAGTTAAGTCAAGAATTGACATCACAGCACTCGAGGCATTCCCATGCATGCTCTGTCCTCATCTTCAGCAGCCAGTGCAGAGTTCCAATACTGATGGTACCAGTCACAATCTGGTTTTATGTCCGTCTTGCCTTTCCTCTGAGTGTAGTGAGCCGGCCAGACCCTCTGGCTACACCCAGATGCCTCATTCTCTCCAGGCCATAATAATCTTGTTTCTCTTCTAATTCCTTTGCTTGTTCCTAAAGGGCAAACCTCTGAGTTTATACAAACGCTTACTTAGAAGACTTTGGAGGAGGAGGTCTTACGGGTCTTGGGGATTTCTGAATGTTGGAGTTAAAAGCTGTTAAAGATAATGATGATAAACACTGATGTACATTTGTTATATTCTGCTGGAGATCACCAGGCTTTGACTGCTGCATGATATCCAATCTTTTCTTCTGTGAATTAATGCTGGTTTCCTGCGACTCTGAATCTAATCTACATTTCTCATTATCTAATCTAACTCCTTTTTGAGAAAACATTACTTCCTGCTTTTCTCTTCTTTCAAATAATAATTTCATTTTGGCAGCATGACCATCTGAAACAAAACCCATGTTTTCCCCCTCGTTTTGACCCAAGACAGCAGACCTCTGTGCATGATTTAATACTGATCTTGGTGGGGCTTGCATATCTGACGCGTTTAATTGACTAGACAGAATGTCTGTCACGTGATCTCTCACTGCAGAACTGTTCAATAAATGTTTGTTGATGACTCTATCTGGGTCATCACTGTGTAGGTGAGCAGAGACGTCTGGACCTTGAGTCGGAGTCACTGCGTCTGCAACTGATGAAGTCATTTTGAATACATCTGGTTTGGGTTTTGGTGATACTATTTGACCCATTTTTGACTTTTCAACGATTGCAGACTGGTTTACAGCGTAGTTGAGAGTCATATCTTCTAAACTTTTGCACTTTAATCGCAGCTGCTGGCTAATGACTGCACCACTAGGCAGACGAGGTGGTGGTCGTTTCGGAGGAGGAGGTATACAAATTCTATTGGCACTGGATGTGCTAAATCCATGACGAGATGTAGCTGGTGATGAAGGTACAGAAGCAGATGTCCATTTTGTAACCTGAAGCAGAAATGTAAACAAGGGAATCAAAGAAGTCAATATTTATAAAGCACACATAAAAACATTTTTTTTTTTAATTAAATGTTTTAAAGGATAACTTTTTATCAATATTTATTGTCATGACTTGAGAATGTAATTTTGTCTCATGCTTTCTGCACTTTAAAGTTTTTACTATATTTTTATTAGGTATACTGCTGGGAAAATCATCATCATCATCATCATAAACCACTTCTGCCGTTAAGCATTGTTGGGAAGAATACTTTGCAATCCAGTGCATGCGGGCTGCCACTGCCTCTTGTCATGCCATGTAGGCGTAGTGTCTTTAATGTTGTCGATCCATATTTTATTGCGACTGTCCTCTTGCTCTTGTAGCTGATCTTTTGAGATGTAGTGCCTGAGATGGGATTTGATCTTGCTTCATTCTAGCAAGATGGCCAAACCACTTGATCTGCGATTTTTTGATGAATCTAGTACAAGGTGTCATTCCCACAATTTGTATGACAGTATCATTATTCACTCGATCTCGGATCCATGGACTCTACAAGGTTTGTGGCTTTTCTTAGGCAAAGCCATCTTGCAAGCGTGATTTTATGTATAGGGACTTTAGATAGAGTCCATGTTTGAGACTGGTAGCTTAATGTCAGAATAAATATGCTGTTTATAATCTGTCTCTTTGAACTCATAGTTATGTTTGAATGTCTTAATAATGGTGATAACTGGTGAAAATAACATGCTTTATAGAAAAAGATGGAGGGGAGATAAAGGTCACGTATGCCCATCTGCTAAGACATGTCATTGAATATTTACTGGTATGTAGGCCACATCTAGTTTGTGAGACAATAAGTTTAGGAAAAAATAAGTTTCTTAGAATTTCATCAAGAGACCAGTGAAAGATCAGCTGCGTAAGAGCAAGTTACAGTTTAAATTTTAAGTTGCAAGTAATGCAGTATGTGCAAGAAAATGAAAGCCAAGAGGCTGGGAAGAAGTAAGATGTGAATGAATATAATTTGTGAAGACTGACTGGAATAAAAAAATCTTGAAAAAACATTTCAAAGTCGACAGTCTTTTTATGGCAAGAAGGCAAAATGCTTAGAAGCAGAAATCAATCTGCTGGAATATGCCAAGAAAATATGTGCAGACTGTATTTCGGTATGCTTGGAAATGTTACACTTCGAAGTGCCTATTAGAAATCATGAGATTTCCTCAGAGTTGATTTAAACTGAGTTATGGCTGGGCAAAGTGCTTTATGGCACAAAATGACCTTGTGATTTGGTGGCGAACAACAAAGGCGCAGCATACACCTGGAAAAACATTTAGGTTTCAAAGACATGTTACGAAGTTACAGAAGACACACAGCTACATCATGGGGGTAATTCGAAATGCAGATGAAACTCTCGGATTCTTTGACATGCTAGGTAAAACAACACTGTACAAAGCTGGTGAAAAAAACAGTGTATGTGTAAACTTCAGGCTGGTGAAAAATTAGTGTATGTGCAAACTTCAGGAACAGAAAAACAGTGGTGTACCTAATGCTAGGTATCACTGATGACAGAAAATGCTTATAACTTGAAAATAAGCTGCACCCTATTTTTTCTTCAACTATTTTCAGTTAAATTACTGCAGCCTATGCACAAATGAATAGGGTAATACATACTGGATGTTTCAACACAAAAAATTCTGAACTAGGCATCACATCTTATAGTATTCAGAGCTTAAGATGCGCAATCAACATAACCACACACACATATTTACACAAAAGGGCAAGGGACAGATAATAAAAGATAAGATAAATTGAGAACAACATGCAAAAGAATAAATGAGATGCAGAAATTTGGGAGTGACCATGGTTTGTTTGTATTCCAGTAGACAAAAAGCACATCTATTTTGTGTATAAACAAACCCTATACTGTTAGGCCACTCATCTGGCACCCTTTCTTGTCTCACAACCCAAAAGTAGTCTTTGTTGATCAACTGTTTTTCCCCCTCTAGACAGTTGAATGCCTGATTCACTTGTATATATATATTGCCAACAATACAAAGAAAGTTTCATTCTATGATAAGCAATCAAACAGGAATAAAAATGAATAGAGAGATGCATCTTCCCTGTGGCTACATATGGAGTGAGTCATGGACCTCTAATCCTTAAGCTGGGGCTTCAAAATGCTATAGATTTCTCAGACTCTTGGACTTTAGAAGAAATGACAATCCTTTGGCTAATAAACAGCATCGTTTCTCGAATAATATTTTGGTCATATCAATTGGAAAAAATTATAGCAGAAGGCATGGTAACCAGGAAGGAGGGGCAGGGGCCAAAATGTGGCAGGCCAAAAGACAACGAAGTACTACTTTTATCTGTTTCTCGATCTGAGTTCTCTTTTAGGCAGACTCTACCAGGATATGCACAGGACCTGCTACGATGCGAATAAAACAATCTTTGAGTGTTTAAGACACAAACAAGTGCCAACAGAAAGATTTAAAGTGACACATGATGAGCAGATCACTAAAGTAGGAGAATGTGAGTCCCAGAAATTATACAATAGACAGGGCGACTGAGAAACGTATATTGAGCTGTTGGTAGTAAAAGAGTTATTCTGAGTCCCAGGGGTTTAGCATCGAGGCCTAAGGGGTGGTTCAGTTTTGAGCTCCCAGCAAAAGCCATACTATGGTGCTTCAAATTCAAGAAAAACTTGTATCCCACATGGGGATGACTATATATAATTTAACTGTTTTTCAGTGCTATCATAGCACTCCACTTTTGCTAAATGACCTTCATAGTGTGAATGAAATAATTTAGTTCACATGCTCAACTTTGAATATCATTCGGTTTTGTTTATGCTCAGGTCAGACTCTATAAACTAAACAGGTCCTGCATGGTTTCCCCATAGCACATGCTCTTGAGACTGTTTTTCAAGTTGCAGGTAAATTAAAAGTCCGGAGGCTGAGGTGTTTGAGGTTCTGTAGCAATACAAAGATTGAACAGCCTTAAAAGTCTATGGTTAAGCACCAGCAAGGAGATTGTTGTATGTTTAGGATTTTGAAAGCATGCATCTTCCCTGTGTTCTACATATTGATGTGAGTCATGGGGCACTCTCTCTCAATCCTTAAGAAAGAGAATAGGGGCTTTTGAGCTGAAATGCTGTAGAAAGATTCTCAGAATATCTTGGATAAAGAGAGGAGAAATATTGACGTCTTAAAAGATCTGAACATCAAGGAATCCAGATTTTTGGCTTCGGGTTTTGGATAACAGTTGTAGACATGTTCAAGGGTCTTTGCACGCAACAGCATCGTTTCTCGGAAGCTGAAATATTTTCGTCATATCAAGCGCCACAACGGATTGGAAAAAATTATAGCAGAAGGCATGGTACCAGGAAGGAGGGGCAGGGGCCAAAAGACACGAAGATGGGCACAGGATATAAGTGACTCCTTGAGTATGAAAGTTCATGAGGCCGGAGAACTGGCGAGAGACTGAGTTTCTTTCAGGCAGACTGTGATGAGAGCGACGTTCTGCAAAGGACCTACTACATGATGATGATGAGTGTGAATACTGATAAGGAAACAATCTTTTAGTGTTTAAGATTTACAATGACAAGTTATGAGACAGAAAGATTTAAAGTGACACATGAAGCAGAATGGAATAAAGTAGGTAAGAATGTGAGAGAAAATGAGATCTGAAATTATACAATAGACAGGGTGACTGAGAAACGTATATTGAGCTGTTGGTAGTAAAAGAGTTAAGTGTCCGAGTCCCAGGTGGTTTAGCATCAGAGGCCTAACGGGTTTTTTTTTCTAATGCAGTTTTCTTTCCATGGTCTTTCCAATATCACAAGTTTTTCCTTGGGCTTTCTTTCTTTGGCTATAAAAGACCATACTAATTCAACTGCCGTGCAACATACACATATTATACACCAAAGCTGTCATTTAGTAACAACTTGTAACTCTAGACAATAAAGCATCTTTAACAAACTAACATAAAAATTACACCAGGGTCATGTGCTTTTCGTGCTTCTAGTGCTGGCATAATGTCCTCCACTTTTGCAGATGAAATTACTTTTATAAATAGCCTAATAATTGGTAGATATGAGGTCAGAGGGATCTTGTGATAATTTTCTCTTGCTTCTCATGCTCACAAGGGTTCATAGATTAAACTCTTCTTCTTCTTGATATTGGTAAGCGTTCACTGGCTTTAGATGAACTCTTCTTTTTGTGTCTCGACTGTTTGTCTTGTTCCAGAACCTGAGTGTTGTGTGCACATCCATTTTTAAAGATCTGCCTAATTTGTGTGCAGATTGTTGGTTTCTTGCCTCTCAGGCAAACACACTACAAAAGAACATCGTGACAACTAGAAAGATCAGTAGAAAAGGGGTAGAGGCAGACCAAGAGAGATGATGTTGGATGGACTGAAACGATGGCATGGAGGGATATCATCAAGAGAGCTGTTCCAGGCAACCAGGGATCGTGATCTGTGGAGATGCATGAGCGCCTTCACCAGTTGGCAGGACACATAATTATGATGATGATGATGTTGCAAATGCTCTTCAAGTTTGATCCCAGCTACAGGCAATTTGGCATCAGACCACTTTGCATTGTTTCAACAGTTGGATCGACAGCTGACTGTTACAGAAAGCAACAACAAACTGCTGAGCATAAAATTGCCTAGTGAAATCACAAACTGCCAAAAAATGCTGAAGCTAGTTCCGAAATGTCCTGTTAAGGAAACACAACCATCTCTAAATGTCTTTACTCTCTCTCTATTTATATATATAGGATATATATATATAATATATAATATATCTATATATTTTATTTTATATAGGAGGCTGCGTTTGCGCAGTCTAGAGATTCATTTTCAAATCCAGCGGCGACCTGCTGCAGCCCACGGCCATGTTCGAAACTTTTCCGGGGTTTACCCAGCCTCTAGGAAATGGGTACCAGAGTACACTCTGGGGTAAATGGAGGTGTCGCTGTGTATGAGGACGGCGACATGTTTCCTATAAACTGTCCGTACTGGTATATATTATGGTTTATATATGCATGACGCTGGTTCACATCTCCAGACTTTACCTTCATATATATATATATATATATATATATATATATATATATATATATACACACACACACAAGCACATGTACCTATATGTGTGCATATATATTGACCAAGGCTAGTCACATATTTGCTGAAATTGACATCTGAAAACAAATAATTTCAAACTTCATAATTTTAGATGCCATCCACACCCGGCTCTCTAGCGTAGTTGGCTAAACCGGATTGCGCGGAGACCGGGTGACGAACTCCTTGTGGTCCGGGTTCAATCCCGGGGGTAGGCAGGAAAGCCACATTTTCTCCAAGATTTACGGTATTTACAATGGAATTAAGGTCGAAAGGTTGCGATATCCATAATACCGAGCCTAAGGGTTAACAACTCATGGCTTCTGGATACTAAAACAAACAAACAAGATACCATCCACACTTACCTTGGCATTTCCTAGAAAAGTCTGTTTATTCAGGTTATCAACTAAAACTTGTTGCGGTCTGAGCACACAGTCCCTCACAGGCAAGACCAGGAGTCTACCATATTTCTGCTGAGAAGTGGCAAATGTAGGCTGTTAGTTCTGAATTCACTGAGTTGAGTTGAGTCAAGAATTGACATTACAGAACTCGGAGCAATCCCATGCATGCTTCGTCCTCATCTTCAGCAGCCAGCACAGAGTTCCAATACTGATGGTACCGGTCACAATCCGGTTAAAAGTCCGTCTTGCCTTTCCTCTGAGTGTAGTGAGCCGGCCAGACCCTCTGGTTACACCCAGGTGCCTCATTCTCTCCATGGTGATTCTCTCTGAATTCACTAACAATAACTAACATGTGTGGTTTTTTAATCAGCTATAATAATCAACAACAAAACATCTAAATGGGAGGAAAATGAGAACAGATACAAATTTTGAAATTAGGTCCAGTGCAAAAATGTGTTTTCAAACAAAACAATATACAACTGCAAGTCAAACTTAACAAGTGGCTGAGTAAATTACAGAAGACAGTGAAGTTCATACCAGAGACAACATTGCAGATATATATATAATTTTTTTCAAGCGAACGAAAGAAGAAGAAGAAGAAGAATATACATATGTATGGCATTTAATTTTAGGACCAATCTTATTCTCACCCACTCCTTCTCACTCTCTCTCTCTCTCTTTTTTCTAGCCTTCAATCCTTCCCTCTAATTTTTATCTTTTCTCTCCTCTAATGTTTGTTAATATGGGTAACCAAACACAAACATATCTCTTCTCTCCTCAGATGTTTGTTAATATGGGTAACAAAACATAAACATATCTCTAACCTTCTTGCCCAAACATTCCTCTGTAACAGTAACACAGTGGTCCAGCTGAAACAAAATCACAAATAGAATGTGTTGATAAAACTGACTTCAATTAGTTGAAATCCTAAGGATATTTAGCAACTAGCTGCTATACACAGCGGCTTCTAAGCTGCAAATAGACTGACAAAAAATAGCAAGAATAAGGATATCACGTTTAATTAAAAGCTTATATAATCTACACAAAATGAAACAAAAGACAAATTACCAGCTGTGAAGACAATACGATCTCTGCACCGAGCTGCTTGTAGTCAATGCAATCATTCAGAATCATGGACCTAGCACTGAGAAAATCTGAAACTGCGGCATCAAATCTGTGTAGAGACAAGACACTCAGTAACACCATTTTTCACATGCATGGTTAGAGTTGGTAGCTTTGGAAGAAGAAGAGGAAATGCAGTCTGAAAATGTCTTCTTGTTCTTCTTCTTTCTTTTGGTTGAAAAAGTTTATCTATATCTGCAATGTTGTCCCTAGTATGAACTTCACTGTCTTTTGTAATTCACTCAGCGATCTGTAAAGTTTGACTTGCACCGATGTTTCTCTTGGCCATAAGTTTTGCCTTGATATGTTGTATTTGGGACAGTTTTGGAGGACATGGTCTGTTGTCTCAGATGCCAATGTCATCTTATGGTAGGGGAGCCTGGCCCTTATCCGTGGCTGGCGGCTGGTCTAGAAGAGAAGCTCTGACAGGAGTGACAGACAGAGCACTGCTCTTCTAATCAAACAGCTTCTGCAGCATTCTTTGTTCCAAGTGTATTGGTGTTACCCTTCCTTTGCAGTAAACAAGGCAGGCCGAGCGAAGGATCAGGATGCATGGGCAACACATGGTCTCTATAATACTGCCCAGGCTTTGTGCAATGGACATGTCTTGAAATCCCATGCTCTAAATGCAGACGAGTTCTTGAGGCAGACAGGTCTTTCTATCACACTCGCAATCACCATAGGCTGTGATTTCCATACCTCCCCATGGAACAATGAAACACTATCGACTGGAAAGTGGTGCCAACGAAGTAGCTTTGGGAATAGTAGTTGGCTCAAGATTAAGCCTCTGCATATTTTATACTGATCAGAATCTAAAAACTTCTTCTTTCATCGTCTCTCTATTTTTCTGCTGTGCCTAATGATTATAAATGGAAACAATGACCTCAACCCAACTCATACCCAGTCCTTTATAGACTCGTTCATAAATGTTTGGATTGTAGCTAAAGTTTTCTCTGAGATGAAATAACCAGTCTCACATCAGCCCATCTTAGTCACCTCTTCTGATTCCCTGTGTAAGTTTTCCGGGGCCAGTTCTGGAGGAAGAGGGAACAGTCCCACTGCCCTAATAAGCATGTCTTAGAGGTGACTAAACATGGGTTTGCTGAAACTGCATGTGTTGCGCTCAAAGGTGCAAACAGTGCAGCCTTACAGTAAACCATAACACAAAATACCAACAACCCTTTTAAAGACCTGCACCAAAGAAGAAGAAAAAGCTCTTATGAAATGCATGACAGGTTACATGGTTTTATTATTTTCTGTTTTCATAGGGGGCTGCGTGGTCTTGAGGCATGGTGTCCACCTCGAGTGCTCAATTACCGGTAAGGGCTAGGATTTTTTCACCTGGATTTGGACTTCTAGTAATTCCCCTGTGGTCTCTGGGTAGTGAGAATGGGTGCCCGTGTGCATTGTTGCACACGTTAAAAAAATCCCTTGGCGGCATGAAATCGATTAAAAAACAGTGGTCTAATGGCGCTGCCTGGGCAAAATTTGTAGTTAAAAATCTACCCAAAGTATTACAGGATCCTCACCGGTGCTACAGAGCTCGTGCACTGTACTCAGCATCTTCGGACTCAGGCTTGTGTTAGAAGTAGAACGGAGCACTTATGGGTTACTACCCGTGTGCCATGATGTTGATCCGTTGCTCGAAACCTCAAACTTGTTTTCATCATGGTAAAGGTAAAAGTAAAGTCGGGAGATATGAACCAGCATCATTGCACACGGTTATAAACCATAAGTGTTCTGTCACCAGTACGGACAGCTGATAAGAAAATGTCAGCTTGTGTCGCCATAGCTACAATGATGTTTCTCTATTTACCCCAGAGTGTTAACTCTGGTACCCATTACCTAGAGACCTGGCCAGGTTATCTGCATGTAAGGCCTTGTGAATGTGAGCCATAAACTGTTTGGGGAGGTAATTGATGAAGAGAATAAACAGGGTAGGAGACACGGCTTTCTGAGGGACACCTTCTTGTAATCTGACCAGTTTGCTCTTGTGTTCTTCAGTCTGACTCTCACACAGTGTCTGTAGAGATAGTCTCTAATCCAGGCTAACATATGCCATATAATCCTACTGTGTGCTAGTTTTAGTAAAATTCTTTCTTCCTGTCAAAGGCTTTGGTCAGGTCGAAGAAAGTAGCTAGCAGTTTGTATTTTTTCTGGAAGGCATTTTCAATTTTCTGTGCGA
The DNA here is from genome assembly GCA_905116865.2 of Candidula unifasciata. Classification (NCBI taxonomy): domain Eukaryota; kingdom Metazoa; phylum Mollusca; class Gastropoda; order Stylommatophora; family Geomitridae; genus Candidula; species Candidula unifasciata. The sequence goes on along the minus strand of CAJHNH020000289.1, from coordinate 174,086 downwards.
GATAAGAGGTTTGGTCATCAGTTCTTCTGTATTCCCTAAAGCCTGATTGGCTGTCATCTAATATCTTGTTTTCTTCCAGGAAATCAGGTAACCCGTTGTTCACTAATCATGGTTTTCCCCAAGGCAGCTTAGGAGGCTTATGGGGCGGTAACTGAATTTGTTTTCCTTGGGCTCTCCCTTCTTGGCTATGGGAACTATTTCTGCCTCCTTCCATTCCACTGGGAGTAGTCCCTGGGTCTAGGATTGATTGATAAGGTCTAAAAGTCGTTGCCTGCCAGCTGGTCTTAACTGTACTGTCACTCACTTCATTAGTTATTCCATCAGGTCCAGGTGCCTTCCTTTTCTTAAGTTTTCTTAATGCGCATTCAAGTTCGTGGGGACTGAAGATTTTATTTATTATATCTTGGTTATTTTCTTGCTTGTTATTGCTTTTCCTCAGTTCTTTTGTCACTTCCTCTTCTCTCTCATTCCAGACATTGAGATTTTACTTCCCTCAGCAAAACCAGCAGGTTTGCTGCTTGTTTGCCGGTTAAAGTTTTCTCACCATCTTCAATGACAGTGTTGTCATAGCTGGTATGATTCTCCTCATTTAAGCTATTTACTAGGTGCCATAGTTTGTTACTGTCTTTCTCCATGTTGAGAGCTGCCGTCTTTTCCTGCCATCTTTTTCTGATGCACGTGAGTTTTTTCTCCTATAAATAGCCCTGTGAGTTTTTTCTCCTATAAATAGCCCGATGTTTACTGTGTTCTATTACATTTTACTCTTGCTTCTGTGCTTTTTTTTGTTTAGCTGTTGCAGTTCGTGGGTCCAGAAGGATTTGTAGTTTTTTCCTTCGACCTCAGGGATTGATTTTTTTGCTGCTTCAGGTATGATACTGGTGAGAGTTGTGGTGAATTAGAAATCAGAAAGCTGATATTTTAAGGTAAAAACTGCCTAGAGAGAAACAATAAAATTAAAAAAATTAAAATCTTTTTGTTACCTTTGGATTTCATAATAACATATACCTCTTTGGTAGAAAGCAAGCGCCAGATACTTATCCTGATCTATGCTTCTGTTGAAATACTGAAAAGGTGAAAATAAGAAAACATATATATATGTGTGATACAATATGGACATAAATGATCAAAGTAATCCACAACAGTCTTATGGTGTGTAGAGACAAGCTTTCCAATATATATTATACAAGGATATTTCATCCTATGCTAGGCTCTAAAGCTACAATCTATGAGTAGTACATCCATTTTCAAATTCACTGTATATATGCTGTGACATCAAAAGGAAAGTAGCAGGGAAATAGAATATGGCAAGAAGACAGAAACTGTGCAAGTAAGAAGCATCAGAAGTAATAATGCAAGATGAATCAGTAATGAAGCAAATGTAGGGGAAGTAGATAGAATAATGATGTAAGTGAAAGAGAAGAAAAAGTAATGATGCAAATATAATGGAAAGGGAAGTAATAATGCTAGTACAGTGGAAGAAAAAGAAGGTATAATGCAAATATACAGGAAGAAGAGAAAGTAATGATACAAGTGCAGGGGAGGAAGAGGAAGTAAATGCACATATACATGAAGTAATAATACAAGTAAGAGAAAGAAATAATGCACATGTTAGTTGTGTATCCTTTACAGGACGTTGCAGAACCAACCCCAGCATTTTTTGTTTGGCTGTTGTGGTTTTTCTAGGCAAATTTTACGTTGAGTAGTTTGTCACTGCTCCCTAAACGGTCAGCCCTTGGTACCACTGTCAAAACTAACGCAAGACAAACCATCCGCCGCTGGGATCGAACCCGGCATCCCAGCATTACAAAGCGCGTTTGCAAACCCTAAGTCACAGATGCCAACAATGCACATGTACAGAAAGAAAAGAAAGTAATAATGCAAGTAAAGGGAAAGAAGAAGAAAGTAATAATGCACATGTAAGGGAAGAAGAAAAAGAAGATATAATGCAAGTACAGGGAAAGAAGAGGAAGTAATAATGCAAGTAGAGGTAAAGAAGAGGAAGTAATAATGCAAGGAACTAATTAAACTATTCATTACCTGTATGGCATCTATATATCTATGCTGTAACATGCACAATAGGCCAAGATTGTAGAATATTCTGGCAGATGGGTTCTGAATCTCCAGTAACTTGTGTGCTGCTTCATTAAATCTGTTCTCATCCAGCAGGCACATGGCAGCATGCCACTTTGAGACAGTGTCCCTCAGAGTCATCTATCACCTGAAGTAGTAATCATCATTATCACAACCCATACAGCTAGCTCTAGGTTAGAACATCAGAGCATTAGAACAGGGTCTCTCAAAATGTGTGTCCTTGATTCATTTTTCTGCAGAAGAAATGTTGCACAACCCACTCAGTGTTTAAAAAACCAACAGGCATTAACAATGAGAGAGAAAAGAGAGAGAGAGAGAGAGAGAGAGAGAGAGAGAGAGAGAGAGAGAGAGAGAGAGAGAGAGAGAGAGAGAGAGAGAGAGAGAGAGAGGGTGAAATACAACGTGTGTTTGTGAGGAGTGTGAAACATGAAACTAAACTAAATATATGCTAAATCTAATTTTGTTTCTTTGCTTATGTGGGCATGATTTTCCCTCAGTGAGTCGCAACTTCTACTTTGAGAAGCTCTGTACTCGGTACAAATGGTGTTTAGTGACAGCCTAACACTGTAGTGATTAATTAGGTGATATTGAGATATTGGAATTCTTTTTCTTTGCATTCACCTGCTATAAATTCTGGAGGAAAGTTCTGGTTGTTCATCCACTTCTGAAAATGATATCTGCATCATGCTACAGATATAGGTTTACATAGAAACGACCAATTGATCATTGGTTGAGCAGCGGATGGTTGCCACGACAGACACAAAAAATTATATAGCAGAAGAGGGAACCTTAAGGCTATATCAAATAACACATGGTGTATGTTTCGATCGAGCCTCACTTGTTATTTCTAACACTTCATGACTGGCCACCCTGGATCTTTACTGCCATTAACTATCAGTAAAATTACTACAAGTAGTTTCCTCTTTTGTCATTGCAACTGTCTGCTGCTTAAACAATGATCAACTGGTCGTTCTCGTGTAAAACTAAAACTGTAGCATGATGCAAATATCATTTTGAAAATCTGCACTTTATCAGACAAATAAGTAAAGTATGAAAAGTAAAGATCTTTTCACGCCTTCAGGCGCATCGGGCACATGGGAAGAGCAACCAATCGGTACTAAGTGGGTAATGTGGTCAGCATTAAGCCGGCCGTCTCTACTTCCCCATGACATATATCCTGGTACTCGTTTTACTAAAAAAAAATTTGGCTGGGTCGACCTGCGACGCCCCATGCAATGATAAAAATCCACACAGCCAACAGTAGGTTTCGATCGCGGTATATTGGAATTACACATGGGAAGAGCAACCAATCGGTACTAAGTGGGTAATGTGGTCAGCATTAAGCCGGCCGTCTCTACTTCCCCATGACATATATCCTGGTACTCGTTTTACTAAAAAAAAATTTGGCTGGGTCGACCTGCGACGCCCCATGCAATGATAAAAATCCACACAGCCAACAGTAGGTTTCGATCGCGGTATATTGGAATTACGAGTCTGACTCGCAACGGAACGCATAAGCCACTCTCAAACAAATGATAAATGTAAAAATTACAAATAAGTAATGTATTAAATGACGTGGATAGCTGAAACATTACCATTCCGTCTTGTACTTTTCGTCGTCTGCATTGTGTTAACAAAAATATGGATTCGAGATACACTATGATTGTGTTTATTCGCATTGATCGCTTTTAATTGTATTTTACTTAAATTACAATACTGTTTAACTTGTGTGTCAACTTAACTGCTTGATTACTTGCATGTGCGTGAATATGACTTCATATGAATTAAGAGCAAATATAGATTTCCGAGTTTAAAAAAAAAATTTGTTCCATTATTTTCTATGTTTACACAAGAAATATATTTTGTGTAACGGAGATCAACAGTAAACGAAATTGTACTGGTCCGCCCCAGTGTTGCCACTTTGGATCTTTTATATCCAAATTTAGATCTTTTTCATTGCATTTAGATACTGTTTTTGACGTTTAGATCGTAAATATTTTTTAGATTCTTTTCATATGGAGTTGGATATTTTATAGATTTGTTTTCTTTTATTGTCAATTTAATAATTACTGTGTAAAATATTTAGTACTTTATTTTTTTTTTTGTCTGGCACGTACATTGTGACAACTGCCATTACTTGAACTTTGAACTCTCACTGGGGTCAACGCACAAATATCAGGAACCCCCGTACTGATTAATAAAAACGCGCGTAAATAATACTAACTTTGTTTCAACCGTATCCTCACTGTGCTGACTTTGCGTTTCTTTTTCATGTGATTTTAAAAAAAAAAATTGCTCACCTTCTTATGTGGCTTTCACTTTGAAAAAACCTTTCAACATGCCAAAAGTAAAGTATGAGCGAAAATTTTGGAAAGAGTGGTTGCATGATGATAAAATTAAAAACTGGGGATATGACCAAAGCTTGTTGTAAGTACTGCAAGTGTGAAATTAAAACGAAAATACAAAACTCAAAGAGTCATGAAGACTAAAAAAGCATAAAACTGCAGTTTCATTTAAAGATATTACACCGCTGACATATGTTTTCAGAACTATACTGATAAATTAATCATCAAAAGTTGAAGTATCAGTCGCAATGATTTTTAATTTGTCACTGCGCAATTTCAAACTGTGACCATTTGATCGATTTGTAAAAAAGCTTGGACTAGTTCAATTTGAAAAGTGTGGTGTAGAAAGTATAGTTTAGGAACTGAAGGACCTTTTAATCAGCATACAGTTAGGCTTGAAGAATTTCGCTGTAATTGGTACTGATAATGCCTCAGTGATGGTTGGTATAATCAATGGCGTTTATGCCAAGTTGAAGGAAGCTAACCCATCGTTAATACTTATAAAATGTATGCGTCATTCATTGCGGCTAGCATTATCATATGCTTCATCTAAATATTTATCAAGGAATTTGGAATACCTTATTGCTGAAACACTTTACTGGTTTTCCAAATCATTTGTCAGACAACAGCAATACAATACAATACATTATATACAGCCTTGAATGATGGTTCCACACCACCAAAAATTATGTCAGATTGCAAAACTAGATGGTTATCAATTTAACCAGCTGTTGAAAGAATTATGAAGCAATGGCTGAAGTTGAAGACACACTTTGAAATAACAAGACAAAGTGAAAAGTGCTAGACAGCTGAAATACTATATGGAATGTACAGCGATGAAAAAAATGTGTCATTCATTCTCTTTTTATAACCTATTCTAATGGAAGTGCAAAAAGTTAATAAACTGTTCGAATCTAAACTTGTTGATAAAGTTAAATTACTTGATGATCTCACCTTGCTATTTCACTCGGTAAAAGACTGGTGTTGCCAACTTCTAAAGCTGATTTGCTCACTTGCACTATAGAGAGCTATTTGGCTCCTAAGCCACACCTTGGATATTAAATCGAATAAAAAATTGATTATTTAAAAAAAATAAGGACTGTTAACAGAGAATGAAGAGAACAACTTAAGAAAACGCTGTCAAGATTTCCTTCTCTCATTATTGAAGCAATTGAAGCAGAGACTTCCTGAAAATCTAGATGTTTTAAAAAATATTTCACTTTTTTCTGTGAGCAACATACTTCAGCCAATAAAGGACATACCTAAATATCGTAAAGTTATAACATTTTTAGAGGCACTGATAATAGTGTCGCGGAAGCAGAATATCAGTTAACCAAAATAAAGTTAGCTGAATGGACAAACAAAACAGAAACTAAAGCGTTTTGGAGTGAAGTGAGACAATTTAAAGATGCCTCATCAAACAGTCCATTATGTAAGCGCTTCAAAGTACCATGTCTGCCATGATACTACCCCACTCAAATGCTGACATAGAAAGAGTTTTCAGTGCTAGGAATCATATCAAATCTAACCTAAAAAACAGGATGAAATTTGACCTCTTAAATGCTATCGTGCCATTAAAATTCGGCCTGATGAGACTAGAGAAATAAGCCTACTGTTCCACTTGTAAAGAAATTTGAACAGCTAAAGCATACCAGGGTCATTTTGGATATGAAGCTTCATATATATATGATAAGTCATAATAAAAGCTATGTAATTTTTGACTTTTTCAATTTGGATGTTTTTTCTAGATCTTTTCCACTCAGGTTTAGATCTTTTTAGATATTTTTGACACCGTTTTGGATATTTTTTGTCAAAGAAAAGTGGCAACACTGCCTGTAACAGGTTGTAACAGATTCATCATCATGGTGTGTCTTTTTACGACACACATGGCAGCGCAGTTTATTCTTCCATTCCGATCTGTTCTGTGCAGTTGTTTCAATATTTTAGATGGAATGCAGTCCAGCACCTTTGGCCTCTCTCATCAACGTTCATCTTAGTCAAAGACTTAAGGTTTCATTTGGGCCACCTCGTAATATGCGTTGTATCCTCAGTCACTTTGTTTCCTGATCAATGCATATTTCCTGATTTTCTGTTCGCCTCTCTCAGAAGGTTTCCAAAATATTGTCAGCTTCTTTGTCCTATAACTGTTGAAACAAGCGGTTGCCCAGATATTTCTCTCATTTCTTTCCCTTTCTCGAATTCATCCCATTTAATGTTTATCAATGTCCATAGGCATTTATTTTTTAAGGCTATCCTCCGAATAACGGTCACAAATTATCAAGGCCAAAAATATACCCTAACAGGGCCTCAGTCACATGTAAATTGCGGACCTCTTTCGGGCGACTACACAGCAAACTGCTGAAAAACTTCTGCCGAGTTTAAGTTACCGCTGAGAGTATCTCCAGCGCCGCTACGCGCGGCGCTGAGCTGGGATAAACTAAATGGCTGGGACTCAAGAGCTGCAGCTACCGCATATCCTGCAGCTTGCTTAATTTTATTTGCTCGTGAGTCCCAGCCATCTAGTTTTAATACTCTTGGCGGTGGCAGTATAGTCACCCGAAAGAGGTCCACAATTTACATGTTCTTTTTCTTCTTCTTGTTGTGTTGGCTTTCTGATTTACACCGACATACAGGTTCTTGTGATAAACTTGACTGTTTTTATGAGTTCCTTTTTAGTCCCATACAACTTTGTGTGCAGTGGTGACTCACCGGGCCCGTATTCCCTTCTTAATGGGCTAAACAAGGGACAGTGTTGCAGGACATGTTCTGCAGTCTGCACACACAGCCCACAAGGGCACACGGGTGAACTACTTAGACGAAGTGCCTATGCCGGTCAAGTAAGTGGCAGTCATCTCTGGATCTCAGCTTAAAGAACAAGAGGACGGCCGCGGAAAACATGGATCGACAACATTAAAGACACTCCACGCCTTCACGGCATGACAATAGCTAGTGGCAGCCAACGTGCACTAGATCGCAAATTATTCCTCCACACGTTGCTTAACGGCAGAAGTGGTTTATGATGATGATAATGATCTGGATCATAGTTTTAGTGTCTCTTCTATAGGTCAATGTCTGCATTGCAGTTATTTTCTGCATCTCCAGGATTGGTGCAGTTTTCATGGATTCTGTGATGAGTCTAAAGGCTTGATTTTGCACTCTGTCTAACGATTGTAGATGGGAATTAGCAGCTGTTGACCATGCTGTTGCACCTAACTCCAAGTGGTGTCTTATCGCTCCATTATAAACTTTCTTTAGGGTTTTTCCATTCGCTCCCCATCCTGTACCTGCCAGTTTTCTAAGTAGGCCTAGTCGTCTCATGGCCTTCCCTTCTACATTTTCTATGTTTGCTCCATGTGAGCCTTTTATCAAATGTTACTCCAAGATAAGTGGGGAAGCTTTCTTCCTTTAGCAAGGATGTTCCTAGATGAATACTAGCAGCTTTGTCCCTAAGGGAAAGAGAGAAAAGCGTTGTGGATGTTTTGTCTGTGTTGATGGCAACATGCCACTTTTCTGCCCATGTCATCAAGAGATCTGCTGCTTGCTGCATTCTTAGATTTTCCACTGTGGTGGGTTTATCAGTACACCGGAGTGCCAGATCATCTGCATACAGGGCAGCTTTTACTCCTGTAGAGAGGTCTTTCACTAGATCATTTATATAAACAAGAAAGAGAGTTGGAGAGATAACTCCTTCCTGTGGTACTCCTTGCCGATGTAACACTTTTCTGCTCTGCTGGCCATCAAGACTGACTCTAGTTCTCCTGCTGTGTAAGAAGGATTGGATCCATTTTAGCATGTTTCCTTGGATTCCATTTCTCTTCAGTTTTGTAACGAGACCATCTTTCCAAACTTTGTCAAAAGCTTGTTTGAAGTCAACCCATACCACCAGGACCTTTTCTTCTCTTGGAAGGCATCCTCTACAGCTTGTGACAGGTAAGTGACTTGGTCTTCTATGCTGTGACATTTCCTAAATCCAGCCTGCTCTGGCACCAAGATCTGCTCAGATTCTAAGTGCCGTTTCAGTCTTGAATTTACAATTCGGCTCTACTCTAATTTATTCCCCTTTCTCGAATTCATCCTATCTAATGTTCATAAATTTCCATAGGCGTTTATTTTAGAATGTACTTAACTCTTCGTTCTATGTCTGGTCATTCTCCAACATTAACTAGCATATGCTAAAATCAAAATAACATTTAAATTGAAATGAACACACGTAACTTGATTTTTAATCTATATCATCTAGAATTCCATATTTTCTTAAACCTTTAAATGCTACTGCTGCCTTGCCAGAATGTATCATATTTTCTGTCTGCTGTGTTTCCTTGGCAAACAAAATAGCTTCCTAAATAGGTAAAGTGATCTGTTTTGTAATATTTTTTTTTTATTTACACAGAAGGACCTTTTCGTGATCTTTTTTCTTTAAGAAATTTTTCTTTTCATAACCGATTTGTTTTCCAGTTTCTGCTGCTAAATTTGTTAAATCGTCTCATTTCTTAGCATGCCATTGCTGTTCTTGCTAAACAGAACAAGATTATCTGCCTATAATCTAGGTCCTACAATGTTGTTTTTTTCGTTTTTAACCGAAGGGAGACTCACTATAAATGTGTTATACTGTTGAACGGGATTTTTAAGCTTTGCTTTTTTTACTCTCATCAGACATCTGACTTTTGGGTCACCGTGTGTTAATCTTTAAGGATTTCATCCCAGAGAGAGAAACATTTTTCGAAAACTTCCGTACAATGAACAAATCAATCAAGAATTGACATCACTGCACTCTGTACATTCACATATGTGCACCGTCCCCTTCTTCAGTAACCAAGCAAGAAGTCAACATGCTAATAGTACCAGTTGAAACCTGAGTAAAAATCCGCCAATTAACCCCCCCCCCCCTTCCCCCTGCAGTGTAATGGTTTTCTGTCTTATATTGCACTGTCCATTTGATTTGCAGAAAGCCTTCACCACGTACACTTTATCCCTAAGTAGCCCCCCGCCCAGAGATGCAGCAGCAGCAGCTAATTTAGAAGTCTTCTCACACATTATATGCTCATGATGTGAGTCTAATCAAGTGATGCTAGTCATATTGTTTGCAGGACACTAGTTTCAGTTTTCGAAGCATGCTCTGCAATTCTATTACAGTTACAATATGTAGTGCTGTGCAGCTCTTGAGCCATCAGAAAGTTGCAGTTACCCCCTCCACTTCCATACTCATACTGGATGAAGTCATATTGTATACAAGGCTCTCTATTTTCAAACAGCGTCCATTCACTTTTGCAACAAAACTTTACCCACTCCTCCTACCTGATTTCACTTGGGCATGCATTTTCATTGATCACCTCTTGCACCACTGTCTCTATTTCACTAGCTGGCCATACTTCAAGTAACGAGGACATAGAGTGCATGGGCATTTACAGCTCGCTCTTCAGGTAGAACAGTTCAAGTGCTTTATCCATGACTACCAGCAGCGTGACCATAAAGGTGATGGCGGTGACACAAGCTTTGATGTTGCTAGAATCACAGGACTATTCTTGCGCGTGTGTGCTGAGTGATTCTTTTAACATGATCCGGCAGGTCGTGGCAAGCTGGTTACACAGACAGTGGATTGAGTCATTGCAAAACTCTCCTGTGTGTGCAGTTACCTTCATATTTGTCCCAGGGCATTGCAGGTGTTGTTGGTAATCAAAGAGCTGATAGACTGGCATGTGCCGTATTAACTGAAGATGGCCAGCCCTTGAATCACGCAGACATTGTCAATGCACTTAGAGAGACAGGATGTTCCGAGGATTTTTGAAGCAACTTGTTTATATCACTGCTTAGAATATGAGAATTGAGAGTAAAGATCGGCACAGCCAAGCATGAGAAACATACTGGATGCACACATAGTCTTGTCAACCAGCATAGGACGGGCACTATTAACCATGCAAAGCTGATGAATATGTTGAAAAGGGAATCTGAACACATATGAATGTGTCCGGAGTGCTGTGAAGATAATTCAACTCATAATTCCGTACAACCAAACAGGTAAAGTAACCGTGCTGACTCACATTCCACATGCAGTGGCGACTGTTCTTGTACAAAGTTCACTCCCAATTGGTCTAACAGTCAGCAGACTTTGTATAAGGGTGTGCTCAAGCGCTTGACAATACAGCCAGCAGTGTTAATTAAGGTTGGCAAGCTTCTCTTCGGAGAGGTGAAAGGGAAACTATAAGTAGCCTGGCAACCATCTTGTTGTACTCTTGTATCTTCTTCTTCTTCTTCTTTGCGTTCGGTTTCGTATGCTCAGATCAGACCATCAGGTAGGTTGCCTCTTTGAACTCGCATGTCAGCTGCAGGTCCTTCATGGTTCTCCATAGCTTGCTCTGCACACTTTGCTCTTGAGGCCAGGTGTCTTTTCGAAGTTGCAGGTAGAGTGGGCAGGTGTGCAGAATGTGCTCAGGTGTTTGGGGTCCTGTCTGACAGGCACACTGTGGGGACTGCACAATCTTTATTTTATGCATGTGGTAGTTGAGCCTGCAGTGTCCTGTTCGTAGACGGAAAATTGTTGTATGTTGCTTTCTGTTGAGTCTGCTGATAGGGTCTTGTGGATGTTTACTGTTGGTTTGTTCTCTCCACAATCCTTGGTATTTTCCTTTGATAAGTGTTTTGATTTCTGGTAATGACAATGAATGGGCGTGTTGTTTCTTCTTTGTTCCATTTTTTGCAAGTTTGTCTGCTAGCTCATTTCCTGGCATGCCGCAGTGAGCCGGGATCCACTGGAGAACGATTTGATTGTTTTAGTTGAGTTTGTTTAGCTGATGGGCCAGTTCTCTTTCTGTTATCTCGTGGATCCCTATGAGTCGCCTGGAGGACTGACATGCAGTCACAAAGGAAAACAATTTTGCTGTTTTTAATTTTTCTTTCCTTGAGCACTTTGGCTGAATCAATAATTGCTTGCTGCTCTGCTCTGAAGTTTGTTGAGAGTCTTCCGGAGGCGCATGACGTTTCTACTGTGGTCCCATCTTGCAGCATGATGACCGATCCAGCTCCTCCATTTTTGTCTGCTCCCTCCAATGATCCATCGGTGTATACGTGTGTCCATTCGGGTTTTGGATAACTGTTGCAGACATGTTCAAGGGTCTTTGCACGCAGTACTAGGTCACATTCTTCACCCTTTCTGTCTATGCCTGGAATTGTTGTTGTGACTGTGTATTTAGGCTGTAGGTCTATGTTGTATGCCCGGATCATTTCCCATGTTGAAGGATCTTTAGAAAGGATGTCACTGTTTTTTTTTTTTTTTGTAGTACAGTTTTGATAAATGGTGAAAGCTTTGTCTTTTGAGTCGGTTTTTTGTTAAGTTATTTGCTATTCTGTGCATGGGGTGGTTGTTCATGCGTTTAAATTTTTCTGTTAGGGTGAGCACCTTTTCTTCCCTTCGAAGGCTCAAGCTCTGGAGGTCACAAGTTGCCTCCAGCTCATTAATTGGTGTGCTTCTCATACCTCCAGTGATGATTCTGAGACCAGTGTTCTGTATTTTATCCAGTTTGTGTAGGTTTGTTTTGGCTGCAGTGGAGTATGCTCCCATGCCATACTCCAGTTTTGGTCGTACGTATCCAGTGTATACTTGTCGCACAGTGTTGACATCTGCACCCCAGCTTGTTCCAGTAAGTTTCTTCATAAGTCTGAGCCTCAAGGTACCTTTGGGTGTCTTCAATGTGGGGGCCCCAAGTTAGCCTTTTGTCAAATTTTACTCCCAAATATGTGGGGTTATCCTCTTTTGGAAGGATGTTGCCTTCTAGGTACAGATCAACCTGTTCTGGCTTTGTGGAAAGAGAGAACAAAGTTGAGACGGTTTTGGTCTGATTTATTCTGACTCCCCAAGAGTCTGTCCATTTCTTAACTGTATTTATAGCTTCCTGCATTCTTGTTTTAGTTGTTCCTATATGTTCAGCTTGAATCCATATAGCCAGGTCATCTGCATGTAGCGCCTTGTGAATGTGAGTCGTGAACTGTTTTGGGAGGTCATTGATGAAAAGAATAAACAGGGTCCCTGGGGGACACCTTCTTGTAACCTGACCAGCTTGCTTTTGTGATCTTCTAGTCTGACTCTTGCACAGCGTCTGTAAAGGAAGTCTCTAATCCAGACAAACATATGCCCTTTTATCCCACATTGTGCTAGTTTTAGCAAGAGTCCTTTCTTCCAGACCTTATCAAAGGCTTTGGTCAGGTCGAAGAAAGTAGCTAGCAGTTTGTATTTTTTCTGGAAAGCATCTTCAATTTCCTGTGTGAGATAAGAGGTTTGGTCATCAGTGCTTCTGTATCTCCTGAAGCCTGATTGACTGTCATTTAATATCTTGTTTTCTTCTAGAAAATTAAGTAACCTGTTGTTCACTAATCTTTCCATGGTCTTTCCAAGGCAGCTTAGGAGGCTTATGGGGCGGTAACTGAATTTGTTTTCCTTGGGCTTTCCTTTCTTGGCTATAGGAACTATTTCTGCCTCCTTCAATTCCTTAGGAAGTAGTCCCTGAGCCCAGGATTGATTTATTAGGCCTAAGAGTCGTTGCCTACCAGCTGGTCCCAAGTGTACTATCATTTCGTTTGTTATTCGATCAGGTCCAGGTGCCTTCCTTTTCTTAAGGTTTCTTAATGCGCATTCAAGTTCTTGGGGACTGAAAAGTTTATTCATTATATCTTGGTTATCTTCCTGCTTTTTATTTATTCTCCTCAGTTCTCTCGTCACTTTTTCTTCTCTCTCTCTAGGCATAAAGATTTTGCTTTCCTCTGCAAAACTATCAGCCAGCAGGTTTGCTGCTTGTTTACCAATGAACGTTTTCCCACCATCTTCAATGACAGTGTGGGCACGGCTGGTATTATTCTCCTCATTGAGACTCTTTACTAGATGCCATAGCTTTTTTCCATCTTTCTCCATGTTGAGAGCTGCAGTCTTTTCCTGCCAACTTGTCCGGATACATGTGAGTTTTTCTCCTCTATAAATAGCCTGATGTTTATTGTGTTCTGTTACGTTGAGGTCAGAGGGATCTTGTTCCATTTTTCTCTTGCTTCAGTGCAGTTGTTGCAGTTCTTGGGTCCAGAAGGGTTCATAGTTTTGCCTTCGACCTCGGGGGATTGATTTTTGTGCTGCTTCAAGTATGCTTTTAGTAAGAGCTGTGGTGTTTTTCCTAACCTCATCTGTGGGAAAGGGCTCCGATAGTTTCTTTTCGGTTAAGTTTTTGTAGAGATCCCAGTCTCCTTTCTTGTAGTTCCAGCTGGCTATCTTCTTCTTATTTTCTGGAGGCTTGACATCTCCTATTATGACAATGACTGGTTTGTGATCACTTCCTCCCAGCTGTTTCATCACTTCTCTGTCTGCCCTACGTTAGATGTTTTCTGTAACTATAGTTAGGTCCGGTGTACTTTGTGTTCGCTATCGTCTAGAGTAGAATGTTGGTTCAGAGTCAGGTTCATTTGTTAGTATTAGCAGGTTTTCTACCATCCATTCCTCTACCTCTTCTCCTCTTGTGTCCATAGAAGCATATCCCCAACTAGGAGAATGACTGTTGAAGTCACCAAGAATTATGTGTCTCTTATCAGCTATTTGGATGTATTCTAGTTCTAATTTCTTGTTGTTGGGACAGTAAAAGTTAGTAACGTGTAGCGGCTCAGGAAGGATATGCAGTTTTATAGTCAGATGTTCAGACCCACTGCTGCTTCTTGAAGTTTCTGTGGCTGCAATAGTATTTTTGACTAATGTAATGATGCCTCCTTTGTGGCCATCTCTGTCTAGCCTGTATGTTTCATAGCCTCTGACAGAAAAGCGAGAGCATGTGTTTAAACGGGTTTCCTGAATGCAGACAACATCGATATTGTGTTCATAAATGAATTTTTGCAGTTCGAGCTTTTTCATCATGACCCTTTCTGCATTCCATTGCATTATCTTTAGTGTTTTGGTATTTTTTTTTTGGCCAGACGCATTACTCTGCTTAATCCTGGTCCGCCGATGCGCAGAGCTACCATCAGTAGTTTGGGGTGGATTCCTTCGAGGCTCGGAATCCAGCGCTGTTCCCGCCTGGCAGTAGTCCACAGGAGCAGCCCCATAACGGTGTACGTATCTATGCATACTCATTAACCGTATATTGTGTTGAAGTCCGTTTCCATTTCTGGGTGCCCACGCCATTCAGGCCGACATGTCCGTCTTCGGTGGGGGAAGTTGCGGAGTCTTCCTATCCGTGTCCTGGTTCATCCAAACACTGCCTGCCAGAAATCAGAGGTTGTGGGAGTTTTCCTTCTCCGCCTTTGATTATCCAAGGTGGGCTCCCTGGGTGTGACTTTAGTGGGTATCGGGACATGCCCCGCGCCGGTGGGCCTAGCATCTGCCGCACCTTACGGGGGGGGGGGGAGGAGGAGGGGGGGGCGGTCACACTCCACCGAGGGTTTCTGTCTGGCTTACCCCAGCCATAGCCTGGTATTTTACCCCTTCAGGCTCGGGGGTCCATTTTGTTAGAGATGGAGACTCGCATTGCGCCAGAGCCGTGTCTGTTAAACAGGTAGCACCACGTGTAGGTACGGATGACTTGATTGGCAGAGGCTATAAGTTACGCGCAGGCATTTCCCACTTTTTAGGTGGGACCTGTACATACCAATCCTTGCTACCCGTACTCTTGTATAAACCCTGTGTAGACTATGGGTGTACAGAGCACTTATTTATGTTAGTCCATAAAATATAAATGTTTATGCAGTGATACTGCTTAATATCAGAAAAAACCAACCAAGTATGTAGGTCTAGGATGCCTACGCTAATATGCCGCCGAATCTCTCCTTGATGGATGTGATGCAACTACTTGCAGTCCTGCATAATATAACGACTGGCACACTGAGCACAGCACCGTCAAACACAATTGTGACTATCCTGACGAGTCAACAGTGACTACTTGTGACAGGTCACATAAACGTTAATGTCATTCACATTACACATCACAATATGATTGCGAACGAAAGAAGAAGAATCACAAGATGATGATAATTAATATAAGTACGATAATAAATCACTATTATCTACACGGACGACTTAACGATTACAAACTTCACTCAATGGACTGTGCCATTAAAAACTAAAACAGACATCAAACTGTCTCCCGCAAACAGCTGCAAAGCAAAAACCCTCACAAAGATAAAACATTTGTATAATTATCCTCATAAAGAGAAAACAGCTAACACAATGTTTCTGCTAACCTGCGGAAACCCACAACCGACTTGGACGCTAGCAAAATCTCCTCTCTCTCCTGACTGACCCTCTAAATTCTATCCCCAAAATTCAAAGAAATACTCGTGACCGCCATGTGACCCCTACCTGTGCTCTTCCTGATAACTGCCATTTTATTCCTCGGCCATGTGACGATACGCTCGGTGACTTCAGAATGTCTTTCCTCAACCTACTTTTATTTCTTTGTATTCTGAAAGTATACAGAAAAATTGGGATTTGGATACATCCTTAATCTAAGTAAGACGACCAGATCAAACATTTAATTCTTCTGGACTGTTGGTCATATCAAACACTAAAACTTTTCCCCAGATGTTTAGTGTTAACGTACAGAGATAAGACTGACCAAGCAGACTTACTGACTGCAGATTTTCACACCATCTGTTGGTGTCAGATATGTATCTCCTAGCCAGACCATTAGGGGCAGATAACTCTGGCTAATTGTGTTTAATTCCCCCTGAGGTTACCTAACTCGAGGGCAGGTCCGACGGTCACTATTGACATGGTGAGCAGAAAGTGTTAACAGAAGAATTGACACCGTCTGATTTTATTGTGATGGCAGGTGAAGTAGGCTGGAGGTGTGACTTGCCCTATTTGCTCTGGTCAGATGAATTGACCAGGAAATCCTAGCGTGGGAATTTAAACAAGTGTTGTACAGCCCTGACTGACAGCGAATAAACTTACCCACAGGGGAGGAGCTGTGACATCCTTGAATGAGAATGATTTTAGGAGTAATGTAGGAGGAGCTTAATAAAAGTTATAAAGGGGTGAACTCTAGGTCTGGTAAATGAGACTCTGTCCAGCACATGCCATCTGTTGGGCTTAACCTAAGCTTGAGACAGGACTTTTGGCATTGTGGTTTCATTTTCCAGGTAAGAAAAATTAGTTTGAAAATCTTAATTTCCTGATAGAAATCTAACTGTCTTTTTACTCAAGTGTGTGTCTTCATCACTTTGTAGTACTCCTAGGCGGACATTTCTCCATTCTCATAGGGCACTGTCACATTGCTTTATATCCTCTTGATAGTGTCATGAATGTTTTTTCGTGCACATGTGTTTAAATGTTGTAAAACCTAAATGTTGATGTTACCATTGAAATTTAATGAACTATCATGTTTTTGAAATCACAAGCGTGAAGATAACTTTGGCAATCTTGTCACGCGTGGTTAATGTGAATCTGTATTACATACAGCTAACACACTGAAATGTGTTTAACTCTCGGGAGGCTAATGCGGAGATTAATCCCGGAGAGTAAATCCTTGAGATTTCTTATTTGATTCGACCCAGAAATATTGTTAGCATGCTGGGCGCGACCATTGTTCCAAGCATGGATTCCAGAACTTGTTCTGTCTGACTGATTGTCATTTGAGTCTGTACGAGAGATGGCATATGACGTAGACGACTTGACTATCATTACAGGACTTGTGTAGAGGAAGGCAGTAAATGTAACTGGTGGAATGTGAGACATAAGCCCTTCCAAATTGGACAGGAGTGAATGTGAACATGAGGGAGAGATGAAATGTTTTATTTAAATAAACATGTTTGATGTTATTATAATATAAATGCTTAGTGTACACCTAGAGCAGATACTACAGATATGCGCTTGTTTCTTTATCACAGTTCCCACATTGGGCAGGGACTTGTAGGCATCCATTCTTTGCCGACAGTCTGAGTGTAACGACCTGCTTGAAAGCAGTGAGGACGACAAACTGGAAAAGAATAGGCAGGGTCTCAAGCCGAGAACTGTCCAAAGGTTGTTACTTTCCAATACCTTTATGATTTCATTATTCACATCACCTTAACTCTACTAGCCTAAACAAGTTCATTTTAATTTCGATTTATTCAAATAAATCATGTTTGATGTTGTTACAAAATAGTTGAGTAAATTGTGTACTTAGGTTCAAGTGTCTTTGTGCATATTAGTTTACTTCATCTAAACAAATATTTAAATCACTTGATGGGGGCTTTTAAGTAATGCCAGGAGAGGAGAACAGTCGGAGGGGTTAACTGTGTATCTGGATTATATCACAGTGGGTTTATCCTGATATCTATCTATCCCTTCTCCTTCTCCTGTGGATACAAGTACAGCAACTTTCATTTCATGGAACGAGCCACACGCTGTTTTCTTGGCTATCCAGGACTGTCTAGGATCAACATAGCTTAGATATTAGTCCAGTTTCTCACGTGGGTGGGCATTGTTAAGGTTCAAACTCACACCCTCACTATATCAGTGTATTTACCCACGTGGGCGCGCGACAGGCCAAATAAGACTACAACAGACCTGCAGAGTACCCAGGTCAATGCCAGATTTGGTTTTTTCACTTACGCACTGGACACTGCAGACTCGATAAACACTCATAAAAATTAGGGATGAGCCAAACAGCTGTCTACCAGTGTCTTCGTGCTGAACAGACTCCAGAACATGTCCTGCAAGACAGTCTTCTCTTGGCGGAGCTGCGGAACAGCATGTGGCCTCACCCAGTGGACCTGACAACTAAGCTTTGGGGAAACCTAAGAGACCTTGAGAGGACATCTTAGGTTATAGCCCGCAGTGAATTATGCGCATGATCAGAAATAGCTAAAGAAGAAGAAGTCCTAGTCTTCTTTTTTTCTTTATTCTTTTCTTGTCACACCGGCAGCTCTTCTAAGACATCTTATCTCTGTTGTTACCATCTTCCACTCATTAGTTGTAGTAGGAGTCTATGTTTGGCACTGGTAGCACAATGTTGGCCACATACAAAAAACGTTTTTATGAGATTTGCTTTGTGACAGGTATCTTTCAGAAGCGGTGTTAATTTAGGACCGTTATTCGAAGGAGAGCCAAGAAGTTGGTAAGCGCAAGATCAGGCAAGTCAAATGAGTGAGGGAGGAGAGAACAGCAATGTTTATGCTTACTAGAAACCTCTAAAAATTATCACTTCTCTCCTCGTACTTCACATCATCCTTTCAGTGAGAAAGCAGGAATACCACTCATGCACAACTGCAGCTGGCTGAATATTAAGAACCCTGGACAGTCATGTGGGAAACTCTGTAAGTTAGTGGTCTTTTTCTATAAAAAAAATACTACTCTGCACAGTCTGTGGCGACAGCACTAGCCATGTGGCCATAAATCCTCAGATTCAAAGACCCCCCTCCCCCGAATGAGACACAGCACATCTTTTGATAGTGCTATTTTTCTTCTTCTCTTTATCCACAAACCGGGCACACACCATTAATCAACGCACACCAAGTGGTGCTCACCTTTGCTACAGCACATAATATATGTGATCCTACAGAGCCATAACAAATCAAACCTCGAGGAGATTTCACTTTAAAAAAAATTAAATTATTTCTAGGGCTGTACCGAATATTCGCTTCGGGGCCGAATAGTGGACTTACTGACACGCTTGTTCTTGAAGCCATTACCCTTGCACTTCATGTACAGCTCGTGGTAGAGGTGCATGTCGATTTTCTTGGCTTCCCTGTACTCGCGGAGCAGTCTACGTAGAACCCTCATTTGTCTTATCCGTAGAATTTTAGTTGGCATACGAGCATTGGCAGTACCCTTCCTCTTGCCATGCCCCATGTGTCTTCCCTTGCGGCGAGCCTCAGGTTTTTTTCAGACTCATGCACGAGAGTGAATCTTGACAGGTTTGCGAATGATAAGACCACCTTTCACCAACTTTCTGATGTTCTGACGGGAATTTGCATTTGCAATCTCATTGGCTTCATTTGGATCCAGCCAGATTTTATTTTTTCCACATTTGAGCAAGGCGCTTCTGAAGTCGTAAAGTACTCATTTGGTACAGCCCTAATTATTACAGCATTATTATTGGCCGGCTATTACTGGCCTGTCAAAAAATGATCACTCTGCGGAACAGAGACAAAGATAACTGATCTGTTAGAGCCAGGCTGACTGACTGACTTTCTACCCCACTAGGACATCACACAAGCGATAAACACCCGATGACACAAAGTTCCACCATGCAGATGAGGATCGCCTTGGAGAGGTCCCAGAAACCGCATTCAGACATTTGGCCATATTTATGGCCTGCCTATATTGCAGCCCCTGGCAAAAGCCAGAGTGGGGCTTCAAATAACAAAAAATTATGTCCTAAGAAGGATTTAAGGAATATATAAGAGCCAGGAATTACATGTAAGTCAGACGTTAAAAAGATAATGGAAGAATAACTGCCTATCAAATTATACAGTAAACAAACTGCTTATTAAAATCTACAAAAAGCATTTTAAAACTATTTCAAATTTTGCAGACCATTTAATGTTGTAAAATACTAAACATGTATCTACAAAAGCTAATTTAAACAAAGAAAGTGAGGAAGAAATTATTTTAAAAAGTAATGCGAAAAAACCCAGGAATTTACATTACTTCCCTTAGTAACAACAATCTAAATTATGTCCCTTGCAATGTTTTTTAATTGTATTTATTTATTTATTTATCAACCCCACCAGGACCACTCAACGAGCAACAAACGCCCGGTAACACATAGTGCTTCCATTGGGACGAGAATCACAGGGGCATGAATCACAAAAACCCTGTTCAACCTGAAGGTTATATTTAGGGCCACCGATGTCAGCCGGAATGGTATGGTGTCATACATTGGGGGATATCATTGTTTTTATTTATCCAGTCAATAGCTACTCTTTGTTATTTATTACCGGATGTCTTCATCGTATGCAGGGTATACCATTATGCAACGTGTTTCTTATTTATCTTTTTCAACTTTTACATTTTATTTTACATTCTTGGGGGGTGGGGCTGCATGGTCTGGAGTGCTTGAGTGCTAGAGGTCACAGGTTCAAGCCCTGGTAAAGGCTGGGATTTTTTCTGTTCACGTGGACTTCTAGTAATTTCCCCTGGTATCTGGGTAGTGAGATTGGATGCCCGTGTGTATTGTTGTGCACGTAAAAAAAATCCCTTGGCAGTCGAAAAACAGAAAGAGTAGACTAACGGCGCAGCCCGGGCAAAATTTGGAATTAAAAATATACCAAAATTATTCCAGGGTCCTCGCCGGCACTACAGAGTTCGTGCACAGCACTGAGATTCTTTGAAATCAGGCTTGAGTTAGAAGTAAAACGGAGCACTTATGGGTTACCACTCTTGTGCCATGAGGTTGATCCGTTGTGCAAACATCAACATGACATCCTCGATATTCAAGGAAGGCCCGAGAGCCTTTAATATAATTTAACATCCTTCCAGTTGTATGTTAACTCATGGACAACTGTTGTCATCAACTCTCTGAATGCCTCTCAAGGAAAAAAAATATATATATTATTTATATATAATGTCATGTTAGTGTCTGGCTTTGTTGAGGTCTAGCCCAGATTGTCAATACACGGTGTACAGTCTGGACTTCTTATTTCAAGACTAATATTAAACAGGAAAAAAAAACTGCATGTGATTTGTATTAATGTATCCAATTAAACTTGATCTCCTGCCAGATCATCATCAGTTCTCGTTATGCCTGGTGGCACATGAGGCTTCAGAGAGGACTCTCCATGCTTTCCTGTCCTGTGCAATCTTCAGTGCAGTTTTCCATGTCAAAGATGCCACACTCAGGTCACTTTCCATCGTTCGTCTCCATGTTGTTTTTGAGCGCCCCTTTCTTCTCTTTTCCTCTGATATTCATGTGAGAGTTGTTTTGGCAGGTGTATCAGGATTCAGTTTCATAACGTTGTCAAGCCATTTCCATCTTCTCTTGGTTATCATACTGTCTGAAGTTTCTTGGTTTGTGACTTGAAGTAGTTTAGTGTTTGAGATTGTATCTGGCCAGAAAATTTATTAATTCTACGTAGACATGTATCCTATTTTCTAGACTAAAGCATAATCATATGGCGTGGCCAGTCTCATTCACTCCCACTTTTTCTCCTCAAATAATAATAAAACAAATAACCAGCACCCATGCCTATCAACCTGACTGTCATGGGTTTGAGTCTGCATCCACTAACCTTGGATCCAAGGTCAATAACACCGCCTACAATTGGCACTATTTTTGTATATAAAGGTGCACAGCGTTATTTCCATCTCATCACACAGGGTTATTTCCACATCAAACAGCGTTATTTCCATCACATCACACACTGAGTGCCAACTAGTATTTAAACACAGAACCACTATAAGATCCTGGTCCGCTGACCATGGTCATAAGATCTGTGACAATTTTCAATCTCCAAGAAGTTATCATCATCATGTGCCCTGCCAACTGGCAACTGACAATGCATCTCCACAGATCACGATCCCTGGTTGCCTGCAACAGCTCTCTTGATGATATCCCTCTCTTGATTCCATCGTTTCCAGCATTCCAGCATCATCTCTAAGAAATTAAACAGTTGGCATATTCCAATGATTCACCCTTGGTGCCTTATTGTTCTAATTTATGCAGTCATGATGAAAGTCACCCTAAATGTTAATGTCTAGTTATTTATCTTTCATAAAGTAATCCTTGAATTCCGCTTCTCGTCTGGCAAATGTTTCGGCCAACAGAATTGGGAACATTATAGTTGCATCACCATAAACCTGAAATAATGGAAAAATTTCAATCTTTTTTTAAATATATATAATGAACTATTAACATAAAGCTTATGATAAGGATACATGAGTTGGAACTGGTTTGCATCAATACATAAATCAATGTTAAGGAATCTGGCTGTTTTTGTCCCAGGTCAGGTTGAGATAAAAAGGAATTAATTTAAAAAATACAGATAATCTGGCTAGTTCTATGACTATTGTGGGCAGTCCATCATTTGACTCAGCATGATGCTTACTACATCAGACACTGAGTACTTAATGAACTATACAAATATGAGTACAGCATCATATACCTGAAAGAAACTCATTCATTTTGTAGCAGATCAAAGAAAAATACTTCCGTGGATACAAGCTAGGAAACCTACCTAAAATGCTATAGCTTACATGTGGTGCAATTTAATGACACTAATTTCAAACATCTATGTAATGTTGTGAATTCCCGGGGAAATCCCAGAGAGTTCCCGATGAGGAGGAAGAGGTCGGAGGACCCGTGAGAGAAGAGAAAAACGGGATAAGTGGTCTCGTGTATCTCATGGTGAACGAAGTGAGGGACCCAAGAAAAGCATGAGATGTGAACGGAAGACGTGAACCGAGAGACTGAAGTAAGTCAGTGGAAGTTCGGCCCTGACTGAGAGAGAACGCATGAGTGGACGCTTGAGAAGAATAAATGATTTGTGAAACGAATGTTATATTTCAATAGGAGGACTTAATGTTTTTTCCACACGTCGTAATGTCAGGTACCAGGGTTCGTAAAGGATAGATGGATGGTCCGAGAGACGCTGATGAATTCCTGTAGTGTGTGAGAAGTCCGACCAGGTCGCTAGATTCAGCCAAGCAAGACGAGCACGAGGACGCGAGAATGTATGTTTGCGGGAATTGGCGATTCAACGAATAAAAGCGCTCAACTCAATATTCGTTCATGCTGTGTCGTTACAACTCACTGTTCGTCTGAAAGCAATGTATATAACCACATGCCCCTAGACGAGCATATTACAATCTAAATTTTCAGCAGGAAAAAGATGTTTAAAATACTAACCTTGAC
The DNA here is from genome assembly GCA_905116865.2 of Candidula unifasciata. Lineage (NCBI taxonomy): Eukaryota > Metazoa > Mollusca > Gastropoda > Stylommatophora > Geomitridae > Candidula > Candidula unifasciata. The sequence continues at coordinate 150,856 of CAJHNH020000289.1, read as the reverse complement.
AGGTTTTGCTGTAAGTTTGATTTTCCCCCAAGAAATAGCTTCATCTGGACGAGCCCCAGAGTCACTTCCATCGAACTCACTGGCTGTATTCACAAACACTGAGAAGTCAGCCCCATTTCTCTGAAAGCATAAAAAGAGCAACTGAAAACCCTGGCAAACAGATTGCGTGAAACAGTGTGACAGAACGTTACATGATTTGAAAAAAAAAAATATGTCGTCACTTCGGGCAATAAATAAAAAAAGATGTATATAAATACCATTATCACATAGCAGGTTCTATAAAGCAGTATTCCTCAACCTTTTTACACCCGTGGCCCACCAAAACAGAGATACCTGTTTCGCTGACAACCTGGCAGCTAACCAAACACAGAAACAAAAACAAATGTAGATAACAATATTTTTTTTAAATTAGATGTAAAAAATGTTATTATCAGCTACCCATAGTGAGAAAAAATATGCGATTGAGCGGGGTTCCCGGGATTTCTACCTGTTTTATTTTTTATACTTGATGTGTTAATCCCACAGACTGAAATCCTGGAAGAGAAAAATCACCGACCCTACTCTGTTACATGATTAGGCAGTAAGTTTTAGCGGCCCACAGGTTAAAGAACACTGCTTTAAAGTATGTCAAATTCAAGATAACTCTTTGGAAGTACTCAATCTTTCATTACCTTTCACTGCATTACAACTGTTTATGTCAGGTTGTCTTGAATATCCTGTCCAATCTTCATGTTGATCAACAACTGTTTCTGCTACAGGACTATACCTTCCACTACCCTTCTCCCAACAATGGGAAAACTGGACAAGGTTCAAAATATGGGATTAAGGATTGTTCTCGGAGCCATGAAAACCACCTCCATCAGAGAAATAGAAAAGATAGCAGATACTGAACCACTCGAACTCAGAAGACAATACAAAACTCTTTTGCAGTATGAGAAATTAAAAAGACTTCAAAGTCACCCACTGCATTTTAAATTTCAAGAGAGAACAAAAAACAGACTGAAGCGTCAGAGCCCCAACCACCTTGCTAGAGAACTGTACAGACAGCACCAAGAACTGCTTGAAAGAGATGTTGCACTGTGCTAAAAACTTAGGCCAGAACCATGGACAAGCAAGCCAGAGAAGGCAAATGTAGTCCTAAAGGTACCAGGGATTACTTCAAAAGATGCCCAGACGGAGACACAACAGAGAATCCTGGCTCTTGCTGTGCTTGATGAGAAGTATCCAAACACCACTTTGACTCAGGTTTTTACCGACGGCTCTGCTACAGATGCAGTCAGAAAGGGGAGTTGTGGAATAAACATTAAACCCCCTAGGAGTAGAGCAGAAACTCTCTCTCTCTACCAGCAGGTGACATCTGCACTAACTTCAGAGCTGAGGCAACTTCCCTCCTCTCTGCAGTCCAACATCTCATCACTCAAGAACACAGAGGGCACAAAATTGTTATACTTAGTGACTCATTGTCTGTTCTCCAAGCATTATACAGCAAAAAAACAAGACAAACTAATTGCTGATCTAAGGACCAATATTGGCTTACTCTCCAAGGAAGCAGAACTGGTCTTGCAGTGGATACCAGCCCACTGTGGTATTCAAGGAAAAGAGAGAGCAGATGAGTTGGCAAAAGCTGGGAGTAATCTTCCACAACCTCATCCACCACACAGCTATAAGGAAACCAAAACAGTGCTAAAGCAGTCTTTCAAGCGGGAGTGGAGAAGGCAGAATGGAGATTACAGACCAGAGAGTGACAGCATAAACAAACTCAACAGGAAAGAACAAACATCAATTTTTAGACTTTGGACAGGACACTGTGGTCTTCGAGCACATCTGTACAGGATAGGCATAAAAGAATCTGCTGCCTGTGATTGTGGAGCAGAACGACAGACCCCTGAGCACATACTGCAGGAGCAGAAAGACAGACCCCTGGAGCCACATAAGAGAAGCTATGGGGGACCGGTGGCGAGTCCTATTTGTGACCCAAACGGGACTCAATGTTTAGCATGACTGATATCGAACGCAGAAGAAGAAGAAAAAAAATTACCCTTCTTTCTAAGCCATATTATTTGTAATTTTATGTCGCCACAATGTTTAAGTTTTTTAATTATGATGCTGCATTTGAACTGATTTTCTTTGGTGGTCTTGTACATGGAGAGAATGATACAACTGTGGGTGTCTGCAGGCTCTGGTGCCACTTGAGACTCAGGAGAAAAGGAAAGATGCAAAGTTATCCAGATGGCAATGGGTACCATTAATATAGAGTTTTAGCTGACCTCAAAGGAGGGAGATGAAGCTAATATGGGCTTGACCTGAATGCTGTGATATCTAATATTTACCCAAATGAATCCAGATCTTGTAAAATGAAGGTATATTTCTTCTGAAATGCATGGACAAACCTTTCAAAGTTAAAAATCTCACTTACCATCAGATTAGCATTACATGTGTGATGTTTGATAAGTCCTCCTCCCAGTATAATCATCCCTGTGTTGACGGCATGCACAGCTTGGGTGTTTATTAGCCGAATATCTGCAGACAACAAAACTATGAGAACTCAAAACATTGTTTTCCTGTGGTGAATTTAAATTATGACGACAGATCTGGGATGATACACCCTGCATTATGTAAACAAAATGATCATGTAGTTTATTTTAGACTTCAGTGGTGAGATGTAAAGTGCAACAAGGGACAATATGATCTGTGTATATCAGTTAAAAAGGATACGTTCTTGTGCTTTGTTTTCTAAACTATGAAGTTCCTTGTTCATTTAAAGACCACCTTCATCGCATCCAGCAACATGACGTATTTTACGTGTTGCTGTCATAAGCTGCATGCAGTCGGTGGACAAAGGATGAGGGGGGGGGGTGTGTGTTAGGGCCAGTTCTGCATGTTTTGGGACCATTAAAAGTGCTCACATCTTGGAATATAGAAGATCCGATATCGCCAGCCGCTGGCAACAACGAGTAAAATATGTCATGTTGCTGGCGGGTCACTTAGCGTGACACACCCGCTACATAGGACAAGCCCTGTGTCATGAACAGACATGAAAAATCACTCTATTTCTGGGCCCCGAATTCGTTACAAGCACTAAAGACAGCAAGAATAGTAGGAAGAGAAAATATGCCTTAACAGAAGCAACAAACATGGCATGCATACCTTGAACTATGTCAATAACTAGTCCTGGTTTCTGGTATGAGTGAAAGTAGATCATGTCACCCAGAGATCCATCTGTCAAGGCTGGACAAAATACTGGAATGTTATTCTGAAATATTTTAATCTGGTTAAGTGACTGGTCAGGAAGACTTACTTTTAATTTGAGCCCAAAACAAAGTCTGCTTTTTCTATCAGATAAAATTTTCATGTAAAGGCTTTCCTTCTGATCTTGTTTTCAAGCACCATCTCAACGCAATAAGGACTCTGTTGTAGAGCTTTGCTCCCCATTCCCCATTTCATAAATCAGTGAGGTGCTGAACCTCACATCTATGGACAGGCACGCTCTAATCACATCCAGCTTGAATTTATATCCGTATATTCTGTCATTTTCTGCCGGCATCTCCGTTTCTCTCAGTATTTTCTAATACTTTTATATCTATCTTAATCTTCCATGTCTTAATTTATAAATATGCATCAAGCCTGCATGGCAGAACAATGAAAAACATAACTACCTTTACAGTCATAAGAATAATCTCCCATGAAACACAGCTGAATCCTTGGTTTGACAAATTCTTTTCTTCTTTTTCTGCTTCTTGTTCACTGGCTTTAAAACTCTGACGGAAAATTCTGGCTGTTCATCCACCTCTAGACTTTAGCTCTGTTCCAGTATATGAGTTTTGCATGCACATCCATTTGACAGATTTGGCTTATTTGTATGCAGATTATTGGGCCCTTGGCTTTCAAGCAGAAGCACTCCAACTTCAAAGGTAACCTGCAATCTTATGACATGCTTGTCGGGGAGGCAGTAGGATTATTCCTGTTTCCCCCCACAATGGGACCCCAGAACCCACACAGGGATTGCAAATTCAAGCCTTTGATTGTGCACAAGTAAATACATGAGCATAAGATACTTCCCTAACTTACAGTTGTTGGAAACTCATATGTTCTCTACTATACAACTTGAAGAATCTGGGTCTAGTGGTGAGCTAATTCCATCCTGATAGATTACCTGCTGCAAGATGCTTGTGAGTTTCTACCCAGCAATGTGTGCAAGTTTTGAGCACTGATGCCTACCAACTTCATCACATCAGATCCCTAACCCTTTTAGCTAAACTAGTCCAGGCTCGCTAGCGTAGTTGGCTATGGCTAAACCTGACTTCGTGACGACCGGGTGACGAACTACTCCTGGTCCTGGTCGACGCCCAGGGGGTAGGCAGAAAAGCCACATTTTTCCCAGATTTACGGTATTTATCATGGAATCAAGGCTGAAGGGTTGCGATATCCATACCACCGAGCCAAAGGGTTAAGAACTCATGGTTTCTGGATATTAAAAAAAAAAAGCTAAATTAGTGTATACCTTCAATCTCTCATGGGGAGGAGAAGATAAGCAATGGTCTGTGTTAAGCAACAGTATCAATCAATGCCTCTGTATGCCACACTCAAGAGAACAGACTAAACAATAAAACATGGTATACATACACTTTTGCATAGAAAAATGGACAGATTAAATGTAGACTCACAGTACCCCTCACACCACGGCTAACGATGACAAAAGACTATTTTTAAAAAACCTAAGTGCTCAGGATGAAGTGGAAAATTATGAGGTAATTTAGTTGAGCCATTCTGTAAGCTTTGTATCTGAAGGATTATACATATAATGTACACAGTATTAACAAAATTGAACAAAACAGACTCATTACTTAGAAAGCTATCAATAATATAGTCCTTGTCTGTGGCTTAGGTGTTGTGAACACGTTTTTTAATTCCAAGGTGCTGGGTTTTATCCTAGTTGCAGATGATTTGGCAGCAGACCGCACTGCAAAGGTTTTGATAATGTTATTGAGAACTGACCATTCAGAAAGCAATGGCAAACTACATAACATAAAATTCCCTAGTAAAATCAAAAACAACCCAAACAATTCTTGGGTTGTTTCTGTGACATCCTGTGAAGGATATACAACTAATTTTTCATCACTATGGAGCAGTGATTCCCAAACTGTGCACTGTGGCGCCCCAGGGACCCGCTACCTCTTCACAGTGGTGCCGCAAAATATTCGAAGATACACTTGTTTTTTTCTTTTTCTATCTCTTACATACAAATAGTCACACCTTTACTTAGGTTAGGGCGCTGTGAAAACAATTTAATAAAAAAAAAATGTGCCCCGACTAAGAAAAATTTGGGAAACACTGCTATAGAGTAAAAAAAAAATAGAGGGCGCAGCAGTTCCACAGTGCCTATGCACAAGCTGTCACTGGTTCGGAACGTGAGGCTTTGAGGTTGCATGGCTTGTGCAATCATCACAACTGTGCAAGTTTAGATTTTATTTTTGGCCCAAGAAAAATCCAAATCCTTACCAAAGATCCAAACATCCATCTACCAAATGGGGGTCCAGGGCTCTTACAGTAGTATATAATATTCTGAGCACCCAGCACTATAACTGACCTTACATGCATAAGTGTAAAAAATTACCTTATATGCCCAGTAGTAGACAGAATTTGGATTGTCAATCTCTTTCCCATCATCATTAGTTAACACAAACTGTATTCAATCATCAGTTAACACAAACTGTATTCAATCATCAGTTAACACAAACTGTATTCAATCATCAGTTAACACAAACTGTATTCAATCATCAGTTAACACAAACTGTATTCAATCATCAGTTAACACAAACTGTATTCAATCATCAGTTAACACAAACTGTATTCAATCATCAGTTAACACAAACTGTATTCAATCATCAGTTAACACAAACTGTATTCAATCATCAGTTAACACAAACTGTATTCAATCATCAGTTAACACAAACTGCATACAATCATCAATGAACACAAACTGTATTCAATCATCAGTTAACACAAACTGTATTCAATCATCAGTTAACACAAACTGTATTCAATCATCAGTTAACACAAACTGTATTCAATCATCAGTTAACACAAACTGTATTCAATCATCAGTTAACACAAACTGTATTCAATCATCAGTTAACACAAACTGTATTCAATCATCAGTTAACACAAACTGTATTCAATCATCAGTTAACACAAACTGCATACAATCATCAATGAACACAAACTGCACATAATGTCAAGCAAACCATTTACATTACAGAATTCAATGTATGCTGCTAGTACCGTATCTATTATGAGGCCCTTTAAGAGCTTCCAATTCTTCCTCCAATGCAGGTTTGCTTCTCTTGCCACATTATTATCATCATGATGTGCCAAGCCAGTAAGCATAGGCTGTCATGTTTCACCATCCCACACGATCACCAGAATCACAGATCAGATCAGTGTTCTTGCCTTGCCCCGTCCATATGGCTAAGCCATCCAGGTATTTATCTCCTTGCCACATTATACAGGGTGCAACACATTTATTTATATTTTACCCCTTTTTCCATTTGCTTGAAATAATTTATCTATATCTTGTATAAACTTTCTGTCTATTTATATTCAATAATCAATAAAGTATTTACATAAATAAACAGAGGGGGGAACCCTTGAAGTCGTATAAATGTTATAGATACATAATTAACAAAGAGACAATGTACTGACTGGCACTCATAAAAAAGAAGTAGAAAGATAAAAGGACACACTAGACAACATAAAAATCGAAAGCTATAGTTACAGTTAACTGAAGAACAACCCGACATACCAGTCTCTTATCAACAGAAGAAGAGAATGATCAAATCAATCAGAATGCCACTGAAACTGGCACAAGACGATTACCATATTATGGACAGACCAGAGCAAGTCATTATCCTTCCCCTTAGAACAGGGCACAACCGACTTCGCTGCCAGATGTACAACAAATTTAAGATTGGCCAATCCGCCATGTGTACCTGTGGACTGGCACCTGAAACAACAGATCACATCCTTCAAGACTGTCCCAGATTCAACGCTTCCAGGCAACACCTTTGGCCAAAAGAGACATTTGTGGTAGTCAAACTTTACGGGCCACTTAGTGAATTACAAAAGACAGTGAAATTCATACTAGAGATAGCATTGCAGATATAGATAATTTATTTCATGCGAACAAACAAAAAAAGAAGTTACCGTTTATAGCTTTAGATTTTTATGCTGTCTAGTGTGTCCTTCTATCTTTCCACTTCTTTCTATGAGTGCCAGTCAATACATTGTCTCTTTGTCAATAAAATATTGCACTGCTTGTTTTTCTCTAGGTCAGGATTGCTTGCCTATGACACATTTAGGACAAACTAGGTATCAGCTTGCACATCTGTCTCAAACAAATAGATCCTTATGTTCTGAGGAGGACAGTGCTGCGAGGAGTGACCAATACTCAACACTCAAGGGACAGGTGAGACCAACAAACAATCAGATTGTTACAGGTACGATCAAAACTGGAACTCCACGCTTGCTGAAGATAGGGATGGAGTGCTTAAGGAAATGTACTGAGTGCTGTAATAAAGTTAGTTGTGTATCCTTTATAGGACGCTGCAGAATCAACCTTGGCATTTTTTGGCTGTTCTGGTTTTACTAGGTAAATTTACCTCCAGCAGTTTGTCACTGCTTTCTAGGTGGTTGACTTCTCGATACCACTGTGGAAACCATCGCAAGGCGCAAGTGCCGCGGCTGGGATTGAATCCAGCACCCCGGCATTACGAAGCTCGTTTGCAACACCCAAGCCACAGACGCTGTGGTATGTCAGTTCTTAATTCAACCTCTCTGCTTCAGGCATACATCTCTGCTTTTCCCTAAATTTGATTAAATGTTACACTGGTATCATTAATGATTAATTCCCTACACAAGACACACATTAATTCCCACCTCCTTCTGTTCATCAACCATGCTGTCTAGGATTGGTAGCACCCAGTCCTCAAACAGGCAATAATTGGAGTTGGGTACAAGCAAATTTCCAATTCTGTTTATTCCTTTCTTTCGTAGCTCCCGCCCTGACAGAGCAAAGTCTCCCACAAAAGTGGGAGCTAGACACTTGATAAAATCTTCCTCAATTCCGCCAGCAGTTGAGACAAGGCAATCAACCTGCAAACAGCAGATATTTCTCACAGTTGCATGTATGAATAATGCACTATTTGTATTAGAACATAAAAATATACTGACACTGACATTTTTTAAGTGTTTTAAATTGAGAACACACATTTTATAAAACGGTGACAATTCTTCTCAAGGAATTTATTTATAATCATTACAAACATTAATGGACAGTGAAAATCTGTCAAGAGAAGAAAGTTCTTGAAAATATAGCAAGTGGTTATTGTCTGTGAGTTCGTGGCGCGGTGATTTCAGTCACAGGCATGAGGGGAAGTTAAGTCTGATGTGATGTGTATAAGGAGATATTCCGTACCCCACTCGGGCGCCAGTCCTTCACTGTTCTGGTTTTACGGAACCTCATGCAAGACTCCTGTTGCACGTCCCCGTCGTGCGCCACGGATAATGTCTCAAATGAGCATTAACAGAGTTGGCAGGGGATCTCGGAGCTGGCGGCCCCTAGAGGTGTAGAGTCCTTTCTGGCTCTCACCAGCCCGCCCCCAAACGCATGGGTGAAAAGTAACAAAACTCAAGGACTGCTTGCTAAATGTACCATCAAATGACAACTCTTGGTTAAAATTCGGGAGCGAATGGAAAACTGTGCTGCTGAGACTCAACCCTGACCGAGAGATTTACCCGCAGCCAAGACGAGTAACATCTCTTGTGGGCGACTTCTCGCAGCAAGATCCCACCTACGTACATCCTCTGTCAATCCTCAGTGTCGTAGTCACCGCGCTGAGGTACACCATGGCAGCAACTATTCATATGCTGGCTTGAAAACAATGTCCGACAAAGTTACACCCCACGGCACACATGCAAGCTCAAAGTCCGACGATCATAACTCGTACCGATTAGGAAAAGTCTGAATGTCCGTATCCACTGGTCCAACTCGCCCGAGTGGTTGGGACCAAACAGGTGAAGCCACGCCTGACGCATTTTGCTTCCCCATTCTGTCGTGCTAAGGGCACAGCTGAAACAACGTTAAAGGTGTCTAACGTAAGATGAAAAAGAATGTACCTATTTGTGTGGCCACAAACGTCCTAGACCTGCGGGCTGCTCCCCGCTGATCTCCGGAGAGCGCAGCCTTGTAGCGCGGGAAGCTCAATACACGGTTGTGAGGTTAAGCAGTCGTGGGCAGGACGTGACGATTCCTTGGGTGAGCCCAGAACCAGAGCATCATGTGTCGGCTCTGCATTTATGGAAGCCTCCTTGGATGGCGGGGAATGCCCATGATCTGCCCCTGCCTTCCCTTGAGGGCTGAAAACTCTACATAGAGCTGCCTTAAGGACAACATGCCTGGGGCCACACCTGTTAAAAGTCAAAGAGGACACCACACAAATAAGGCAACATCTCGACCCACACAAAACAATGGCCACAGTCAACCTAGAAATAGGCTTGACGTCTTCCTCCGAAGTCGGAGTACATCTGCCGGAGAGGCGGGGAACGAGTACTGCAAACAAATAAGCCAGTAAAACGGATGTACACGCAAAACTCAGGTCAAGGTAAAAGCCAAAAGTCCATTTTGGACGAACAACCGTGACTTACCGCCGGAATTCACAGCCGGTGAACAAGAAGAAGAAGAAGTCTGTGAGTTCATGCAGAGACTCTTACAGACTTTGAAGGCATGCTGAGAAAGGCGAAGACAGGGATGCTTCGAGCAGAGTGGCAAGCTTCACTGGAAAGGTCACGGGTAGTGAGCTTTCTTTGGATCTTTTCTACAGGCCATGCCGGCATAGTGGGTAATGAACAGACAGACAGATTGCCTGGATCTGCACCACTGGGTGGTGACTTGATACATGACAAGGCAGATGTGGTCAAGGCCCTTTGGAAACAGAATCAATAGAGATAGAAGATTATGGCCAGGAGAGAATGAGGCAACTGGGTGTAACAAGAGGATCTGGCTGGCCCACTACACTCAGAATAGGCAAGACGGACATATAAACATTTTGTGACAGGTACCATCAGTATTGGAACTCTGCGCTGGCTGCTAATGATTAAGATGGAGCATGCATGGGAATGCCCCGAGTGCTGTGAAGTCAATTCTTGACTTAAGTCAACTCATGCGGATGTCAGTGAATGATGATGCATGTGGTTCATTGCTCACACATCAGGAGTTATAAGGTATGAGCTGTCTTATTATCCTCACACCATTCTGGACACACTCACAGCTGCTCAGATCCCTCAACATATACATGTTCTGTGGCTAATAGTGCCAGTCACACACTCGTTAACCAGACTTCTCATATATGTTTTGTGGCTAACAGTGACAGTCACACACTCGTTAACCAGACTTCTCATACATGTTCTGTGGCTAATAGTGCCAGTCCCACACTCATTAACCAGACTTCTCATACATGTTCTGTGGCTAATAGTGCCAGTCCCACACTCGTTAACCAGACTTCTCATACATGTTCTGTGGCTAATAGTGCCTGTCCCACATTCGTTAACCAGACTTCTAATACATGTTCTGTGGCTAATAGTGCCTGTCCCACATTCGTTAACCAGACTTCTCATACATGTTCTGTGGCTAATAGTGCCAGTCCCACACTCGTTAACCAGACTTCTCATACATGTCCTGCTGTAGCTAATAGTGCCAGTCCCACACTCGTTAACCAGACTTCTCATACATGTTTTGTGGCTAATAGTGCCAGTCCCACACTCGTTAACTAGACTTCTCATACATGTTTTGTGGCTAATAGTGCCAGTCCCACACTCGTTAACTAGACTTCTTATACATGTTCTGTGGCTAATAGTGCCAGTCCCACACTCGTTAACTAGACTTCTCATACGTTTTGTGGCTAATAGTGCCAGTCCCACACTCGTTAACCAGACTTCTCATACATGTTCTGTGGCTAATAGTGCCAGTCATACACTCATTAACTAGACTTCTCATACGTTTTGTGGCTAATAGTGCCAGTCCCACACTTTTAACCATTTACTTCTCAACATGCAGTGATGTGTGCCAGCAGATGTCCTCATTAACTAGACTTCTCATACACATTGTATGGCTCTCATGATCAGCTGGGTAAATTTTTACTCTCAAAGCAGTGCATTAATAACGCTGCTGCAAACCATAAACAAGCCATCTGCAACTATGAGGGAGCCAGCTATCAGCTCTTTCATTGCCAACAAGACTGCATGCCCCAGGACAAAGATTAAGGTAACTTCATGCACAGTGGACCTCTGCAATGACACAATCCACTGCCAGTGTTTCTTCTTCTTCTTCTTTGTTCACCGGCTGTAAGCTCCGGAGGAAAGTCCTGTTTGTTCGTTCATTTGGACTTTAGCTTTGTGCCAGGGTTTTGAGTGTACATCCGTTTTACTGGCTTTTTTTGTGTGCAGTTGGCTGTTCCTTGCCACTTGGGCAGATGCACTCCAACTCTGAAGGAAGCCCACAATTAGTCGACTCTTATGAAATGCTTGTTGAAAAGGCACTGGGTCTATTCTGGTTTTCCCCACAATGAGGACCCTGGAACTCACACGGGAACTACCAGTGTTTGAAGCGTGTCTCGACCTGCAGGATCATGCTTATAAAACCATTCAGTACATACACATGGAAATAACCCTGTAATTCCAGTGACATAAAAGATTAGTGTCACCACCAACACTTCCATCCCATCTGCTGGTAATCACAGAAATGGCACCACAGACCTACAGGACTGTTCTGCCTGCATAGCATGCTGTGAATGCCCATAAACTACTGAGTTGTCCTACACTGGACCCATCTATGTGGATCAGGAAATCTGCTTATAAGGAAAGACTGTGTCGCTTGTGAATCCTTTGGAACGACTGAATTTAAGTATGTTGAATTACATTAATGGTGAATCTTCCCACTGACAAGTAGACATGACTTAGTAAGTATCACCACAGAGAGAATTTATTTAATAACTGACAACTGACATCGCTGCCTCATACATTGTCATCGATATGGAGGTTCCAACTTCACTGCAATCCGGTCACCCTATACTTGCTCCATTCCTGTGCCAGTGAAAATCAAATGAAATGTCTCTCACTGCTCTATTTGAAAAACTGGCGAACAAAGGAATAATCCCGGCACAATCCAGAAATATGCGCAGGCAGTGAAATGAATATGGCAGTTGCCAGCGGCACAAAAGCTGCCACCAGAAATGCAGTTTGTCGCTCATGGAAGTAGGCGGATGTGATAAGTGGCTATACACACATAGAATTATTACATACAGTATTTTACCAACCCATGCATAAACCGGCTATAGGCCGTATTGAAAATCATGACTCAACCACTGCACAATAAAAGGTATTCTATGAAAAATACAGCTCACAGGGCTGCACCAAACACTTAACTAAGTAGCTCAGGCAGCAAAACCATAAACTACTGCCCATATGTGGAAACTGCATAAGCAAAGCCCTGTTAGAAGCAAAAATAACTTCAAGTTAAACAATCTACCATGCCTAGTCCTCCACGTTAGACCGGAAATCAACAAACATTCCCAAACATACATGCATAAACAATGTATAGTACAGACCAAAGAAGTACAGCACATACTATATGGGACTTACAAACTATGTCAAATAGCATACGGAAAGTAATTAACTCATTTTGTACCTACCATATTATGTTGGACTAAGTAGCGAATTGCTTCACGAGTGCCAGCTGACATCAAATTGGATGTGTAACTGAGGAAGATAGTGCAATTGCTTGGCTCTCTACCACATGGGTTCAGATTAATTTCTGTTCTTTGCTCCTCTGGGATGGACTGAAATTTGCAGTCAATCTGTAACAATCAACACAAAGCTATGTCAATACAAGTGATAATAGTTAAATGATTATAAAAAGTTCGTATAACAGAATGGCAGACACTGCTGCAGGCATGCAAAGACTTTAACATATACTATCACAGAATATACATACATACATCCACATTCAGAATATACACAATTTTCACATGTACTATGTCACAGGTTTGGGAGAAAAACTGACTATTTTTTTCACAAAAATGTACTTACTTATTCAGTCGCTCCTCTTCTACCCTGGGGTATAGAGGTTTATCAGAGAGATCGCCAGACTTCTCTACCAGCAGTTTTCTTTCTGGCTTTGTTCCATTCCAGTCCTCTGTAAGCCAGGTACTGTCAGATGTTGTCTTCCCAGCAGGCCCTGGGTCACCCTGGAGGTCTGGTTCTTAGCCTCCCATGGTGGCCAATGTTCTCTAATTCTGCATACATGCCCACACCATCATAACTGGGACTGATCTAAGACCCGGGTAAGACCCGGGTTTCAAAATCTTGACATATTGTCTGACTGCAAACTGTATCCCTTCTTGTCATTTGGACCACCTTTCTCAGATATCTCAATTCTGATTCCTGAAGCTGGCTTCTGTGAGATGATGTCATTACCCATGACTCACACATAGGTCAGGACTGGCATATAGGCAGAGTGGTAAACAGCCATTTTCATCCTCTTGCCAATTTCTCTTTTGCTAAGAAACCCTCAGTTTATGGCCTGAAAAAGTCTCACAGCAGATGCTTTTTCAAGTAACCAGCCTGTCTTAATGCCTCCATTTTGGTCTATTACAAGTCCAAGGTATTTGAACTGGTTGATTTGCTCCAATGCACACTGTCCCAGAATGATCTGATGTTTCTTCTCCTTTCTTAAGATCAACTTGGCTTTACTTTTGGAGATACTGATGGTCATCCCTCTCTTCTCAAGCTCTTTCTTCCTGATACGTAAGCTGGATTGAAAATGTGTCTCTGATTTAGCTATCAGTGACACATTGCCTGCAAATGCTCTGATATACAGATTGATTTCAGCTTCCAGTACCCTACAGACTACTTCTTTGTCTTCTCCTTACAGGTCTTAATGACATCATAAGAATGGAGAGGTCAGGTGAGAGAATATCACCAAGTCTAACACTGCTAGTGGTTTTAAATTCTTCTGACTTTTGGTCTGCTCTTCTTACATAATTTCTGCAGCTTTTGCAGAAACTCTGAACTGCACTGACCAAGGGTGCTGGAATGTTTTTCTCTGCCAAGCAGGGAACCTTTTCAAATGCCTTTTTAGATCCAAAAATATAGGTGCATCTCACTCATATATTCAAGGTCTTTTTCACTTATCTGTCTTAGTGTAAAGATAAGGCCTGAGTTCTTTGGCTGTTTCTGAAGCCGCACTGGGCCTCATTTAGCTGTAGTTCTGCTCAAGAAATCTAGAGTAACTTTCACCAGGAATACTGAGGAGAGATATGCCTCTATGGTTCTTACACTGTTTGTTATCACCCTTTTTTAATATAGGTATAATAACGTCCTGCTGATTTCCTCAGCTTAATCTTCTCAATAGCTGCTTTCAATTCTTTCATCCTGATGTTATCATCCCTACGGATGATTTCCTTCTCTGCAGTGAGGTCTGCTATTTCTGGGACATGACTTTCCTCAATACAGAGGAGCTCTGAGAAGTATTTTTTTTTTCATCTGTCCATGATATCATTTGTGGTAGTAAGCAGAGCTTCTTCCTTGTCTTTTTTTCAATTTTCAGTGGGCACTCTTTCTTATGTTCTCGAAGAACAGTTTTTGATTTTTTATCTTGTGTAAGATTCCAACTTTTTCTTTTTTCTATTTTCAATTTGACTTCTTCCATCCACAAAGGTGTCCTTTTCCTCCACTTGGGACTTCATCATATGCTTCTATTGCAGCTGCTGTGAGGGTATTTTTGAATCTGCACCAGAAGGTTTCAGTATTTTCTGATGGTTCTTTTTCAGTTCCTATTGCTTTCACTATAAGCTCCTGGTATCTAGCCTTAATTGTTGTCGATGTTGCCTTGTTGAATCACTTCTTTTAGTTGTTCCCTTTATTGCGACCAGATAGTGGTCACTTCCAATCTCTGGCGTCTCTCACAAACTTGAATGAACTTTTCCTTACTATGGCATAGTTGATGATGGATTTCTCATTCTTTGAAGGTCTGTTCACATCTTATGTATGCATCTATACGTTTGTGGGGGGGAATTCTGTGTTTGTAATGACGAGGTTCTGTTTCCTGTAAAATCACTACCATTGTCATTTTAAATATCTTGACCATATCTCCATCTCACTCCACCTCATCTAGAGTGATCATTTCCTACTCTGGCATTTAGAGATCTGATGAGAATAATTTCATCGTGATAATCACCTATGGTCCTTTGGAGCAATTCAAAGAACTCTTCTTTAACATCTACTTACTCATCTTCATTGGGTCCGTACACAATAGCAATACAGAGAATTGTATCTTCTTCTTTCACAGCTAGCACCATAATTCACTCTAAGATAAGTTTTGATCCCTTGATGTTACTATGATAATTCCTGGCCACAATACTTTTGGCTCTCTCCATCATAGGGACAATACTGTAGAGCAGCAAACTTCTTTCGGGATCTGTGATTCCCTGTCCCTTTTTCTTGATTTCAGTCAGAGCCAAGGTTTTTAATTTTGGTTTCCTCATCTCCCCTATTGCCTCGTTTTCCTACCAATTAATGCCTTGTATGTTCCACATTCCATAAATCGTAATCCGTAAGTCATGCCAGGTCATCACTGCTAAGATCCGTCCGGTTTTCCCTCTGTCGTAACTTGTTATCGTAGTTTAAGGCAAACAGGTTTTTGGACTTTTGTGCCTTTACATGGTTGATGCACAAAGATTTGATAATTAATAATAGTGCCATCGGCCCTATTTTTCCTTTTTAAAAAAAGGCTTGCTACACTCGAAACTGAATTTCAGAACACTGTAGTCGGTAACATGTACACTAACCACTCTGCTGCAACAGTGCCAATGTGTTTGGTACATGACCAAAGACAATAACAATATCCTATCTGTTGTGTGGATATGTTAAGGGATCTATCCACAGAGATACACATTAACTCACCACACTCTGCATTCAATGTTTTCACAACTGACAATGATGAACATACTGTGTGGTTTTCGTCGGCACAGGAAGGGACCAAATATGGGGTGACCCATTTGCTATAAAGCTTAAATTGCAATTACTTGATTAAATCATATTATCATATACATAGAGATTAAGAAATCATATTTCATACATTTAATGCATCTTATCAAATATATAGATTAATGCAACCTGCCACAATCATGCAGATAATTTTTTTTTGTGTGTGTGCATACATACAGATTAAACAATTTCACAGCAGACATACATGTTAATGCATTTCAGTACTAAAACACAAGTTATAAACCTGATTACAAGGATATCATTTAACAATTACCTTACGGGTAATCTCCTCATAGATAAGGTTTACAGGTCTGATTGTGGACATACAGTTTTAAACTTTATTGGGATCTTACCATTCTATTAATTTCTGTTATTGCTTGGCCAAGGCTTGTTGCCTGAAAGCCAGTCCGACTCATCGATTCAAACAGTTTGTGGTAGTCAACCCCTTCACTGAAATCATACCCTCTCACGATCTCTGAACTCTCTGGCATTGGATCACTCTTCACCAAAACTGCCTCTGTTGCAATTTCTGGTGCGGATGACATTGTGTTGGTAAATATCTGCATATATAAAACAGAATCAGGAATATGATGAAATAAGCATGATAATTAATGTAAGGTTATTACAACATAAACAAACAATAATTACAGAAATAAGATCACGTAGGGCCAACAACAGAGAGGTTTCTTTGAATACTTCACGAGGCTTACCTGGGAAGCTAGTGTATGATCCATCATTTTACAACAGTAAACTAAACTGGCTCTCCTCCTAACTTTGTCCCCATATTATGGCGGCCAAATAAACACCCTAACAGGGCTTCAGTCATGTGTAAAATGCGGACTTCCTCCGACGAACACATCGCAGCAAAACTAGAATTACTCTCCGTTGACAATTTCGAGAAACGCAACAATACACACGATTATAGCGACATGGCGGGGAGACCACACGCTCCGACGCAGTTTAGCGATAGTGTTCTTCTGATTAAACTCACTGCCGACTATAGTGCCACCTCCGAGAGTATCCCCCGGGGCTAAACTAGATGGCTGGGACTCACGAGCAGCAGCTTTTCCTGCAGCTTCCTCCATTGTATTTGCTCGGGATACACTCGGAGGTGGCACTATAGTCGCCGGAAAAAAGTCATGAGCTACTTCTTCCGTCGTAACTGGGAGCATGGTCACATTCGCCACGGTCAAGGGGTGTCGGGATAGTGAAGCGCCATAGTGGCAGATGCTGGTTTGAAGTTGCCCCGAGCCGACACACGCGTATATTAAAACGCGATTTACTGATTATGTCTTGCCTGGAACGAGAATCGCGGACAAGCCGCGTCCTGCTCCCATCTTATTCCGGTGAGTTGGAATGGCAGACAGCCAGAAGAACAGATATTAGTGCACTATTTGCAACTTCTGTGCCGCAATTTTCACATATAAAGGATTTAACTGTCGGTAAGTAGTAGACTTCGCCCTTTTCCTCATACTTTTCTTTCCTAATTTTTTCCGAGCTAGAACTTTTAAATGTTTGTAGGGCTGGATGTAATGAGGTTCTGTTAGGGTTTACTTTCTGCGTAGATAATTTGGGACTGTTATTCGGAGTAGAGCCAAAATTTGAGTCTAACCTCCTATGCCTGATAGTTGATACACCACAGACTTAACTATAAAGATACCTTTTTAGTCCTAGTGTTTTTACAGTAGAGGATGAGGATGCATAGATAGTACACAGAATATAAAATCGAATTTAAAAAAAAAAAACAGAAATGTCAAAAAGACACAACATATCTGAAGGAAGCTGTTAAAGAGGAGCAGTGAATAAATTATAAATGAAATTTGAGTGAATGAGGCCAGTAGGTGGAGGTGTATCAAAACCGTCTTCTTGTAATTGGGAAAATCCTGTACTTTAACAAAGAAGATACTGATGCTTTTCAAAACACAAGATTGCATAATTTATTGCCTGCGATATGTTCTTTCAGTTCTTCCTCCACAAAGCCGCGCATCCATCCAGATAGTAATATTACAGTATTTACAGTACATTGATTAAAGTAATGAAAGAGGGGGGAAGGAACCAAAGATTAGTTCCCGATGTAATCAACTATTTCCTATATAATCAACTATTTCCTATTATTTTTGTTCTAGCAAGAACTACCTGAACCTGCTTGAGCCTCTATCTGTAGTATAGTGTACCCAAACTTGCTAACAGTTTATGCATGTGCCTTCTGTCTGTCCCAAGGTAACCACACTTGTAAACAACTGGTTGCAGTTGAGACTTACTTCCCTTGTTCGTCATTTGTGTCAAATATTTGGCAATTTAACAATTTTTTTATGTATAGTAAACCACCATTTTATATTATTTATTTCACCATAACAGTACAGTTGATAATATTTAATCGCGTAACAGGAAATATAAGTTGTGAAATATCGGGACAAAAGGCAAAGTTCAATGACAAATTAAGAGACAGAAGATATTTTACGGCTTAAACTGATACCTATTGGCGGTAACGACCATTACAATATGTGCACATAAATTGATTACGTACTGAACGTAAACATTTCGACAAAAAGGTTTCAACTACTAACTACTAGAGCTAGAGTGAGAAACAGACGATTTCCGTGACATTATTTGTCTAAAACTTGTTCTTTATTAATTTATAAGAGTAAGCCACAATGCCGAAAGTTGTATCAAAGAGTGTTGTGTGTACGGATACAAAAGACCAAGAAGAGTATCAAGGAGAAAAACCTCTATATGTGTACTATTGTTTGTGTGGTCAGATGTCATTAATTCTTGGTAAGTCAGTACTTAACTTCTTGGTAAACGTATGCAGATCGTTTCTATTTTTTTCTCCGCTAAGAAAGGAGTAGTCTTTTTTTTTTCTTTACTTTCTATAACTTTTTTTTTTAAATTGAATTATTAATTTTATTTAAAGAAGATATCCATAATTTATAATGGCTATCCTCCGAATAACGGGCACAAAAGATAGCGACCGCAAAAACATCCTAGCAGAGCCTCAGTCACGTGTCAATTGCGCACTTCCCTTGACTTAATTTGCGGTTTTCCGGTGACTGCCGCGTGAGCGGTGTGGATTGGGGCTAAACTAGATGGCTAGGACTCGACTCACGAGCAGCAGCTTCCGCATCTCCTGCAGTTTTGCTTGTGAGTCCTAGCCATCTAGTTTAGCTCACACGGCGTGAGGGTCTCTTGGCGGTGGCAGTAGTCGTCGGAAAACCGTAAATTAAGTCGCCGGATGGACGCAATTGACACGTGACTAAGGCCCTGTTTTTTGCCGCCATCTTTTGTTCCCGTTATTCGGAGGATAGCCTTTATAATTAATATTATGTACTATTAAACTCGGCGTAATGCCGACCACATTACCCACAGAGTGCTGATGGTCTGTAAAAATATGGGACGCTCTGCCCATATGCCCGATGCGCCGAAAGGCGTGAAAAGGGATCTTTACTTTTTTACTTTTACTATTAAACTATTAATTAAATATTTGGCTCTACTGGCAAATTTGGCCGGTTAGCTGGACTGCTTCGGCCGGCTTAGCGGGGCTTAGTGGGAGTTATGTCCCTTGGCCAAACTCAAAACAACTCAAAACAAGTCGCGGAAAAAGTCACGAATCAAACGGCATACTTACCTATCATCATCCAGGTGCGTGTAGTGTTGCGTAGGGTGTCTATCATCGTCCTACGGTTGCGTGTAGGGCTGCTTATTGCGTGTAGGGTTGGTTGTTTGCGTAAGATAGATGAGGGGTAGGGTTAGCGTTTAGGGGTTAGGGTTTAGGGTTAGGTGTAGCGTTAGATGTGACAATTGTGACGCCGTAGTTCCCTACAATCGCGCACAGTCGCATGCACGCGCAGTTGACGGACGGTGGATGCTACTGACACGGACAATTTGCCACCGATTGGGGCACCAGCCGCCGCGCGCTATTGCCGTCATATTTGGCACATTTCCAGTGGCGCCACTCCCACAAGCATCAGATTGTCGGCCAGTATTTCCACCTCCTACGTGAATATTTTCACATCATCTAACCCTAACCCTAACCCTACCGCTAACCCAAACCCTACGCAACCCTACACGCAACCGTATGATGATGATGATAGACACCCTACGCATCCCTACACGCAACCGTATGATGATGATAATAGACACTCTACGCTGCCCTACGCGCAACCGTATGATGATAGGTAACCCTAGACGCAACCCTACGCAGCCCTACACGCACCCGGATGATGATAGGTAAGTATGTCATTTGATTCGTGACTTTTTCCGCGACTTGTTTCGAGTTTGGCGAAGGGACGCCAAGGGACATAACTCCCACTAAGCCGGCCGAAGCAGTCCAGCTTACAGGCCAAATTTGCCAGTAGAGCCAAATATTTTATTAACAATATCAAGGTCTTGAAAATTGAAATTTACTGTATACCTACAAACGATTCTCTCTCTCTCTCTCTCTCATTCTCTCTCCTCTCCTCTCTCTCTCTCTCTCTCTCTCTCTCTCTCTCTCTCTCTCTCTCTCTCTCTTTAAACTTAAAAATACTAATAACATTGCTGAAATCACCTTTCACATGACCTTTCTGTCACTTGTAAAATGTTCATGCTGAACATGAAATGTTTGTGCTGTTTGGTAAGTTTGGAATGTTTTAACAATTGGTTGGCATGCTGACATATTGTGGTGTCTGATTAAGTCTCAGGTTTTAATGTTTCTCATTTGAATTCTAGCACAAGGCTGCAAATTTTCACATGAACATTTGGTTCTATTATGATAGTACACATTATATATAACACCATAAATGAGATTAGAATCTTGGCTTTCTCCTAGAATTTCACACACAAAAATCCATGTGCAGGTTGCACGTTTTAATAATCCTACAGAAATTTGAAAGATGTAAGGAAAGCAGGCTGAAAAAAATCTGAAAAATGAAAAGAAATCCACAGGGTCTAACAAATAAAGATAGATGGAGAAAGAAAGAAAAAATGTTGACGGGGGTAAATAAAATGGGGAAGACATGGAAGGAGTTGTCACGTGCAAAATGGCACAGGAATAGGACAATTTGGCATGTGTGTCATCACTGGAGGTTGGGGGGGGGGGGCAAAAAATTGTATGTACGGGATATCACCTGACCTTTCAATGCCCCTAGCTTGTTACAATCTGATATGCCTCTGCAAATGTGAAAGTCAAGTAACTCTCATTTTTTTTATTTATTAGCTTGGAGAGAAGAAGAAGAGCTCTGCAACATAGATGGTACTTTAAAATTGTTAGAAAATTCATTAAACCAACAGACGCAAGCCCGTTTCAGGGCCTAGATCATTACTTAATCTCCAGTGCATTGGCTCACTAGTTAGTCTTCCATAGAAATCACAGTCAGCCAGCCTTAAATGTTATCACTTAAGTTAATTTCCAAACAGACTGCCCATAGAGAAGTTACCTCTGCGAAAGCGTGACAAGGCAAGAGTAATAGATGGACAAAAACATGCCCACAAGTTGACATGCGAACCTGATGAAATTGTTTATATCAAGAGGTGAGTAACAAAAACTTGATGAATCAGTGCTTTTGTATATTCTGCATATATATATATGTGACACACAAGTAATGGTAATGTTAGTTTCAGCTTCATAGCAAACGGGTCACCCCAAAGCTGCTCCGCTCCTGTGCCAACGAAAAACACACAGAATGTTCATCAGTCTCTTGTGGAAAGATTAACAGACTGCTGTCTCAGCATATGCTTTGTTCGGCACCTTCGATCTCTGCCATCTGCTGTCCCATACTTCTGCAGTCTTCCTTACTTACTGTTAAAAGTGTCTTCCAGTCTGTCTCTTCTGCCTACTGTACATTAGAAACTAACATTTTAAAAAAAAAACCTATGCTATTTTAGTAGCCTTTAACACAGAATACAGCAGTTGCATTAAATCACACACAAGATACTAAAGACTGGGGCCCATAGTGGAAAGTATATTCATCATTATCATGTAGCAGGTTCTTTGAAGAACATCACTCTCATTACAGCCTGTCTGAAAGAAACTCGATTTCGCAATAGACTTCCCGCCTCATACACTTTCCTGCTCAAGGTGTCACTTATAACCTGTGCCCTTCTTCGTGCTGGTTGGCCCCATCTTCTGCTAATATTCCTTCCAGTCCACCTGGCACTTGATATGGCCAAAATATTTCAGTTTCTGAGAGATACTGTTTACTAGCTAACTTCCTTGTTGTTCAGAACTTTAAGGATGTCTGATTTTTTTGTTTCTTCTTGGGAGAGTATATTAGAGGCGCTAAATAGTGTCTTAGAGAATATAAGGAGGCCATGAAGTGAGCTGCTGGAGATGGCAAAAGTTGGGATTCACATCAGTTGTCTAAGGGTCCAAGCTCCATTGAGTCATTAGGGAACTGCTAAAAAATATATCCACGATGAAGCTGCCTGCCTAGTCCTTGAAATTTAGTGTGTGTTGAATATTATTCTAAAGAACGTACATTTTATATTTTAATTCCTGTCATCTTTTTTCCAGACCAGAGGGGTTGGAGAAACAATACCGGCAAAAGTGTAAAAGGTATGGAAACAGCTGTTTATGCTATGTAAATAATTGTACACGACAGTATAGGTTATTTTTTATAGCCATTTCTGTCTTTCCCACAGTAAGCTTGGATGGTTTGTTAATACCCCTTTCTGCAACTTGGAGTCCTAAAGTGAATAATAATGCTGAGTGATTCAGTCCTTACTAAGAAAAAATCTGTGGATTAAGTTGTTCATTGAAGAAATGACTAGTTTTGGCCTGCAGTGATGGCTATGAAATGAACTGATTACTCTGCAGAAGAAGAAGAAATGGAGCGATTATCTTTACAGCTTAAACACACCAGAGTGATTAAGTGCAGAAGAAGAAAAAATTGAGTGACAGAACAAATATAGCCACTTCTTTTATGCTGATGAAGGTTCTAAACAAATAAATCTTACTTTTTGGACTTTCTGGAAAGTCTGATTAAGTGCAGAGAAGTTCGAAATGAAGTGATCCTAATCTCCAGAAGAAAGTTTTGGTGGATTAAGTGCATTAGAAGAAGAAATGGAGCGATTAAGTGCAGAAGAAGAAGAAATGGAGCGATTAAGTGCAGAAGAAGAAGAAATTGAGTGATTAAGTGCAGAAGAAGAAGAAATGAAGTGATTAAGTGCAGAAGAAGAAAAAATACCCCGATTTAGTCGCAGAGAAGAAATGACTGAAGTGATTAGGGGGTAGAAGAAATGAAGTGATTAAGTGCCCCCCCAAGAAATGGAGCCATTAAGTGCAGAAGAAGAAAATGCCCTATTCTTTAGACCATGGGAAGAAAAATGTTGGAGGGGAAGAGAGGCTGGAAAGAGAAAAAACTCAGATCGTTTTTAGCATCTTATATTGGACCACAGATTGACCTTATGACTTTGGTCGTCAGCCCCATGTGATTTCTTAGGGGATTTCCCGGAACACTTGTATAATCTAGGCGTGTCATGTGTTCCTCGTTTTGACCGTTTTAAGCACATCCACCACCAGCAAATGTAAAAAAAAATACAATAACACCAGTGCTATCTATACTCACTAACCGTCGCACTTTCAGCACTTCTCATGCAGTACTTCTTCCTTTCACTCAGTCACCTTGGCGCCTGAGACCTAATCACAACAAAAACACATTTCAGAAACAAGTCATTCACAGAAAAAAGAGTTACGAAAAGAAAGCTACACAGCTTCATATGGGAGACAGTGTGTCGACCTTATCTAACAAACCTGAGCCACTTTTCGGCACACTGTGTATAGACGGCGAACAAAGACATCTCACAGTACCCCTACAACATAAGGGCAGCCCATGGGAACTGCTAAAAAATATCTCCATGATGAAGCTGCCTGCATAGTCCTTGAAATTTAATGTGCGTTGGTATTATTCTTAAGAACATATATTTTATATTTTAATTACTGTCATCTTTTTTTTCAGACCAGAGGGGTTGGAGAAACAATACCGGCAAAAGTGTAAAAGGTATGGAAGCAGCTGTTTATGCTATATAAATAATTGTACACGACAGTATAGGTTATTTTTTATTGCCATTTCTGTCTTTCCCACAGTTAGCTTGGATGGTTTGTTAATACCCCTTTCTCCATCTTCTCGTCAAGAATCATAATGCTGAGTACATCAGTCTTTACTAAACTTCTCTGTGGCGAGTTGTTCATTGCTATACAAGTTGGCTATGAACGCCACGATGGCTATGAACTCTCTTTTACTTTAGGATGTGGTGATCTCTACAGCCTAAACACACTAGTAGAAGAGGAGTGACAGAACAAATATAGCCACTTTTTTTTTTTGCTGAGGAAGAAACTAAACAAATAAATCTTACTTTTTGGACCGTCTGGAAAGTCTCATTTTGCTTAATGTTCCCCGGCTCTAATCTCCAGCTGAAAGTTCTGGTGGTTCATCCACTTCTGGGCTTGGGTCTTGTTCCAGAACTTGAGCTTTGCATGCACATCCAGTTACAGATCTGGTTTAATTTTATGCGTACTGTTTGTTTCTAGACTCCCATGCAGATGCATGCCGACAAAGAAAATACCCCTTGATAGTCACCTTGTACTGCATGCTTGTCCGGGGCAGTGAGTTTGTCTCCTGTCCCCCCGGACACCAGAACCCACAGGAATGTCTGGAAGATAAAAAGAAAACAAACTAAGCTTGAAATCCCTCTTATTGGACCATCTGGATTGACTTACGACTTTGATGCTGCCACTTTTTGTTGCATTTTATGCATTCTAGCTAAAGTAATGAGTCCTGTCACCTCTTTGCTATATACACATAAACAGGGGGGCGCATTAAGTACAACTGAGAAATTTACTTCTGTAAATTGAATTTGTTATCGTTCAGTGGATGACTGAGCATATAACTGGTTATTGTGAATCTCTGTCATCATGTAATGTCTTCTTGATAACTTTTAACATTTGTCAGAACATGTAAAAGAAATCTGGCTTCTCCAGTAGCCACATGCATTATGTATTAAGCTGAAACTCATGGAAGCAATTTACTTATGATTTATAATGTGGTCAAGACTGTCTGTCTTACAGTGCCCTAAAAAGTGGTAAATTCAAAGAGTAAAAATAATATTTCCTCCTTGAGCATCTGCAGTAAAAACCTTCTAGGATTTAAAGCGTTCATGATTTATTATTATTCTGTCTGTTTTTCTTGCAGGTGTGGTCTGTTGCTGTATTACCACCACCAGGGCAACAGCTCAGTCATGTTCGTAGTTGATGGAGCTCTGAAACGAGAGAATGAAGGAATCAAGACTGATATTTACAGCCAGCTCAGCGAACCAAAGAAAGTAAGTGACAAGTATTTCACTTAAAAGTAATTGCTGTTGTCGGTTATTATTTAAAAACAGAATGAGGAAGAACTTGGAGACAGCAGAGATGTGGTTTCTGAGGTGAATGTTGTGAATGTCATGGGCTGCGGAGTAACAAAAAATTACCTGTAAAAAGGCTAGTGAAAGAATTGCATTATTTCACATAAATGACTTTTTTTTGTGTGCAGTGGTTTTTGTGTGTGCAGTATTCTGGAACTGAAATAATTAAATTGTATTTATTTCACTGTTAAGCACTGCTCTGTTTAATGTATTTTGTTTGTTGTGTCCATAATGAATGCAGCACACTTAACCACATATTATTATAACCGACAATGAAGAGATTGAAAATGTCACATATATGGAATATTCACATTCCATAATTTACTACGACGAATACGCAAAAGAAATCGGAAAAAAGACTTGCTTAGCAATGCAGAGGCTAAACATCATGAAGAAACGATGGCACAGAACCTGCAAGCAAGTTACTAGTAACAATGTTGAGTGCAACTTATGGATGTCTTTTTCTTCTTCTTCACGTTCACCGGCTGTAAACTCCGGCAGAAAGTTCTGGCTGGTTGTCCACTGCTGGACTGCAGTCTGTTCCAGAACCCGAGTGTTGCGTGTGCATCCGTTTGACAGATCTGACTAATTTTTATGCAGACTGTTGATTCCTCACCTCTCAGGCAGATGCACTCCGACTTCGAAGGAATCTCCCAATTAGTTGACTCTTACGACATGCCTTTGGGTAGGCAGTGGGTCTATTTTTGTTTTCCCTATAATAGGGCCCTGGAACCCACACAGGGAACTTATGGATGTGAGTCATGGACTCCTACTTAATATTTAAATAAGAAAATTTGAGCTTTTGAATTGAAACGCTGGACCTGTTCATGTTTCCAGGCCCAGGATTAGAGTAACTTCCCTTGTCATTCATGCCTCTTATGTTACTGGACCCTTCCTATGTTGCAGGGGTGTTATGATATGGCTTGGTTTGGCGTTCGCTCAGCATATGTAATATTTGTGGGAGGTTGTGCTGTTGTGAGTCTATTTCAGGCGCCTATGTACAAGTAAAAAGGCAGAACGATTCTTGTCTGTCAAAATTGAGATGTTTTTGCATTTCTACTTTTGTTGGTGGTCGCTTCCCCCCAAGAGAAAGAAAGCAGTTACAAGGAGCATAGGAATATAAAAATATTGCTGTTTCCATACTCCCGAACCGTCACGCAGGTAGCAGAACATGAAAATAATCACGCAAGTGAGCGG
The DNA here is from genome assembly GCA_905116865.2 of Candidula unifasciata. Lineage (NCBI taxonomy): Eukaryota > Metazoa > Mollusca > Gastropoda > Stylommatophora > Geomitridae > Candidula > Candidula unifasciata. Next base: position 124,183 of record CAJHNH020000289.1, on the reverse strand, counting down.
TGAGAGGACGAGAAAAGAGGCAACGGTTACACCGTTCACAATAAGAGGGAAAAAAACTCCCCCGCAATATAGGAGAGGTCCAGTGACCTAAGGAGGCAAGGGAAGTTACTCTAATCCTGAGCCTGGAGGCGTGAACGGCACCAGAACGCTACACAAAAATTCTGAGAATGCCATAAACCAAGAAGAAGAAAAACTTTAGCATCCAGCATAACCTGTACCACCAAGAGAACTGGCTCATAAACAGCATCCTCTCCTAAAAGCTGAGGTATTTTGGACATGTCAAGCATCATTAGGTCTGGAAAGAACTGAATTGATGCAAAGGCCAACCGCTGAAAAGGTAGATACAGAACACTTAAAATTTATTGATTATGAAAGCACACAGGGCTGGACAATTAGCTAGATAAAGAGAAACTTTTAGATGTCTGGTATTCTTAGTTTCAGCTTCATAGCAAACGGTCACCCCATCTTTGCTCCACTCCTGTGCCAACGAGAAAAAAAACACAGAATGTTTATCACAGTCCCTTGTGGAAAGATTGACAGACTGCTGTCTCAGCATATCTAGCATACACTCGCGTTAAAGCATGAAATCCGTAGCTCACAGTGTCATGCCATGCATTCAACTCAGAAGCTGGGCGACGAAACTATATCCAGTCTACAAATAGAACAAAAACACATCGGCCACCGTCCGGCAAAAGCAAACAATTTGCCTCGGCTCTAAACAGTGGCCCGCCTAGCGCCCGTTTTAGGTGTGCCCTGAAGAGAGTGACGTTCTGTAAAGGACATTAATTTTTTTAATACAAGGTCTGACATTTTAGTAATGAGACTAACTCCATAAAAATTAAAATAATAATCAGTTGAAGACATAACCTGTGTTTTATTTTTAAAAAAAAGCCCCTTTTGCATTGATACAGCTAGTGGTTTGATCTAACAAACACTGGAACGTCCTCTGTAGTTTTTCTGTTGTTGTGGCCCTTAAAGTCGATGTTAAGGGCCCTTTGGATGTCATCAATATTGTCAAAGAAGCGTCCTTTCAATGGTAACTTTAATTTTGGGAATAGAAAATTATCACAGGGAGACAAATCGGGGGAGTAGGGTGGATGGTTGAGAACACACACTTGTTTTTGCGCCGAAAATTCCTATACAATGAAGAAGTTTAAAAAAACTGCCAGGTGTTGAATATTCGGTTTGGACTCTGAAAATCCTTTTCAATAGACCTTTCAAAATACTTAAATAAACTGGCTGTGACAGTCTGCCCCTCTGGAATAAATTCTTTATGAATAAACTCCTTTATTGTCGTAGAAGCACACCAATATAGTCTTCACTTTCAACTTTTAAAGACATATTTTTTTGCCTTTTGGTGATGATGTTGACTTCCACTGAGCACTTTGGCGTTTCATTGTGGGATCATAGCAGAAAATCTATGTTTCATCTTCTACAACAATCAAATTTAAGAAATCTTTATTTCTGTGACATGTTTTGATGATGTCTGTTGCGTACTCAACACGCTGATGTTTTTGGTCATCAGACAAGGAATGTGGTACAAACCGGCAAGCAACTTTTTTCTTGCCCAGATCTTCCACTAAAATTTTACAAATGGTCTCTCCATTAACATCAAATTCATTCATCATCATACTTAAAGTCAAACAACGATGTTTTTGTATCCGTTCTCTGACTTTTGCAATGAGTTCCTTATTACGAACAGAAACTGGGTGTCCAGGTCTAGTTGCATTAGTAATCATTTCTACACTACTTTTGAATTGTGAATACCACCTGAAAATCTGTGCATGAAATAAACAATTACCCCATAAACTTTTTGCATCAATTTAACTGTCTCAATGGTGCTTTTTCTGAGTTTCAAACAGAATTTAATGTTAGCTTTTTGCTCCATGCTGATTTTGTAACAATGCACATCTAACTAGGTCAATAAAATGGCGGCTTGTTTGTCGTCTGCTTATCAGGCAAAGTTGTCAGATCATAGATGAAGGTTGCCTCTTTGGATTCCATGCTTTGCTTCATTTATGACATTTTTGTCTTGGCTATAAGAAAATCAGTCTCATTACTTAATTGTCAGATCTTATATTGTTTCACGGCTTATTTCATGTACATTTAGTTATTATTTTTTGCGGTTTTAAATCAGTTTTGCTCAGGATTTTATGTTGTATTTATAGGTTACCCTGACGAAACACACAAAGAACATGGGCAAGTTCAGTTCTGTGACAGTGTCAACCGTCGATGAGGAAGAAGAAGAACTTGAAGCTGTGAGTCTGATACTTTCTTTACCTATGAATTTTTGCCAGGCTTATTAATTAGCACCTTTTCATCTTTTTAAGATGACGTTACATTATACTCAAGGGCAACAGTTCTCACACTGAGTGCCGCAGCAATAGTCAAGAATTTGTCTAAATCTGCTTAAGATCAGCGAAGACACCAGTTGAAAATAGAAATACCATGAAGGAAGCCAAGAGTTCTGGATGCAGGTGTATTCAAAAAACGCTTTTGGCAGGGCTGCAGTGCATTCTCAACGTACGCTTAAAAAAATGCCAGCGCAACCTTCAAATGATTTGAAGGTGCAGTTAACTAAACTTTCCATAAACATAAAGGAAATAATGATGGTCTCTAGGAACTGACGGTTGTCTACTTCAAGTTCGACTCTGGAGATAGCTGCACCCAAGGGCAGAAGAATTGAATAAGTAAAATTCTGATGCTGAGAACTCTGTAGACTTCACTTCTTTAATGATATTTAGAGGATTAGTCTGTCAGTAAGAAAGTTTCATTCTATCATCTGTGTGATTTAACTGTTATTTATAATATCTTTTAACTTAACGCACCGTCCATGAACTGCTGTTGTTAATTTCTTGACGTTAATCACATTTCAGAAAGAGGTTGCTGATTCCTATGCAGCAAATGCTCAAGTTATCGAGAAACAGCTTCTGAGGAAGGGGATGAGCAAGCGGAAATTGATGGAACAGGTAAGTGTCTCTGTTTTAGCTTCTGCATTTTTATTGTCTCACCTGTCAGGTTGCTCTGAGCCTAGTATTTGGGCTTAGACTTTGCTAGATTTTAATTTTATGGGCAAGACATTCCTTAAAATTATTAGGATTGATTGATTGAGAATCTTCTGGAAGACTGAATTTTAGTTAAATAAGACATGTCAATGTTCAGGTTGTTTGAGCCCTGAAATAGTCATTGATGCACCAGAGTGATGTAGGTTTGCAAACCCTTCTGACTGGAACACTGTAAACTTAGAATGCACCTACGCACCTACACTGTATGAGACTTACTGCCTCTGTCACCTGAGATTGGTTCGTAAAGCCTTCTTTGATGTAACACTGTGAACTCAGCGTGAACTCAGCCTTGTTAATTCTGCCACATAAGATTGTTTCGTAAAGCCTTCTTTGATATAATGCTGTAAATTCAATGTATGCTTAAACTGTATGAGACTCGCTGACTGTGCCACTTACTGTTGGTTTGCAAACCCTTCTTTGCTGTAACCTCAATGTACACATACACTGTATGGACCTGGCTGTGCCACAAAAGGCTGGTTTGTAAACCCATCCTTGATCCAACACTAAACATAGAGTGCACCAACACTGTATGAGCTTCGCTGACTCTATCACCTGAGGTGGTTTGTCCATCCTTCTTTGCTACAACACTGTATGAGCTTCGCTGACTCTACCAACCTGAGGTGGTTTGTCCATCCTTCTTTGCTACAACACTGTATGAGCTTCGCTGACTCTACCAACCTGAGGTGGTTTGTCCATCCTTCTTTGCTACAACACTGTATGAGCTTCGCTGACTCTACCAACCTGAGGTGGTTTGTCCATCCTTCTTTGCTGCAACACTGTATACTCAGAGGACACCTAAACCTAATCACTGACTCTGCCACAGGCATTTGTGCATAGAAGCAAACTCCAAGGCATGTAGCATAGGATTGTCCAGACTTTGCTGTGAGACTCTTCTTCTCTGAAGAATATGTAAAGTCAAGCCATCCGTTATTATAATCACTCAGCTAATTCATTTATTGTTTATTTTATCTTGCAGGCAGAGGAAGAAGCCAAGAAAATGAGGCCAAAGGGAACTCTGATAGACAAGTAAACATTGCTGTGAAAGTCTTCTTATAACACAGTAACAGTAGAGAATCTTCGGACAGTTTGAAAGGGACTTGCCCTGTGGTCAGACACATTCACCTGTTGTCACTGATGTTCAGTCCTTGACACAAGATGATATACATGTCTTGGTTAGATGAAGGAAATGTTTGACACATTCATCATAGAGTATAGAGGATTTAAGATGTGTCTCTGTACCAGATAGACAAGCGACATTACCAGAGTTTTCGGAGCAACCTGCATCAACTTCAGAGCAGAGGCGACAACCCTTCTTTTAGCTGTGCAGACGCTCACTGATTGAACAAAAATTTAAACAAAGTGTCATCAACCCTTTTTAATCTGTGCAGACGCTCACTAACTGAACAAAAATTTAAACAAACTGTCATCAACCCTTCTTTAAGCTGTGCAGGCGCTCACTAATTGAACAAAATTTAAACAAACTGTCATCAACCCTTCTTTAAGCTGTGCAGGCACTCACTAATTGAACCAAGTTTAAACAAACTGTCATCAACCCTTCTTTTAGCTGTGCAGGCGCTCACTAATTGAACCAAGTTTAAACAAACTGTCATCAACCCTTCTTTTAGCTGTGCAGGCGCTCACTAATTGAACAAAATTTAAACAAACTATCATATTGTGCTCTAGTCATGACATCATTATCTATGAAATTAAAAAACCCACATAAGAACAGTTCTTCTTCTGCTTCTTTCGTTTGCCTGAAATAAATTGTCTATTTCAGCAATTTTGTCTCTTGTATAAATTTCACTGTCATTGTTAGTTCATTCAGTGGTCCATAGAGTTTACGTTCCACTGTTGTTCTTTCTGGCCAAAAGGTTTGCTTTAATGTGCCAAATTCGGTGCAGTCCTGGAGTACATGCTCTGCTGTCTGGGGCACCTTTCTACAGGTGCACATGGCTGATACGCCTATCTTGAATTTTGTGTATATGTGGTTAGGTAATCGGTTGTGCCCTGTTCTGAGGCGGAGGATAATGACTTGTTCTGATCTGTCCATAAAAAAATAGTCGTCTTGTGCTGGGGCTGGTGGTTTCCTGATCGATTAAATGATCCTTTTCTTTTAGTGGTATGTGACCAGTACATCCGGATGCACTTTTGTTGTACCTTCCCCTGCCAGTTGATCAGCTTTCTCATTTCCAGGCACTCCATAATGGGACGTTATCCACTGCATTAAAACTCTATAAGAACAGTGTCCACAAGAATAAAATTGGCGCACCATTGCATCTCTGGAAATTAAAATTAAGATGAGCATGCAAAGACTTCAAGGAAAATAATGTGGCCCCATCCACCTCAGAGCTTTAAAGAAGCAGAAGCACTCCTAAAAAGGTCCAAAGATGAAGTGGACAGAAGAAAATGATAATCGCAGAGCACTTCAGTATAAATCAGCTTGGCAAAAAATGCTCAGATTAGAAAAGCATACTGTAAAGTCAAGAGTGCACTCTAACCATAGGGGTTTCACTGACTGCCACATACACATATCCTAATCTTTCTGTCATTACCGATAGACGGGTTAACTGTTTTTAGCTGAAGCAAGTTTTTACTTCTGACAATAGTTGGCTGTTGCATTTTCCTCCATATGTGGACTGAAAGGAAATAGTTTTGTCACCCAGCTAATGAGTTTAGTGCATGGCATGACACTTTGAGCTGCTGATGTCATGTGAGATGTTTTTTCACTGTGACCAACGTTGTTTATATTGTTAACTGTAGATTCAGAAAATGGCTAGTGGCCTGTTGCCACAGAACTGGTGGTGCCTTATGTACTTGATTGTGTGTGCAACTACTGATCTGTTATAATTGCAAATTCTTTCGATAATGAATTGCATTCCTAGTGTTGACTGTTTGTATCAGCACTTCTGAGTGGCTGCCTTATGCACTGAATGTGTGCATCTGCTATTGAATTTGCTGAGACTGCAGTTTGTGTCCATTTTTCCCACAAGGGACAGTGATGGACACTGTGTGTGGTTTTCCTTGTTACGGGAATGGAGCAGCTATAGGGTGACCAATTTGCTATGAAGCTGAAACTGTGATTACTTGATTACCATGCAGAAATGGAGCATTAAACTCCAGAGTCTGTCTGACAAGACTGCCCAGATTTTGTCAGAGGGAACACATCTGGTGCAAGAATGAACTCTTCAAGACAAAATACGGAGACTGGTGAAGACCTCAATATTTTGTTTGTGATGCCAGAATAGATTCACCAGCAAATATTACCAAACATGGGGGTGGGGGAAAATTACAGGATGTGACTTCCGCCCCTCCCTCCACCAAAAAATAAAATATAAGAGAGTGACACTTGGCAGTTATGATTCAAAGACTTGTATTCAAATCAACTAATTATTTTGGATGAGAATGGCTTATCAATAGTGCCTGCATGTCCTGTAGAGATGTTTTGAGACTAGCCACAAATTTATCAGAGTCTGTCTGTGGATTGTTGTTAAAGGAGCTGATGGACACGATAAGTTCCTCATTTTGAGGATTGTAGCAGAGACCATAACCATCCGGAACAACCGGTCCAAAACATAAGACTGCTTTGTATCTGGAGGCAACCTGTTGAGAAAGAAGCAGATAAAAATGTGTCACTGGAATATTTTAATTTAATATTTTATATGACTAACATAAAATGTCATGCTAAAAACAAGATGATTATCAGCAGGTAGCAGGTCCTTTGTAGAATGTCTCGTTCATTGCGATAGCCTGAAAGAAACTCATCTCTCGCCAGCTCTCCATCTTATAAACCTTCATACCCAAGAAGTCACTTATATCCTGTATGCCCATCTTTGTGCTGGTTAGCCTTCTGCTCCTCCTTCCTAAGATGATGCAAATTCTTCTTCTTTCTTCTAAGCGTTCACCGGCTGTAAACTCCAGCAGAAAGTTCTGGTTGTTTGTCCACTTCTGGACTTTTAGTTGTTTTCCCCACAATAGAGCCCCGGAACCTACACGGGGACATTTGCATATTAATGTACCTCATCTAATAAGAAGTTTTATTCTTCTGACCTGAGTTTTTACGGGTATCTTGCAATCTTTATTCTTCTACCCTAGCAGTTCTGATAGCTTCACTCCTTTCTGAATAGTCTACTCTAAATCCTATTTATCATCATCACACCAACTGCAATGCAGACAACCCTCACCTACTATGTTGATCTCTAAATATGACCACACTGGCACCTCCTCCTACCCGCTAAACCTCATTGGTTGCAGCCCGATACACACACCATTATTTCTTGATATCAAGTAACCTCCACTACAGCATTCTGAAGGCCAGACTATCATACTACTCTTGTGGGTTCCAGGGCCCCATTGGGGGAGGGGGAAGAAACAGACATACTGCTCCCTTCTTCTTCTCTTCCACCTTGGACCTCAGCGAGGTGTCGGGGGGAGAAGCAATATTCGTTGATGAGCTCTGTCAAGAGCACTATTAAGTACTATCTGGTACTATTAAGACTGATGTTCATTTCTGCAAGGTTGTTCTTAATGCCATCACTCCATATTTTTCCTAGGTCTTCCACTCGCTCCATACCCGTTGTAACGTTTTAGTGTGGCTCGCTATAGCAGATAGTACCAGGGCATTCTTGTTAGGTGTCCATTACAGTTGATGTTTAATTAAGAATCGATATCACAGCAATTGGGACGTTCTCATAAGCGCTATGTCCTCATTTTCAGCAGCAAGCGCAGAGTTCTAACTCCAGTGGTGCCAATAGCAGTCTTATTGTATATTCGTCTCACCTTTCCCTTGAGTGCTGATCGTCGACCCGATCCCTTGGTCACTCCTCCCAGTACCATTCTTTTCAGACCGTGATGATCCATCTGTGCTTCCACACCATTCACTCGCTCCCAAAGGGACCTTACAACATCTAGCTTGTCGTGTATCAGTTCACGACCAAGTTGTGCAAAACCAGTCAGGCTATCTGCCTGCTCACTTTTCAATATACAGGCATTTCCTGGCAGGGGGGGGGGGGGTAACAAAAGGACGCTAACTACCTGAGACCTCTGAAGTGATGCTTGCCACTCTTCACAGAGCATACCAGTCTCCACCTTTGTCAACATGCTCTGTGAGTCGGTTACAATTACAACATGTGTATAGAACTGATTATCTGGCCAGTGAAAGGCTGCAATTACTGCCTCACCTCAAACTAGATGTAGTGTCACATGCCAGGCTCTGCTGCACTGTCTGCCTCTCATCACAGAGCCATCTGCATAAATTATCACATCACCTGGGCGAGAATTGTCATGAATCATTTGTTTAACTTCTGATTCTGCACAGCCCGCTGGTCAGTTCCTGCACTCATGGTCCATTGTGATCCGAACCCTTCACAAGTATGACTCTTGCTGGGACATTCTGACCCACTCCTCTCCTCACCCAATGCTATCAAGCTTGCACACATGTCTAATTGTGTCTTCAGCTTGCGCTATCCAAGACCTTCCTTTCAGTCTATGACCCTTAGCTCTGTCTAGGGCTTCTTGCAGGAGGTGTTTCTTATCTGCGGCTACTCTGAGATATGACTGCTTGCAGCACTTTGAGCCTATCTGTAGGTCTGGCAGTGCAAGTATATATCACATACATAACTACTGGGGTATCTCTTGTAAAGAGATACAACTGTGTTGTAAAAAGGCAACTTCTGCTTCTTCTGTTCACTTGCAAAAAGGCAACTGATCAGGAGTTTGCTGAAATTATATTTGTTGAGACGAAGGGTGTAGATATTGCAGCCTAACTGTAAATCACAAGGTGCCAAGCGTCCTTCTAATGGCTTACACAAAAGAAGAACCTAGCATACCTGACTTGTTGACATCCGGAAGTGTGTGCTCTCTTTGAAAGCCAGGTCCATGAACAGTTCTGGTACATCCATGTTGTTCTCCAATGCCACAAGTTTCAGCCCCAGCAAATGCCTGTCAACACCTCTTCCATTAACAGTCTGTAGTCAGGACAGAGAAAAAAAACACATGCATGGAATTTACAAAATGTCTTATAACTCCTTCAGAACCAGAATAGTCACTATAAACTTGACTGCTCTAAGTTACATATAATACATTTCTATGTCCTGCTCTTTCACATTAATGCATGCTCTCCAATGTGATACTTTTTTACCAATTCTTTTTCTTCTTCTGCGTTCGACGTCAGTCATGCTAAACACTGAGTCCCGTCTGGGTCACAAATATTATTGTGCGTTTAAGGTCGCCACCGGTCCCCCATAGCTTCTCTTGCAATGTGGCTTCCTTGGGCCGGATCCACAGTCTTTGCTCTGGGGTTTGTCTTTCTGCTCCACAATCACAGGCAGCAGATTCTTTTATGCCTATCCTGTACAAGTGTGCTCGAAGACCACAGTGTCCTGTCCGAAGTCTAAAAATTGATGTTTGTTCTTTCCTGCTGAGTTTGTTTATGCTGTCACTCTCTGGTCTGTTATCTCCATTCTGCCTTCTCCACTCCTGCTTGAAAGACTGCTTTAGCGCTGCTTTGGTTTCCTTGTAGCTGTGTGGTGGATGAGGTTGTGGAAGATTAATCCCAGCTTTTGCCAACTCATCTGCTCTCTCATTTCCTTGAATACCACAGTGGGCTGGTATCCACTGCAAGACCAGTTCTGCTTCCTTGGAGAGTAAGCCAATGTTGGTCCTTAGATCTGCAATTAGTTTGTCTTGTTTTTTTTTCTTGATAGTCCTTGGAGAACAGAGTCACTAAGTATAACAATTTTGTACCCTCTGCGTTTTTGAGTGATGAGATGTTGGACTGCAGAAGGAGGGCAGTTGCCTCAGCTCTGAAGTTAGTGCAGATGTTTTACCAATTCTGAAATATGGCTTTATTAATTTGTCTCCTCAATACAAATTGTGTCTACTTCTTCTTCAATTTACCAGCTATAAACTCTGTTGGAAAGTTCTGGCTATTCATCCACTTTCTGAGTTGTGTGTGCACATCCATTTCACAGTCTGCCTTATTTGTATGCAGACTGTTGGTTCCTTGTTCTCTCAGGCAGATACACTCCGGCTTTGAAGTAAACATCCTAAATTAGTTGCCTCTTATAACATGCTTGTTAGGGGGCAGTACTCCCCCCCCCCACCCTTACCACACAATGGGGCCCTGGAAACCACACAGGGAGAGATTTAGTCTAAGGTTAATAATTGTCTGGGATTGAAAGTGTGAATACCTGAACCATTAATGTAAGTCTCTAAACAACAACAACAAAAACGAGAAAGAAAAAAAAAGAAAAAAAGGAGGGGGGGGGGGGGGAATGATGTATATTCCTATTTAAAGTCTGTTTTATGGAGAGACACAATAATGTGTTGGATTCAATATTTAAATTCATGTAACAGGTCCTTTGAGGCATGATTTAAAAGGAAGGAGAGAAAGAGGAAGACAACGAGAGAAGATGCTTGACAGTCTTGTTGCATGGCATGGAGGTGTGTCGGCACACGAACTGATACATGCTGCAGGAGATCGCAGATTATGGAGAGGCATGATCGCCCACGCCAGTCGGCAAGGCACCTGATGATGATGATGAACAGGTCCTTTGCAGAACATCGCTTTCATCACAGTTTGCCTGAAAGAAACTCTGTCTCTCGCCAGCTCTCCCGTCTCGTGCATTTACATATTCAAGAAGTTACATATATTCTGTGCTCATCTTTATACTGTTGAAAATCTTTAAAGCTAAAGAATACTAATAGCACTATGTGGCTGTGTATTTTTCAGAATAATAACAGAGACAGCAAGAAATGTAAACATGGAATTCCGAAACTAAATGTAAATACCTTTCTTCTCTTCCTGTGTGGTGTTCTAGGACCTAGTGCCCATTAAACCTGTCGCCTGAGTAAGCCAGTTTTCTCCGCATTTACAGGTTTTGGATGACATAAAGTCTTTGGGGTAGTGGCCAGTTCACCAATATAATGTGAGGGGGAGCTGCATGGTCTCAAGGCATGGTGTCCGCCTCGAGTGCTAGTGGTTCCGGGTTCAATCCCCGGTAAGGGCTGGGACCTTTTTCACGTGGACTTGGACTTATAGTAATTCCTCCTAGTCTCTGGGTAGTGAGATGGGAGGGCCGTGTGCATTTTTGCACAAGTAAAAAATCCCTAAATTTTGAGTTCACAATCTACCCAAAGTACTTCAGGATTCTCGCTGGTACTAAAGAGCCTGTGCACTGTGCTGAGCTTCTTCGGACTCAGACTTTAGTTAGAAGAAGAACAGAGCACTTATGGGTTCCTACCCGAGTGCCATGATGTTGATCCATTGTTTTGATATATTATATGAGGTGGCCATTTTTTTTTTTAAAGTCAACAAACCCACATTTATTATGGTCAAATAATTTATGGAACATATAGCAACAACGATACCACACAATTCCTCCAGACTGTCCCAAATACAACATATCAAGCAAAACCTTTGGCCAAGAGAAATATTGGTGCAAGTCAAACTTTACGGGTCGCTGAGTGAATTACAAAAGACAGTGAAGACAACACTGCAGATATAGATAATTCATTTCAAGCGAACGAAAAAAAGAAGAAGATTAAAACTTCATACATGAACAGCTGCACCAGCTACTTACATCATCAATGTACTTCCTGTGTGACTTGATTGCCTCTTTCAGTAAGTCCACCTTCCTACTGCACGGCACAGATTGGTCGTCCATAGCCTTTGTAAACGCCACAGAGGCTATGGAGCAGGAACGGATGGTCTCAGTACGTCCTAACTGGTATTTTCTCAAGGAACCCGCTTCATATGTTGCACAAGGTTGTTTGTATATCCTAGCAAGTGGTTTTTAAAAAAGTTTTATCATCAATAAGATAAGAAGAGAGAACAGAATGTTTAAAAGTGTGTCCTTTACTTTCCACAAATTTTCCTAGTATTATAAAAGCCCTCCTTGCCTTTTTAATTCTTATAAGATCAGCATTATCAACATATGTTGTCACAGTGAGCCACAGTGCGACATGTTGTTACAGTGGGCCACACTGTTACATGCTATCACAGTGAGCCACAGTTACATCTTGTCACAGTGAGCCACACTGTGACATGTTGTCACAGTGGGCCACACTGTTACATGTTGTCACAGTGAACCACACTGTTATATGTTGTCACAGTGAGCCACTCTGTTATGTGTTGTCACAGTGAGCCACACTATGACATGTTGTCACAGTGAGCCACAGTGTTACATGTTGTCACAGTGAGCCACACTGTTACATGCTGTCACAGTGAGCCACACTGTGACAACATGTAACTGTGGCTCACTGTGCCACACTGTGACATGTTGTCACAGTGAGCCACAGTTACATGTTGTCACAGTGAGCCACACTGTTATATGTTGTCACAGTGAGCCACTCTGTTATGTGTTGTCACAGTGAGCCACACTGTTCTGTGTTGTCACAATAAGCCACACTGTTACATGTTGTCACAGTGAGATACACTGTTATGTGTTGTCACAGTGAGCCACACTGTAACATGTTGTCACAGTGAGCCACACTGTTACGTGTTGTCACAGTGAGATACACTGTTATGTGTTGTCACAGTGAGCCACACTGTTACATGTTGTCACAGTGAGCCACACTGTTACGTGTTGTCACAGTGAGATACACTGTTATGTGTTGTCACAGTGAGCCACACTGTTACATGTTGTCACAGTGAGCCACACTGTTACGTGTTGTCAAAGTGAACAGCACTGTAACATGTTGTCACAGTGAGCCACACTGTTACGTGTTGTCAAAGTGAACAGCACTGTAACATGTTGTCACAGTGAGCCACACTGTTACGTGTTGTCAAAGTGAACAGCACTGTAACATGTTGTCACAGTGAGCCACACTGTTACGTGTTGTCAAAGTGAACCACACTGTTATATGTTATCACTGGGCTGCATATTTCTGACTTAACTACACATTTAACTTGTCAAGGTCAGATAAATTTTAACATCTCAAAATACCTGATACAATGTATCACTTTCAGTATGAAAATACCTGCATTAGTAATGCACACATTTTTTTAAAAAGTATTTTATCATCTTCAGTGACAATGGCCTGTGACAATCTTGGAGACAATAGTCTAAATGCCTGTCAGTTTGTTTTTTCTGGGGGCTGGGTGAATCTTGTTCTGTATTAAACTTAAATGCCTGGCAGTTTGTTCTTTCTGGGGACTGGGTGAATCTTGTTCTGTATTAAACTTAAATGCCTGGCAGTTTGTTCTTTCTGGGGGCTGGGTGAATCTTGTTCTGTATTAAACTTAAATGTCCTGGCTTGCTCATACTTTTTTTTCCCCCTAAAGAAGTATGTGGTGGCGGCCGTGGCTTAGGCGTTGCGAGTCCGACTAGTAATTCCAACGTAACATGATCGAAACCCACTGCTGGCTGCGTGGATTTTTATCATGGTATGGGTCGTCGCAAGTTGACCCAGTCTAAAATTCTTACCAAGATGGCTGTCCTGGGGGAGTAAAGACGGCTGGCGTAATGCTGACCACATTACCCACCTAGTGCCGATTGTTCTTTAAAAATATGGGATGCTCTTCCAATATGCCAGATGCGCAAAAGGTGTGAAAATGGATCTTTACTACTCTGAAGAAGTCTGTTGCCTTTGGTAAAATTACAAGGTGAGGTCCCAATATCTGTCACTCTGCGACTCTCTTACCATACTGAAAGCCATCAGAACTTTTTTTTTTTTAATTAACTGTCAACCATGAAAATTGAACCCTGGTACATCAAGAACTGTAAAACTAGTTTACTAACCTTCTAAGCCACTTATCTACTTTAGTCACTATTACCCACAGTTTATGGGTCAGCCTAGACCTTTCAGTTTTTTTTTTAATTAAAAAAAAAAAACTGCTTACACACATACAAAATAATGTGTAGTGTGCTCCCAACAATAAAAGACAAGTATGAAGCTTTATAAATTTGGACATTGTGGGCTGCACAAGGTTCATCAAGGGCCACATTTCTAACATTCCTACTCTCGAAAATCCTTGTGCCCCCTGTCGATAAGCAGAGACTTATGTTTCACCTTCTCAGATGATCACCAGAATCATGGATAAATTCAGCATTCTTGTCTCGCCCCCCACTCCTATGGCCAAGCCATCCAGGTACTTACCACTTTGCCTTTCCCTGGCTCTCTCTTCATCAGTCTAGCCAGTTGTTACCAAGTTCTCAAATCCATTCTGTCTCAAAACCTGCCTGATAAACATTGTCCCCACCTAATTTTTCTAATCAGTTTACAACTTTCATCTGCCTCATTTTGCTTTTCTGAATGCCTTGTTTGCTTTCCTATCATTCCATGACAGGCTTTGCATTTTTTTTTTGTAAATTAAAAACCATACCTCCACTGCAAGTAAATGTTTTTCAGCTTGTACGCTTATTGTCTACGTTTCACATACAAACGTTTCACATACATGTTAATCATCTCTCACTGCTCTGTCTAAAAATCTCTGGAATGCAGCGCGGTCAGTACGTCTGCTTGGTCTATACTTCTTCCTCTATTAACTAGTGCAGACACGGCCAGTCTGTCAGCTCTTTAATTTCCTTTCACTCCAGCGTGTCCTGGTGTGTGAAGCCAAGATAGTTTCTTGAGGTGGGACTTCTGGATGCTGTCAACCCATTCTAGTCAGACTGCTGGTTTGAACTTCTTAAGCATGCTCACAGAGTCTGTATCAATGCATGCACTGCTTTCTGTTCCGCTGGCCATGCAAGTGCACCTGTGACTGCTGCTATCTCCATCATCATACTAGTAGTTGAACACCTTATGAGACTAGGTCAGCATCTGGGCCATACCTGCCAGAGAAGAATCCCATACCTATAGTAAGCCAGCTGAAATGACATCTGGATGAAAGCATCAGGGCTTAACTTGTGCTTCTTGATGAAGTTTTTACCATAGTCCTTGAAAAACAGAATCCTTAGCATCAGATCATTCACAGCCCTGTTGAGTGGAAACAACAGTGGAAGACAAACTGTACACTCAGTTTAAATATATTGAAACAACTTTAACTGAAGATGGTAAATCGGATGAAAGAAAATAACATCCGATGTGGTAAAGCAAACCAAGTACTGAGGCAGATACTGCTCCCCCTCACCCCCTTCCCCCTATCTTTACAGCATAAGACAATCCCAATCAGCACAAAGAAACATCTCATGCAAAGCATATTTATTTGCAGCCTACGTTACCAGTACCAGACATGGTCACTCACAATAAACCAGAAAAGAACATTAGTAATCATGGAAATGAGATATCAGAGAAGGGCTACAGGAGTGACAAGAAGAGATACAATCAGAAATGAGGTCATAAGCTCAAAGTTGGCACAGAACCATTCTATATGGCATACAAACACAGTAAATCAAATTATTTGCCCACTCAGAGAGAATGCCTTGTGAGGGCATACCAGACAAGGCATTCATGAAAACAGAAGGATGTACAGCAAGAACAAGATGGATAACATCAGAGAAACTACAACAGTATGATGTGTCGACGGTCAAAGTGGCCAGAACAGCAAGAAGTAAAACCTTATATCTCCCTCAACACCCAAAGTGGTAACAGAGGAGGTGAAGAAGATACAGTACATTTTAAATACAGTAATTATATATGATTTTACAATAATTTTTTTGACAAATTAGTAATTATACATGATTTTTACAATTAATTTTGGGGAAAAATTAGTAATTATACATGATTTTACAATAATTTTTGAAAAAAATTTATTCTCAGTATTAGATCTTTCACAGTCCCGTTGAGTGGAAGCATTGGTGAAAGAGGTTTGCTAAACATGAACCAAATAATAATTTTCAAATAACTGAGTGTGGAACTTGTAAGTGAAGAATCATTTTCATGCCAGTGGGGGCACATTGTGTATATAGTGCTACACCCATATTTGTGTAAATCAACTGGGACTCGCTGCACGATGTATTCAACCCTTAGGCTGGGCAGGCTTGAGAGCAAAAGACAATTATAACAAAACAGAAACAAAAATTAAACATGATGCAGATTTTACCTAAGAATCTTCACACGTTCGGAGGCAATAGTATAGTGAAACTTGTGACAATTTTACTGTTTGGCGGGGGGGAGGGGGGGGGGGGGGGGGGGGGGGGGGGGTTACTGTCAGAATCAAAATCAGACCATTGACAACCAAACTGGTTGAAAATATTCGCTAAATTATGATGGAAACAATCAGTTTAAAATGTTTAACTGTAGAGGAAGAGGTTTACTAAATCATGCTGGACACTATTAGCTGAAAATTTCTCAAGAATAAAACCATTCATACCAGGTGGGTTTGAAAAAAAAAATTTTTTTTTATCTGTTTAAAGTCTGCCTTTATTTCTTTGGTTCCAGTGCAAAGATACTCTAGTTATATTGTTTTCTCAACATGTGCCTATAACATCAACATATTTTCCTCACCTCTTGATTCACTGGTATTTATTGAATTCTCTCTCAAAGCTCTATATTATTTCTTCTGTATTCGCCCTTAAATATGTTGTGGTTTACGGCTAGACTGCGATATTTTCACTTTTCAGCCCAACACATCTGATTTAAAAAAGAAAACCTAACTATTCGCCTTTAACGACATGCTCATTAGGGGAGTTTTAGGGCTATTCTTGTTTTTTTTTTCTATACAAAAACAGGGCCCCGGTAACCACATGAGGATCTACATTAGTGATGCTACAGAGGGGAAAATCAAAACCTTAAAAATGTGATAGAAATTACATTAATGGTAGGACTTTTGTTAAAGACCGTTCACAACCAGGTTAGGCACACCCAGAGTCAACTGCGGCCATTCTGAAACTTCCTACCCCAATCACACTTGCTGAATTGACAGGCTTGCATCACCAGACCGGACCTTCATTCGCGGCTGAATTTTTTTAGGTTTCACCCCTTTCACTGATCTACAAAAATTAACAGGACAACAACGCTACTCCTCTCTGGTGCATGTCAAAAGTGGGGTGGCCATTTAAACTCATTATGCCGTCACCGTGTTCGTCTGGGCTGTGATGTCATGTGCCTAACACTTGATAAACTTAATAACATTGCTGACATGTTACCACAATGGCATGGTTATTGTAATTTCTAAAAACTTTTAAGTTGTTCAACTGAAGCCCCCTGATCCAATTAATTAATTTCCTATATACCTCAAGATTAGCTATAAAAAGTAAAAAAGGTAAAGGACACTTTTCCATGCCTTTTAGGCGTATAAGGCATATAGGGCTAGACCTATATTTTATAGACCAATCAGCACAAAATGTGGGATGTGGTCAGCATCACGCCGGCCGCCTCTACTTCCGGAGACTGCACCTGGTACCCACTCAAGGCTGGGTAATTTTTTTTTAAAGTTCGCTAGGGAGCGAACCCACGACTTTCCAATCTGCGGCGAGAAGATTAGCTATGGTTTAGTATTTAATTAGTTTCCTGATAAACAATGTGTTAAATTAAAGATAAGGATCATAATAGGTACACAAAAGTGACATTAAAGTCAATCAGCATAACAGGTACAAAAACTAAAGTGACATAAAAGTCAATTATCACAACAGGCACAAAAATAAAAGTGACATACGAGTCAATCTCATCAATTCCTAGTTCAATAACCTCCTGTGTCTTACTGGTAATGTTGAATTGAAGCCTTTTCGGAGGATGGATGTTCGGGGCTGCCCCCCATGGTTCCTTTTGTTTTTCCCTGAAAACAGTGTTTTTAAAGTTCACATTGGCAGTAAAGTGATTCACATTCTGGTCAATATTCAATAAAAACCAGCCAGTTAAAATGCAACCAGCATTTATGAATACACTGCTGTACACAACTGTTTTTGTCAGTTTCTGTAGCTTAAGTGTTGTGAATATACTTCATAATTTTGTGGTACCTGGTTTGATTCTAGTTGTGGGCAATCTAGCAACAAACCAACTTGTGTGGATTTTGACCGGGGTATCGACAGCCGACCATTTAGAGGTAATGGCAAACTAAAAGATGGTTGCGTATCCTTTACAACGTCTGGTAATGGATATGCAACTAACTTTTTACACCTGTGGTTGCAGGTGTAAACACCCACACCAACTTGATGCAACATTATTCAGTGAATGCTGAATAACCAAAAATAAAAGTAAAGGTATCAATTCCAAGTCGTCCTCTTGTGGGATGCAATTTTTCGTTATTTGAAGCCCCACCCTGGCTTTTGCCGGGAGCCCTGAATATAGCTGGGCCGCAACTGTGGCCATAATGGCTGAAAGGGGTTTCTGGGACCTTACACGGGTGATCCTCATCCACATGGTGGCACTTTGTGTCACCGGGTGTTTATCGCTTGTGTGATGTCCTGGTATGGTACAAATAGCAAGCAAAAGTAACGGACCCTTTTTATGCCAGTAGCCGTACATCTGGCATATGACCAAGCTGTCAGCGTCTGTGGCTTCAGTGCTGCAAAAGGTGCTTCATAGTGCTGGAGTACCAGGTTCTATCCGAGTTGCAGGCGATTTTGCAAAAGACCATCTTGTCTTGGTTTCAACAGTGGTACCGAGAGCTGACCATTCAGAGGCAATCGAAAATTACTGAACGTAAAATTTGCCAAAGAAAACCACAACAGCCAAAAAATACTGTGGTTGGTTTTGCAACGTCATGTAAACGATAGGCAACAAACTGAAGTGTGTGTGTGCGCGTGTGTGCGTGTGTGTGTGCATGCGTGTGTGTGTGTAACAGGGACTCATAAAGTAAGCAAAGAACAGTAATGCTATAGCCTATCACGTATGTCATAAAGGATGA
This sequence comes from Candidula unifasciata, assembly GCA_905116865.2. Lineage (NCBI taxonomy): Eukaryota > Metazoa > Mollusca > Gastropoda > Stylommatophora > Geomitridae > Candidula > Candidula unifasciata. The sequence continues at coordinate 105,388 of CAJHNH020000289.1, read as the reverse complement.
CCAAGGAAGGTTGGTGTGAGGCTGGCTAACTCAGATACCAAGGTGCTTAACAACATGTGGTGGTGCACCAGGACTAGTGCTCATTCTGGTCAACATCTGCCTCTACCTCTTCGCAGGGACCTGGCTAATATAAATAGGATTAACATTTTCATTGTAGTCTGAGCGCATCTGCACACAAAAAAGCCAGATCTGTTAAATGGATGTGCACTGCACGCTCAAGCCCTGGAGAAACAAGACCGAAGGCCAGAAACAGATAAACAGCCAGGACTTTCGGTCAAAGTTACAGCTGGTGAATGAGAAGAAGAAAACTTTACCTTGAACAAGTCTTCACAGAGCTTAGCATGAGTTGACTGAGGGCTTATGATTCAATGGAAGACAACAGACAGAAGAAGAGAAGAATAAAAATAAATAATACAGAGAAATAGGGCAGGATTCATTACATCAGAGCGATGTAGAAGAGATATCAAAGATGGGAAACTGTTAAACAAACCATAAAGCAAGCAAGAAAACATCATGAATCAATCCGCTAATAGATAACAAACATCAAAAAAATCAAACATATATCAACCTTCATTAACAAACCAACACCACCAAAGAAACATCAAACATAGCTGAATAAACACCAGACGTTATCAAATACAAAAATCATCAAATACAGTAAAACCTCATTAACACAAACTTACTTAAGAAGACCCCTCGGATAACATGGAAGACAATTTGTGTCCCGCGCGGATGTATTAATCTGAGTCCCTGGTTTAGTTAGTCTTTCTTCTTGAGCCAAGGTCAGCGCATAGGGCAGAGATCATAGCTCTCCATGTCTGGCAGTTTGTTGCCATCTGCTTTTAGCTCTTGGATGTTCATAAGGCCCATGGTTAAGCCTTTCCTTATGACGGTTCTACGCAGGGCCTCTCTTGGTCTTCCCTAGCAGTGTCCATATGAGGAAGTCCTTGCTGGGGAAGTCTGGTCTTATACCTATATAAGGTTAGCATGAATTTATTTAACAACTGACATTTTTCGAACCCTTGAAATTTGTCTTCATAAGGATCTGAGTGTATCACAATGAGACATCCAATAAACACCTCCACAAGTGCGGTTACTTACAGAAATCCTAAAACGTGATCAACAAGACTAATGACAGCAGGTCCCTCTGCTACTGTGTGCTCATAGTTGAGACCGATATATCCATCTTCGCTGAGGATAAACTTCAGAAATAATATTCATTTATTAATATCAGATAACAAAAACAGACTAATAAGATAATATTCACTACATCAGCTGTTAACATATCAGAAACAATACAGTTTACACAACATAAAACTAGGACACAACAAAAATCTAGGATGCTTAACATCACTAACTAAACATAAGAAAACTTCTTTTTCTTCTATCAGTTCACTGCCTGTTAACACTGGCGGACAGTTCTGGTTGTTCAGCCACTTCTGAAATTTGGTCTTGTTCCAGAACTTGAATATTGTGTGCACATCCATTTTACAGATCCGGCTTATTTATAATGCAGACTGCTAGTTCCTCGCCTCTTTGGCAGATGCATTCCAGCTTTGAAAGAAACTCCAATAATTATTTCCCTTGCATGCTGGCGAAGCAGTGGGTCTACTGCCCCCCCCCCCCCCCCCCCTGCAAATGAGATTCCAGAAGCCTCACAGGAACGCTTTATTGTTCTGAAAATCCTAGAGTCTTTAAATAATAGAAAGTTAACATATACACACTCAACTTTATGTGGAAAAGTAACAGCATAGCTTGGGTACCAGGCAATTCTTCTGCGAGTGGATGACAGAGGTCTTTGCTCCCACTGTGAAACAGTATCTATAAGAAAAGGATCTGCCTTATAAAGTTCTTTTTACAATGGACAGTGTGCCAGGACACCTACCACAGCTGAAAAAAAGATTTGGATGAGTGCATAATTTTATCAAAATTAAATTTAAGTGAGAGTTTTTTTTTTTAGTCTGAGAACAGATAAACTGATTTCCCATTTGATGTAATGGGAAACTGGGTTTTCAGATATGAACTTATCAAGATACAAAACACATCAAGAACAAATTAAGTTCGTAGGTTGAGCTACTGCTGTACTAGACTCTTAAGACTGACGCAGCAGCCAACTAGAGAGTATACTATTTCTGGAAACGTGCTAGAAAATTAAACTCACCTCTGCGTGTCTACCATCTGCTATTCACATTGCCCAAGAACTTTTCAGACTCGTATATGCTTTAACACCTTTGTACTCATAATCATTTTATCACACTGGATGTGTGATCTTCTTTCTATGATGTGCAAACAATAATGTAATCCACACAGATCACAGATGACCATGTGATCATATTCACAATTTTAACAACTTAATTCTTCTTCTGCCCTTATCCCGCCTCCAACCGGTGGAGCATAAGCCCTCAGCTAAGCAAGTTATCCTACCCTATGCCATAACAAGCAGCTCACCCAATGTCCTCTCCATCATACACACCTGTCTCTAATTTTCTTCTCCATATGTTTTTTGGCCTCCTTTGATTTCTTTAGCTCTGTGGGTTCCAGTATGATGGAAATATAATCCTTGCATGCTGTAACATAATCCTACATAATTGAAATATAATCCTTGTGCCGAGTGACATATAATCCTTGTGCCGAGTGACATAACTCCACATGATGGATGTATTAGGCTTGTTTGTTGTGTCAAAATCCTACAAAATGAAAATATAATCCTTGTGTGTTGTGTCAAAATCCTACATAATGAAAATATAATCCTTGTGTGTTGTGACATGATGATAGATTATGGAAATGTTATTATTGCGTGTAGTAATAATATAATCCTACATAATGAAAATATAATCCTTGAGTGTTGTGATATGATTCTACATAATGCAAATATAATCCTTGCATGTTGTGACATAATCCTAGATTATGGAAATATTGTTATTGTGGGTAGTAATAATACAATCCTACATTATGTATATATAATCCTTGTGTGTGGTGATATGATCCTACATAATGCAGATATAATCATTGTATGTTGTGAGATGATCCTAAACGATGGATGTTTAATTCTGAGATTTAATGATAATATGATCACACATGATAGGTATATAATCCTTCTCGGTAATGGTAAGTTGAACGTACACGTTGGATGAATATTCTACAGAAGACTCTCGTGTCACAATACAATAGAACACTAATGTCAAACAAACAAACCTCTCATGTCAAACTACAAAACATCATTCTTGTCAAACACCTCTCATATAACACTATAAAACATCTCTTGTGTCACACTTCTAATGTGCCTCTAATGGCACATTAAAACAAATCTTTCATGTCACACTAAAAAACTCACACTAAAAACACATCTCATTTCACACTAAAGAATACCTATTAAGTCATATTATACCAAACCTCTGTCACACTACACAACACCTCTCATGTCACACCAAAACAAACCTCTTATGTCAAACTACTGAACACTTCTTATGTCACACTACAAAACACCTCTCATGTCATACTAAAACAAATCTTTCCCTGTCAAACTACAATACACCTCTTATGTCACACCAAAACAAACCTCTTATGTCAAACTACTGAACACTTCTTATGTCACACTACAAAACACCTCTCATGTCATACTAAAACAAAACAAATCTCTCCCTGTCAAACTACAATACACCTCTTATGTCACACCAAAACAAACCTCTTATGTCAAACTACTGAACACTTCATATGCCACACTATAAAACACCTCTCATGTCACACTAAAACAAACCTCACCTGTCAAACTATAAAAAAAAAATGTCCTACTACATTACAGCAAAACTATCATGTTAAACTACTAAACACCTCTCTTGTCACACTATACAGAAATTAATGTCACATTACAACAAAACTCTCACGTTGAACAACTGAACATCTCTCTAGTCACACTACAGAGAAACCAATGTCACATTTTAACAAACCTCTCACTTTAATTTGCTGAGCACCTCTCTAGTCACACTACAGAGAAATGAATATCACTGTAACAAAACTCTCATGTCAAACTACTGATTACCTCACTCGTTACACTACAGAGAAACTAATGTCACATAACAACAAACCTCTCACTTCATACTACTAAACACCTCTGTGTCACACTACAGAGAATCTAACACACTGCAACAGAACTGCCTACGCCCAAGTCAGTGGATACCTTTCAGCATGCTAGCATACACCTTCCCCCAGGCTGTACGGTCCATGCTGGTGAGAATGCCGACAGGTGTCCCCAACACCTGGCTGTGGTTGATGCAGTCATCAATCTGTTCTGAGAGCTGAGACAAACTCAGCGGCTTGCCTTGGTCTCCATACACATCCACGGAAAATAGCTGAAAGAAGCCAATGAAATACATTTTGGTTTAAGCCAGGGCTTTTCTACTGTTGGTTAGTGGTCCACATTTGGCTTACGGAGGTCTAGAAAGTGGCCCGCGGATTATTGCCAGTTGCATCATAAAAATGATTTATTAATATTGAATAATGATAGAACTAGGGCCTCTGGCCCATGACAATCATCATTTTCAAATTGTTTTACACGAACAGATACTCACTCATCCAAAATTATCTTGTAATCCAAGACACAAGCAATGAATCTAGCAGCACATCTGCCTTGTCATGTATCAATTCACCACCCAGTGGTGCAGATCCAGCCAATCTGTCTACCTATTTATTACCCACTATGCCGGCATAGCCTGGAGAAAAGACCCAAAGTATGCTCACTACCCGTCACCTTCCCAGTGAAGCTTGCCACTCTGCTTGAAGCTAACCATAGAGATCGGGTAACAAACTCCTTGTGGTCCGAGTTCACGCTCGGGGGTAGGCAGAAAAGCCAGATATTTCCCAGATTTGCGGTATCTATCAAGGAATCAAGGCCGAATGGTTTTGATATCCATAGTACCGAGCCAAAGGGTTAACAACTTATAGTTTCTGGATCCCCCCAAACAAATATATTCTATACTTACATGGTTGTTATGAATGACTACAATGTGTCTGGGCTGGCGTGGGTCATTAGGTCCGATACACACATGTCCATCTCTCCTGACTCCGGGAATTCTACAGCCATTCAGCAGTTGGTAGTATTGAGCCATACACAGTGGCTTTCCTCCCAGTGTGTCCACTGGCACTGATTGTCTGCAGGTAGAAACCAATATTATGTGTTGTATATTTGATAATGATGACTAACATTATGGAAGAAAATTGAGGCTTTTGCTATAAGATTCTCAGAATACCACAGACCAAGAAGAAAAAAAGAAATACTGACAACCTAAAAGATCTAGAAATCAAGGAAGATATGAGTAAACAGTATCTTGTCTCGGAAGCTGAAATATTTTAGTGATATCATGCCCCACAGCACCATGCAAACCAAGAAGATGATGGAGAGATAATATCCAGACAGACCTGCAAACACGTGGTTTCACCAACTAGAAAGAGAAGGCCAACCAGAGAGATGAATGGAGGCGGGTGATATCTGCAGCAATGAACCTCAAGGGCTCGGAATGCTGAAGAAGAAGAAGAAGAAGCCCCACAGCGGATTGGAAAGAATAGAAGCAGAAGACATGGTGTCAGGAAAAAGGGACGGGGGCCGACCAGCACGAAGATGGGCACAGGAAATAAGTGGTGCACAGGGTAGGTAACGTGCACAACGCGGGAGATCTAGCAAGAAACTGGGCTTTTTTGGGGGGAGGCTGTGATGAGAGTGATGTTCTGCAAAGGCACTCTACATGATGATGAATGGTCAATAATGTTGTCTACAAACAGTTTAAAAATTGTGAATAATGTTGTCTACAGATAGTTTGACAATGGTGAATAATGTTGTCTACAGATAGTTTGACAAAGGTGAATAATGTTGTCTACAAACAGTTTAAAAATTGTGAATAATGTTGTCTACAGATAGTTTGACAATGGTGAATAATGTTGTCTACAGATAGTTTGACAATGGTGAATAATGTTGTCTACAGATAGTTTGACAATGGTGAATAATGTTGTCTACAGATAGTTTGACAATGGTGAATAATGTTGTCTACAGATAGTTTGACAATGGTGAATAATGTTGTCTACAGATAGTTTGACAATGGTGAATAATGTTGTCTACAGATAGTTTGACAATGGTGAATAATGTTGTCTACAGATAGTTTGACAATGGTGAATAATGTTGTCTACAAACTGTTTAACAATGGTGAATAATGTTGTGTACAGATAGTTTGACAATGGTGAATAATGTTGTCTACAAACTGTTTAACAATTGTGAATAATGTTGTCTACAGATAGTTTGACAATGGTGAATAATGTTGTCTACAAACTGTTTAACAATGGTGAATAATGTTGTGTACAAATCGTTTGACAATGGTGAATAATGTTTTCAACAATTTGTCAGAGAAAGAGAATGATGTTGAGTACAATCTCAAGGACAATGGTAACTATCAATACATACAGTCTGATAATGGTCAAGATTAGTGTTGAGTACATTAAGATAGAGACTGATGTTTTGAGGATCAAAATAAATGTTGAGTACATTAAGACAAGGACTAATGTTGAGTACACATTAAGATAGAGACCAGTTTGTGACACTTTATGAAATAAAGCTGGACATAGTATGTTGAAAGAATATAAGTATTTTCTGCCTTGTTATGGACAATAAAGCAACATTAATTTATAAAATAGAAACATCCTTACACGAACAGATACTCACTCATCCAACATTATCTTGTAATCCAAGACACCAGCAATGAATCTAGCAGCAAACCTAGGGAAGAAACAAAAAATGTACATAACACCGAAGTAAACTTTCATAGGAGTTGTGAAGTAATGGTATCTCACACAACTTTCATAGAAGGTGTGAGATGGTAGTATCTCACCCAACTACTTTGAAAGAAGGTGTAAACTGATAGTTTCTCACATGACTTTCATAGAAGGTGTGAAGTAGTAGTTTCTCACCATACAACAATCAATGAAAGTGTGAAGTGGTAGTATCTTATAACACAACTTTCCTAGAAGGTGTGTTTTATGCTGAATACTGGCAGCAGATGAACATGTGATCAAGTAATTGTCTAGGATATGATCCTTGCCTGAACACTGCAACTTGCACACAGTCAGGAACATTCAAACAACGGTGCCCGCCATATATACAAATTTATTTCACAAGAACCTTCACCTGCACAGATAATAACGAAGGCGAAGCATCATACAAATAATTAACACTAGCTAAACGTGAAATAAATGTTACAAACTCGGCTCACTAAAAACATTTTTAGCGGTGTTCCATCGGACAGCCTACAACAGCTGTCACTACAACCACTGAGCTCACCACTTCAGTACCCCGGTTGTTGGCTACCCTCACGTCAGGGCTAGCAGTAAGGATGAATAGGCTCCATCTAGCTTACTCAGCTTGACCTCTGTTGCTATACTCATAGCAGACACTTTCATATCGGCTGACTGGAAACTTCACAATTCTTAAGCTCCATAATGTACACACAGCACCTCAGCCTAGTCGAGGAAATCTACGATGACCAGCAAAATCCTGACTCTGAGTCCTCTCAGCACACAGCTGTTGCCAAAATCTACGGGGGTCTTACTCGTATGTAGAACTGCTGTCTTGTTTCCATAGTGATCACAACCGCCACATGCGTCATCATCCAAGACAAGCTTTCATCACAGAGAACGCCCAGTTCTCCTTGGTTCAACTCTGCCAACTGGACTTCTCTTTCCTTGACTGCACTCTCCACTGGTCCCTTGACTGGACTCTCAAGTGTTCTCGACCGTTCTCTAGTCTGCCCTCTGCTCAACTGAACTCAACCCCAGTATATACACATGAGTGCCCTGTGAGCTCTCCATGCAACTCAAGATGCTCACAGCAATGCACGATTCTCCCTTTCTTTCCCGCATACCTCTTGTACCCAATCTCACTCAGCACAAAGCAGGTATGACAATTTACCCCTAACTAGTCGAAACCTCGCAAACCCACTGGTCACTCTGGCCCTAAGTCAACGCAGAAGTACAATACTGACTCAAGCCGCACTGACATATCCTGTCTTAAGTCAACACAGAGTCAAAATATTGACTCAGGTCACCAGACACCCAGATTTGCACTACATTCGCACAATCAATGTTGAAAAACTCGAACTGACACGCAACAAGGTGTGAAGTGTTAGTATCTCACCACATGACTTTCATGGAAGTGTGAAGCTTTTATAGGAGTTGTGAAGTGGCAGTATCAAACACAACTTTCACAGAAAGTGTGAACTGGTAGTATCTCACAGAATTTTCACAGAAGGTGTAAAATGGTATTATCTCACACAACATTCACAGAAGGTGTGAAGTGGTAGTCTCTCATACAACTTTAACAGAAAGTGGGAAGTGGTATTATCTCACCACACAACTTTCACAAAAGGTGTGAAGTGGTATTATCTCACCACACAACTTTCACAAAAGGTGTGAAGTGGTAGTATCACACCACACAACTTTCACAGAAGGTGTGAAATGGTATTATCTCACCACACAACTTTCACAGAAGGTGTGAAATGGTATTATCTCACCACACAACTTTCACAGAAGGTTTGAAGTGGTATTATCTCACCACACAACTTTCACAGAAGGTTTGAAGTGGTAGTATCTCAAAACATGACTTTCACAGAAGGTGTGAACTCGTAGTATCTTACACAACTTTCACAGAAGGTTTAAGTTTTAGTATCTCACATGAGCTTCTTAGAAGTGTGAAGAGAGAGTATCTCAATGACTTTCATAGGTGTGAACTGGTAGTATCTCACACATTTCATAACAAGTGTGAAGTTATAGTATCTCAAATGAGGTGTGAAGCTATATAATATACACAACCCTTACAGGAGGTGTGAAGAATTAGAATCTTAAAAAACTTTCACATGGGATGTGATGTGGTAGTATCTCACAACACATTCATGGGGTAGATGGGGATGTAGGAACTGGCTAATGCATTGTTATGGTCAATGTAACTTGCACAGTCTGTTTCTCTGGTCAATGTAACTTGACCAATTTGTTACTCTAGTCAATGTAACTTGCATAGTTTATTTGTCTGGTCAATGCAATTTGCAAGGTTTGTTTCTCTGGTCAATGTTACTTGGACAGTTTGTTCATCTGGTCGATGTAACTTGCATAGTTTGTTCTTCTGGTCAATGTAACTTGCCCATTTTGTTTCTCTAGTCACTGTAACCTGCACAGTCTGTTTCTCTGGTCAATGTAACTTGCACAATTTGTTTCTCTGGTCAATGTAACCTGCACAGTCTATTCGTCTGGTCAATGTAACTTGTAAAGTTTGTTCGTCTGGCCAATGTATCTTTGCAATTTCTTTCTCTAGTCAATGCAACTTACTGAATTTGCTCTTTCCGACCCCTGTTACTCTGTCTCGGCAGATAGATTCCAGGGTTGACATTGATCACAACTGGCAGGCGGACATCCAGATAGGCCCAGTTTTTCCACCATTCTGAAAGCTGCAATTGTACCAACATATCTGCAGGGTGAAATCACGTAAGGCAAAAACACAAGGAAAAAACACAAAAGACAAACACAAGAGACAAATACAATGAATCTTTTCTTCTTAGCGTTTACCCGCTGTAAACACTGGCAGAAAGTTCTAGTGGTTCATCCACTTCTGGACTTTGATCTTGTTCAAGAAAGACTTTGATCTTGTTCAAGAAAGACTTTGATCTTGTTCAAGAAAGACTTTGATCTTGTTCAAGAAAGACTTTGATCTTGTTCAAGAAAGACTTTGATCTTGTTCAAGAAAGACTTTGATCTTGTTCAAGAAAGACTTTGATCTTGTTCAAGAAAGACTTTGATCTTGTTCAAGAAAGACTTTGATCTTGTTCAAGAAAGACTTTGATCTTGTTCAAGAAAGACTTTGATCTTGTTCAAGAAAGACTTTGATCTTGTTCAAGAAAGACTTTGATCTTGTTCAAGAAAGACTTTGATCTTGTTCAAGAAAGACTTTGATCTTGTCCAAGAAAGACTTTGATCTTGTCCAAGAAAGACTTTGATCTTGTTCAAGAAAGACTTTGATCTTATCCAAGAACTTCAGTTTTGTGTGCACACCCATTTCATAAATCTGGTTTATCTGTATGTTGGTTCCTCACCTCTCAGGCAGACACTTCAACTTCAAAAGAAACACCCAAAATTAGACAAATTTTATTAAATGCCCCTCCCCACTTCCCCCCCCCCCCCCTCCCATTTTTTGTGGCATTACCGGGCAAACGTGTTAAGCCTGTGGAACTGTTATCTGGGGTTTGTATCACCAAATGCATTTTTTTTTTCATAACAAAACCTCGGCTTCTAGGTAGGCCAAGTGTTGTGTGCTAAATGAGTTACCACTAGTTAGCACACTACCAGGTGTCTAGCAGGTACCCTTCCGCTTCCTCTCTTAGAAATAGAACTCGACGACAATGACACCGTCATACATTTTATTTAACAGGATACGGGACACAAATGCATAGACGTAGTTATTGATCACAGTTGACATTCGCACATCGTCCATTTGTCCTCACTCGCTCTCTCTCTCAATTTGTAGCGTCCTCTCCTTCACTACTACAGCTCCAAGGACTACAGCGTCTCACATTCTGGACGCGCTGTACAGCTGAACAGGACCAATTCTCTCATTCACTGGACCTTGATATTATTTCAGCATACAACACGGCTGACTGGATACGGACTTCCCTTGCCGTACTCCGAAAACACACAGCTGTTGTCAGCTTGTCGCAGGGCTCCGATGACCGACAGGACTTCTACCATAAGTCCCCTCTAGCACACAGCTCTCGTCAGTACCACTCCCCCCTGTCCTGTTTCAGTAGTGGTCCTCCTACGTTTCACTGTCGCCACCCAGAACAGGTACTACTTGAGCCTTCCATCCCCTGGACTTACTTTGCCAGCGGTACCATATCTTCGTTCAGTACCGCAACCTCGACACTCACTCAGACCTTAATGCCTGATAGTCGTACGGTATTCTTGTCTGTTAGACTTGCGAGAGATATCACGGACCCTGACTTGGTCTCTGACTCTCGCTTTCTCCCTCTCTCTCTCTCTCTTCTCGCTTCTCTCTCGACTGCTTCTCGATTGCCTCCGAGTGGCTACTCAGCCCTCCAATTTATCCCCCTCAAATCCGTGTAGGTGGATGATGTCTACACGAGACTCACCCTCATATGGGCGTTCTCGAGGATCACACTTATGCGGGTGGCTGATGTTACCTGAGAATCACGCTGTCACTTAATTCACACTTTCTCTGTTTATCTTGTTAGCCATGCTTTCAGCCCCCACACAGTAACCCACGCGTCCACTTTCTCTCGTGCGTGCACGCCTTGTTCATGAATAGACATTTTCACTGGTCTTCTCTCAATACTCGGACCATGTTGACACTATTCCCCCCGTGAACTCACAGAAAGTACTGGCATACCATGGTCCCTTCACACAATATCACACTTTACCCAAATCAGCGTGCAACACCAAGCCTAAATTTTTAAAGAGGAAATAACATGGGAAGTAAAGGCAGCCAGCACGATGCTGATCAAATCATCCATCTAAACTATAAAACATATGAGTCTATCACCATACGCTCAACGTGCCCCTTAACAAGAAAAGGTTACTCTATTTTACTTGTGTTATTGCCACTATGTGAGGTGACTGCAGAACGATAGAAATGGAAGGAAATATCATAGAGCCTCAGTCTCATCTCGTAAACTATGCGGTTTCTGGATTGGTGGTTCAAGAGCCAAGGTTCTGAAAACTGATACATTTTTTCCCCAAACAAATTTCCTAACTATTATAGAAGGGAGGCAATGGAGAACTGAGATTCTACTGTACAAGTAAATTTCTTATTTAACAATTTCACTCAATGCAGAAATGAAGTATTATTAAAAGAAGTATGAAACTGCTTTGCTATCTTCTTCTTCTTTTTCGTGTTCACTGCCTGTAAACTCTGGCGGAAAGTTTTGGTTGTTTGCCCACTTCCAGACTTTGGTCTTGTTCCAGAACTTGAGTGTTTGCATGCACATCCGTTTCACAGATCTGGCTTATTTGTATGCAGACCGTTGGTAGTTACTTGTCTTTTAGGCAGATGCACTTCAGCTTCAAAGGAAATACCCCTAATTAGTCAATTCCTATGGTATGCTCCACCAACAAATGGGGCCCTGGAACCCGCATAGAGATACCCTAAAGTGTTTATTTATCTTCCCTCTTTATCCTCTTCTTCTTCTTCACGTTCACCAGCTGTAAACTCTGGCGAAAAGTTCTGGTTGTTCATCCACTTCTGGACTGCAGTACTGTTCCAGAACCTGAGTGTTGCATGTGTATCTGTTTTACAGATCTGACTCATTTGTATGCAGACTGCTGGTTCCTTGCCTCTCCGGCAAATGAATTCCGACTTTGATGGAAGCTCCCAATTAGTTGACTCTTGCGACAAGCTTTTGGGTAGGCAGTGGGTCTATTTTTGATCTCACTATAACAGGGCCCCCGGAACCCAAACAGGGACCTCTTTATCCATAAAGTTAGAAACACCTCAAACTGTCATAGAGACAGATTGTTTTCAAGTGACCTGTGCTACAAGATGAGCAACTAAACAAAGTACCAAAAAAATAACGCAACTAAAGTGACACCATACTAATAAACTACACACATTCTTTAACTGGTGCTGAGCATAATAGAGAGAATAAAATGATTTGATAGAAATCAATAACGATTACAGTGAATCAAGAGGTTAAGAAGAGATGCTGGAGCTGAACAGGACACCCATTGAGAAAACCTGAGAACAATATAACTAGAATGTCTTTGCATTCAAACCCAGAGGGGCACTGAAAAAAGACAGAACAAAACAAGCATGCAGAAGGGAGCTAGACAGTGAAGTTAAAACCATGGGAAGACATGGGGAAAGTTGCATGAAATAGCAAAGGATTGGATGACTTGGCATGAGCTGACTGAGAGCCTGTGCGCCAATGAGGAATAAAAGGCACAAAACACATTCATAATAACCCGTTACCCATTTGAAGCTATACCTGTGGTAATTCCGATGTACCTGGTTCGATTCCAGATATAGGTGATTTGGCAGAAAAGGCTCTGCACCTATTTCAACAGTTGTATAGAGAGTCGACCATTCAGAGGTAATGGCAAACTAGTTAAGTTAGCTGCGTATCTTTTACAAGATGTTGCAGAACCAACTCCAGCATTTTTTGGCTGTTGTGATTCTTTTAGGCACATTTTACGTCGTCAGTAGTTTGCCACTGCTTTCTGAATGGTCACCTCTTGGTGCCACTGTCAAAACCAACGCAAAGCTGGGATCAAACCCGGCACCCGACATTACAAAGCTTGTTCGCAATGCCTAAGCGACAGAAGCCGACAATGGCAGACTACTGAACATAAAACTGCCTTGTAAAACCAATCAGCTAACAGAATCTGGGATTGTTCTGCTATATCCTGTAAAGCCGGGCTAATTCGATTAAGTTTATTCAGGGGTCAAAGGTTTGGAAAAGGGGATCATCACCAACCAGAGGACTGAGCCCCAGCATATAAAGATCATGAATAATATAAAACTGGCAATGACTTGCCGGCCACTTGCAAGGGCTCCGGGGGCCAGATTTGGTCCATCGGTCACCATTTGAATAGCCCTGCTGTAAAAGATAGATCATTTAATCTTTAAACAAAAACTAATAATTGTCTTGTTCTCATAATGATAATCTTCTGTCTTTGTAGATTTGCATCCTGCATTACTTGAATTTTAAACTATTTAACTGTCAATGTGATTCTTGGCATTCCATAAGAAACCACATATCAGTGGCTTCTAGATCTGTTTATGTGACTCTAGTTTTCGTTTCCATGGCCTCTAGTTTTGCTTGTGCTTTCAGGTTTAGTTTCCATCACCGCCTGGGTGTGACATAGTCAACACCACGCCAGCTGCCTTTTACAAGCAGTGAAAATTCCTGACGCTCATTTTACACTGGCTGACCTTGGAGCCCAAGGTCATTACACAGAGTGTAATCTGACCTAACTAAATAAATACCTGCAGGAAGAACATACTACCTACCCAATTGACTTCCTTTCTAGCTCTTTCTTCCAACAGTTTTTGCAGAGCTGGCCCTTCATTTTTCAAAAATCTGTTCACAATCTAAATTGAAAGAAGTTACGTATATGTTACAGGAACAGATATATTATTACATTTTATCATGTGTTATTTGTCAACATAAATAATATCAAAGCACTCTGTTAACATGTAGGTGCAATGTCAGCCTCTGCCGATATCAGAGGGTTTGCTTGCTAACTATCCCCTTGCAGACTGGTTTTACTTCATCTTCTTTTTCTCCATTCCCCCTAAAATGAAATAAGCATGTTGTGTTGTGGTTTACAGCTAGGCTGCAGTATCTACGCCTTTGGCTCAACAGAATCAATTTCAGCAAACCCTTAACTAGTTGTCTTCTTTAAAGGGAGGAGATCTAATTTTTTTCCCTCTAAATTAGGGCTCAAGAACCCTAACAAGTAAACAGTAAAGGACCCTTTTCCACGCCTTCAAAATAGCATTCCGTGGGTGATGTGGTCAACATCCTGCCAGTCATCTTTACTTCCCAGGACTTTACCTGTACTCATATAAAGCTGGGTTGACCTGGGATCTAAGGTCATTTCTGGAAAAACAAAAATCTGGCTCAGTTAGGACCTGAACCAACGACCTTCGGATCCGCAGGCATGCATCTGGCCACTATAGGAGCTTGGTTTTACTCACCTGTACCTACAACCTAGAAGTTATTTCTTCTTATTAAAATAAAGAAACGTGAAACCACAGAGAAAAACAATAATGAAATGTTAAACCAGCATTGAGAAACAACCCACCTCCTGAGTACTTTTGTACTGCTCCTCTGTCAGTAATGGATAACATGTGTCCAGATACTTTTTAAGTGTCTGCTCGAGTGGAGGAACTGGCAGCTTTGGCAGTGATTGCTCAACAGAGAAGGTTCGAAACTTGGGAATGTGAAACTGATGCCCTTCTACAAGCAGCCAGTTCAATGTCCTTGTGATCTGAAACTATGAGAAGCATTTTGCCATTAATATGCTGGCTGAAAACTTTATCTAATTTTGCGTTCACCTCTAACCAATTAAAAAAAAGTGGATGGCACGCTGTGTTGTGGTTTACATGCAAGTTGTGATATCTGCACCTTTTTTGCTCAGTACATTCAATTTTTTTTAAACTACTAATTAGCTGTATCCTTGTGTGGGTTCCTGGGCCCAATTGTGGGGAAAACAAGAACAGACCCACTGCCTCCCCAACAAGCATGTCGTAGGAGTCGACTAAATAGGGACATCCTTCAGAGTACATCTGCCTGAGAGGCAAGGGACCACAAGTGTGCACACAAATAAGCCAGATGTGTGAAACGGATGTGCATGACACACTAAGGTTCTGAAGCAAAACTAAAGTGGTGGAACACCCAGAGCTTTCCGCCGGAGTTTTCAGCCGGTGAACATGAAGAAAAAGAAGAATTAGCTGTAATTTATGACATGCTAGCTAAAGGGCAGTTGGTCTATTCTCATTCCACTCTGTGGGAATTAGTGGGTCTCCTTGGTGTAGCGGTCAAGCCATTTGCCTCGCACTCTGAAGGTTATGGGTTCATTTCACGGCTGTGTTCACAACTGCAGTTTTTACAGAGATCCGTGGGGATCATCACTTAAGCTGTGGAGTCGTGCTTTGTGTGACGCTTTCAGTAGGCAGCTAGCCATTCTGCGGAGAGACCAAGCCATATGTGATAAAACCCGGTGCAGTAAAGTCGATCCTCTTGACTAACCTTTTTCTCACTAAAAAGAGGCCTCGGAACTCACACAGGGAACTTAAAACTTCATACTGAAGTACCTTCACGCTGAACCAGAAGCATATTCATCCACAAGAGCAGTAGATCTCAAACTGTTTCAAGTCATAACATTTTAAGGGGCAAAGTGACTCAGGTCCCAATTTTATAAAGACAAGTGACCCAGGACCCCATGTATAAAAAAAGGCTTTTTGATAGGGTAAATGAAAACAATTGAAAACAGACGAACTGCTTTTGGCTTGCTGCTCAGCTGATTGAAAAACAATTTTAAATAACGTGATGTGTAGAGTGTAAGATTCCTGAAGCGGGATCACTCGATTTGCGTCAATTTAAGATTTATTATATTTTGCAAAATTAGCTAGTATCAAAGAAAAACCATTGCAGCTCACAAGAAACAAGGCTACGTACTCAGGGCGCAATATCACTAAGAGTTGACTAATCTCAAGTAGATCAGCACCCCTAGTTAGCAAATAAATCTCTGTGCAGGATGCAATGATGTGCTTTTTGTTTTCACTTTTTACAATTTCCATAGCTCGCCACTGCCTGGTGACCCCACAGAAAACCCTCTGTGACTCTATTTGAGGTCACAAGCCAAGGGTTGGGAACCTTTGTACTAGAAAGAGCAAAAGGAGCTCATCCCTGAACTGTCTCATTAAATTTGATTCAGCAAATCAAGAAACTGTGTTACAGGATGGGTGTAGGTAGATAGTTGTGTGTGGGTGAGTGAGAGACAGATAAGGAAAAAACAAGAATCAGTGGAGAAGTGAGTAAATGAGTGAGTGAGTGAGTGAGTGAGTGAGTGAGTGAGTGAGTGAGTGAGTGAGTGAGTGAGTGAGTGAGTGAGTGAGTGAGTGAGTGAGTGAGTGAGTGAGTGAGTGAGTGAGTGAGTGAGTGAGTGAGTGAGTGAGTGAGTGAGTGAGTGAGTGAGTGAGTGAGTGAGTGAGTGAGTGAGTGAGTGAGTGAGTCAGTCAGTCAGTCAGTCAGTCAGTCAGTGGGTCGGTCGGTCAGTCAGTGAGTTAGTCTGTGAGTTAGACAGTCAGTCAGTCAGTCGGTGAGTTAGTCAGTCAGTTAATGAATGAGTGAGAGAGTGTTATTACATTTCTTCAGCTTCAAATCCTGTAAAAAGTGTACAATCAATTTCCATTTATATTTATCCCCAAGGAGAACCCAGAAGAAAGAAACAGTGTGACTGCCTCCAAAAAAAAAAAGAAAACATTCAGCTAATAAAACTGTTGTGCATTCATTAACTGGTGCCTGTAAACAAAAAAAGGAATTAAATGGTATCATAGAATCCCTAATTTGGAGCTTCAGGAAAGCGCTAAACAAATTCCAGTGAATCAAGAGATGGCAAAAAGATGCTGATGTTTAATAGGACATTCTGACAGTTTCAGTAACCATTCAAGGTCTTCAAAATCATGATAACATTCTCTTTTAGATTTCTAGAAAAAAAAAGCTTTTGAATTTTGTCCAAAATATAGCCCGACTGAGCCAACATACATCCGTAGGCAAAAGGATGTCTCCATGCTCAGCTCGAATAAGTAGAATACATTTACACTGGAACCTAGGGGCAAAGAAATAAAGGTGGACCCATACACACACACATATACACAAACACATGTAGAAGGGAAGAATAGAGGGAAGTTAAAAAGATGTGGAGGACATGAGGTGAGCTGCATGTGATAACAAATATTAGGATGATTTTCCATGAGATAGTTGAAGGCATGGTATCCACTAAAAAAAAGAAAGAGGGAGGAGGAGAAGGAGGAGAATTAACAGTTAGGAATGACTCTTGGATGACCTTTAAACTTCTACAAATCTTAGAGGGGAAGGTGAAAAAAAAATTCTTCATTAAAAATTATTAGGTCACAAAGTTAAAAACTATGGGCAGACCAAAACAACAGAGGTGTGAAACCAAATGCCGAAAAGTGAAAAGATAACAAATACTTTGTGGGGCATAAAAGATAACTCCAGACAAGATTGCTGCTCCTTTATGTGCCCTTCAGTGAAAGTAATACCAAAGTATGTTAACTCATTTAAATCCTAACCAGTAAATATTTCATATCTTTATATCCTGATTAATTTTACTTTGAAGTAACCAAAGAGTTAATGAGTCAACCTATTTTAAAACTTTATAGATTGCTATGTTTACCCTTCTTGTCTGCTCTAAGGGTTATTAAGTATTGTGTCCTCTTTTGGTCTACCTAT
The DNA here is from genome assembly GCA_905116865.2 of Candidula unifasciata. Classification (NCBI taxonomy): domain Eukaryota; kingdom Metazoa; phylum Mollusca; class Gastropoda; order Stylommatophora; family Geomitridae; genus Candidula; species Candidula unifasciata. The sequence goes on along the minus strand of CAJHNH020000289.1, from coordinate 87,371 downwards.
TCGGTAAACATTCTGTGTGTGTTTACAACACTATACTTCATTACTCTGGCTCTGTAATGGTGATAATGACATGTATCTGTGTAAAAATATGGGCTATCCTCCGAATAACAATCCCAAATTATCGAGGCCGAAAATATACCCTAACAGGGCCTCAGTCACATGTTAATTGCGGACCTCTTCCGGTGACTATACAGCATTCCAGAAAAAAGCTTCCGCTAAGAAAAAAGCCACTGCCGAAAGTATCTGCCGCGTGCTGGGCTAAACTAGATGGCTAGGACTCACAAGCAGCAGCTACCCCATCTCATGTAGCTTCCTCCATTTTATTTGCTCGTGAGTCCCAGCCATCTAGTTTAGCCCCACTCCGGGCCGCACATAGCGGCGCGAGAGATACTCTTGGCAGTGGCGGTATAGTCACCGGAAGTGGTCCACAAGTTACATGTGACCGAGGTCCTGTTAGGGTATATTTTCAGCCTCCATAATTTTGGACCGTTATTCTGAGGATAGCTGAAGATTGTAATAATAAGGGTGCATCTTTTTTTTACCTTTAAGCAAGAGCTACTCATAGCAATGTTCCTGTTCTGGAAATTACTGGAGAAGAATCCTATACAGATATCTTAAAGGTGGCATTCTATATAACATAATTTTTCAGACCTACATATCTATGTGCTATGTGAATCATTGTTCTCTAAAATATATGCGATAACATCTAAGGAGAGGAATATAAAAACTGATGACCATTTGATTTCCTGCCTGGGAGTAGCAACTAGGTCACATGACTTGCAGCAACATAAACTCATTAATGGAATGCAGTTTCAAGGATATGGAAGCCAGTCAGCTGTCTCTTGAAAAGTGAATATCGGCTATCCTCCGAATAACTGTCCCAAATTATCTAGGCTAAGAAAATACCCTAACAGGACCTCAGTCATATGTAAATTGCTGACCTTTTCCTGGCGACTACCGCATACCACGGAAAAGCATCCGCCGAGTTAAAGTCACCACTGAGAGTTTCCCCCGCGCCCCGTGGAAGGGGGCTAATCTAGATGGCTGGGACTAACGAGCAGCAGCTACCGCGTCTCCTGCAGCTTCCTCCATTTTATTTGCTCGTGAGTCCCAGCTATCTAGTAAAGTCCCCTTCGCGCCGCGCATAGTGGTGTGGTATAGTCGCCGGAAAGAGGTCCCCAATTTACATATGACTGAGGCCCTGTTAGGGTATATTCATAGCCTAGATCATTTGGGACCGTTATTCAGAGGATAGCCGGAATGACATTCTTTTCAAATGTTTAATGTTCATCAAAAGATGTAATACTGATGTAATGTTTATAAACCATGCATACCTGCTTCCTTGGTTATGGTCTCAATTTTTTTTTTTTTTTTTGTGAACTGCAGAGATGGAGCAGCTCGATGCAGATCTGAAGGTCCTGGGTTCAAATATAAATGGTGTTGATGTTTTTTTTAACGATTTCCCCTTCCCCCTTTTTTCCCCATAGCTTTACTAAGTAAAGTCCTGGGAAATAAAGGCGGTCAGTGTGATGCTGATATCATGCATGACCTACCAACTGCCTACTGATCTTTAAAACTTGGGTCTAGCCATATATGCTGAAGATGTGGGGGAAAGAGACTTTTTCTTTACTTTTACATTATTTATTTATCTTAGCAGCACACAAAAGACAGATGAATGGAGGTTGGTGATATCTGCAGCAATGAACCTCAAGGGCACGGAATGCTGAGGAAGAAGAAGAAGTACACAAAAGTAGAACGCCAGTAATTCTCGAAATGAAAGTAGCCTGACTGAAAGCTAAATTCAGCCATCCCTGGTCTGTCTATAAAATGTGCATACTAGAACACTAAATTTCAATGTGCCAATGGCGAATAAAAAAAAAATTACCTCATATATTTAAATTTACTTAATAATAATATTATTAATAATAACTATTTAAATCATTATTCTGAGAAATACTAATACTAATACTAGCCACTTACCAACGGTCTTTTCGTATACCGAAACATTACATAAACACTGTTACTCGTTTGTAAACAAATAAATAGAATGCAATAATAATTTCACATAAATTTAATTTAAAATATAGATCTAGTAACAGTGCAGACATTCAGATCAATAAGTGAAGCTGGACTCAGTCAAATATATGTGCAGAAAGCAAGGTTTTTCATTCGCGCCATCATCCTCCATTATTTGCAGACGACAGAAAGGTTATTCTATCACAACACTAGCGCTACACAACACACCAGCGGGTACACATTTTGTAGTTCACTTCCAGGTCAACAGAACTGCATAAGTGTATTTACTGTCTTACCTTCTGCGTTCACCCTAAAAAAGGTGGTCGACATGCTGTGTTGCAGTTTACAGCAAGGCTGCGACATCTGCGCCTTTCGGCTCAGCAAACCCGATATCAGCAAATCAATAATCAGTCGCCTTTTCATTGCGACCTTATGTTATCACAATCGACGTCACTGCACACTACGTATTATCATGCGTGCTCAGTCCTCCGATGCAGCAGCCACTCCAAGAAACTTTTACCAATTGTTTCAGTGAGAGGTTGGTTATAATGTCTTCTATCTAGGCTTCGAAGGCAGCATAGACGTGCTTCACCATGCTTTACTCTCATGCCATGCAATCGTGTTAGTGTCAGAGATTAGTCATAATCCACTAGCTTAGTCCGTATAGCGTTGATGATATCTGCTCTTTCCATGTTTCTTCCCACATGCGTTTGTGACCTGCTTGCCTGTTGGTCCGCTCGCTCATTACCCTTTACGCCAGCATGACCAGGTGTATAGATCCAGGTGAGGAAGGGTAGGCCCTAAGTGCTATTTCCGAATGCTTTCTACCCATTTAGAGCGCAATCGCTTGTTGCTATCTTCTGAAACATGTTCATGGAGTCTTGACACAATTGTCGCCTTTTGCGACATGCTTGTTATGAGTAGTAGGACCCCCCCCCCTCCCCAAACACACACCACCTTTCAAACTGGGCCACCGAACCCACACGGGAGAAACTATTGTGCGCTCTTTCAAATGCTTTGTGTCAGTTTTCTTTTTCTTCTTCTTTTTCTTCTCCTTCACTTCCTCTTTTACCGCTTCGGGTTCTGAGGGAGATAAAAGGTTCTGCTTGTCGCTCTTCTGACCGCCTCGACCACGTATGATGCTGTTGTAGAGTTTCCCTGGTGTTATTGTTATCTTTCTATATTGTTGTTAACGTACCTTGTATTCTGCATCCTTCTCTTTTATTCTATGCCGCGTATAGAGTGACGTCAAAAGCATTCTCTCTGCGTGGGCTGACCATTTGATTAGTTGTCTTTGTAATTAGAATTGGTTATGTGTCGACTTTTTCTTTTATGGTCTCATTCCTGGTCGTATCTCTTCTGCTCACTAGCCCTTCTCATAGATTTCATTTGCCCGGCTCTCTAGCGTAGTTGGCTAAACCGGATTGCGCGGAGACCGGGTGACGAACTCCTTGTGGTCCGGGTTCAATCCCGTGGGTAGGCAGGAAAGCCACATTTTCTCCCTGATTCACGGTATTTACAATGGATTCAAGGCCGAAAGGTTGCGATATCCATAATACCGAGCCTAAGGGTTAACAACTTATGGCTTCTGGATACTAAAACAAGCAAACAAACAATAGATTTCATCTCTGTTGTTACACATTTACCCCCCCCCCCCCTTTCCACCATTCCCACCGAAATGACAAAAATATTTCAAGTCTTGGATTCGAATCCGCATCGATTCTGTTTGTGTGTGACCTATCTTTAGGGCTTCATTTTATTTTTGTTTCCTTAGATTCGACCCAATTTGTCTATATATCCATATTTTTAACAATGTTAATTTTTCTAATCATGTGTTCGTGGCTTCATTTATTTGTTAATTAAAATGTAAATATCACTTGCGGTCATAAAAATAAATAAAACAAATCTGACTCAAACGATACGCCGTAGAACCCGATTAAGCCTAAAGCTTAGAAGCAGGCGCAGGCTGAAGCGCAGCGCATCCGGTGTGTCAGGTTAGTATTTGTCCTGGTCGTAGTCTGTTAAAACAAGACCCGACCTGGCTATTGTGAAATATTTAGAATCTGTGTAAGTTAATAAGGAGTGATAATGTATTTCCACGAATTCTAAAGGATTACTAATTATCTCCGTTAAGTCACTGGTGTAGTGCTGTTATATATCACGTGATGCAATATAGTAACTGCAGATGTTTGTTATTTATCGACAGCCCAAGTACCGTCCCGTCCTTGTGTAAATTGATTTAGCAGTACATTCACTGTTATCATCATCACTAGGCCAGGCTTTTAGTTCTAACCCTCGACACGGAATGTCGGGTCTTGTGAGGTTCCAGAATGTGACCAGACATATTGTGATTAACTCTTATTGGGCCTGGGCCGATAGTTTCAAATTAATGATGAGAGACTAGTATTGAGTCTTTTTGTTTCGTATTTTTCGCCGGTCAAAATTGTAAAAATATTTTCCTCTTAAAAAAATTTCACTTCTTGAAATATAAACGTAATACAAATCTTGTATGAAATGTTTGAACACTAATATTTGTCGCAGAAACTTGTACTGTAAACAAGAAATCATAAGATTAAATACAATTAGGACTGGTGGATATGAATATACTATACTATAGATGTAGGGTATTTAATAGGAGCGCTACACTATATATATATATATATATATATATATATATATATATATATGTGTGTGTGTGTGTGTGTGTGTGTGTGTGCGAGCCCCACAGTTTAGGTATACATAATACAACGGTTCTAGAGAGACCAAAGCTGATGAAAGAAAGAAATAAAAAGTGATATATGCCAGCTATAATAAAATGGCATATAGATACAATGGCAACAGTTTAAAGTTTTACCACACAGAAAATGGACGGCAGAAATATCGGTGACATTGAACAGTGCCATAAACTAAGCGAACAGAAGGGCCCGTTCCATAGATCTCTTCCTGCCCTGAACTTGTGAGGCATTCAAATAGTAGAGAAAATAAGAAGAAGAAAAGAGATGACACTAAAAAACTGCACTTGGTGGGAACGTTGAAGGTAGACTAGCAGAGAGTAGAAAGCCATATTAGTGAAAGTATACCATTGAGAGATGAACTAAGAGTAGTTTCTTAGATCATACAATCAAGGCGGAAGAGAGTGTTACAAATATTAATTGCAGCCAGCCTTGTGTGTGTGTGTTTATGTTATCACAATCGATGTCTTTGCACATTGGCAATTCCCATGCATGGTAAGTGTTCCGATGCAGCAACCAATCCAATATACCTCTACTGATCGTTCCCTCGAAGACGGCATAGACGTGCTTCACCAAACTTAACTCTCAGGTTACGCAATCGTGTTAGCGTCGGATTCACCATTATCCTCCAACCTAGTCCGTACAGCGTTGATGTCAGTTCTATCCATATGTGTGTATGTGTGTTATGTGGAGAACGCATTTTATTGATTCGGTGAGCAATATTTACACAACCCTTTGTTGTCGTGTGTAATATCTATATAGTTGTTAATTTACCCAAAAAAAGTTAAAGGAAAATACAAGGACATGTCTGACCCTTAAAGATTACCAGTATTTAAAAGATCACATCCTCCAGTACTGTCCCAGATACAATGTTTCCAGACAAAACTTCTGGCCAAGAGAGACACTGGTGGAAGCCAAACTTTACAGGCCGTTAAGTGAATTACAAAAGACAGTGGTGAAGTTCAGACTAGAGACATATTTCGTCAGCATATGTTCAAATTTTTCGGTGTAGGAAATACGGAGACGTGTCCCTGCAGCGTGGCATCCGAAAATGCTGAACATGTGCTCCAACACTGTCAACTGTTTGCTGACAACAGACAATCTGGCCTGTTCCAACCACAATGAAGACAAAACTGTATGGTACACTTGAGTATATGGATTGCACGATAGCTTTCATAAAGTCTATCGCCCTCCTAATATTAGTTTTTTGACAGAACGATCGAAGAAGAAGAAGCAGATATAGATAATTTATTTCAAGAAGATTACCAATATTTTAAAAGCACAGAACAAAAGTACTAGGCATGAAAAAACCCGGAATAGAGTGAATACTTCTTAATTGCAGGTATTTTTGATATGATAGTTATAAGCCTACATCTTATGACATTGTCATTCGTTAACTGGCTTCTTGCGCCCATCTATTCATTTCTATTTTAGATTACAAAGCTAAGTTAATAGAACAAAGTTAAAGTCCAGAAATTGACCAGGACATTCCGCTGGAGTTTACAACCTTGAACTCTCACGAAAAGTTTATTGCTTTGAGTTTAAAAGCTCGACGGTATCGCCGGCCGACATTAGTGTCCTGCTCTAGCATATGTGACGTGGCCTCTCTCCTCAGGATATTTACAGAAAGCGCGATCTCTGTAGCTGCGGAAACAACCCCCACGGATATCTAAAACCACGCCCTTCTCTAATTATATAAAAATCTGGAGCTGGCCGTGTCTAAAACACACATATAATCACAAACCAAAGGACGAATTCCGAAATCGAACTTTTGGCATCTGGGGACACGGTTTAACCACTTCTCCACGGAGATCCAATGTTACGTTTGGTGTTCCCTCCTATCTCAGACATATGTGATTTTGTAATGTTTATTATGTGCTAACAATTACTGACCAATGCGCTTGACTATAATAATAGTCACACAAGTATATTTAAAAAAAGTGCAATAGTTTCGTAACACGGAGTAACCCCACAAAGTTTGACTGATGGTGTTTGAGTCATATTGATGAGGTATAGGTAGGTAGATGCTTTGCTTTGCGTCACGTTCAACCAGCATCCCCGAAATGGGAGCTTTAGGTTATAATTGTGACTAGGTTATGTGCGCCATACAAAATGGCCTAGCAGTGCTCGCCACTGAGTAGCCCTGAAAAGCATCCTTGCAGTGTTAATGCAATCAAAGGTGACAGACCCAAATACTGTCCCGACCGGCGACGAAGTCGTCTACCGGCGAGCAAAGGGGCGACCCGGTTTCTGATTGGTGAGATAAAGAATAATTATTATAGTAGTGTTAATCGGTGTTTGCAGAAATGGTATCAGAGAGAAAGGGATTGATCTGGAAAGTAAAAGCGACCGGCGTCATGTTGATCACATCGAGCATTGTTCAGTTTAAAATAGGCGAATAACACCATTTTCCAAGTTCGTCTGAAGGCTTTGAAAATGATCTATGCCGGCAGGTAAACAAGCCTGTTAGTGTGGCGCTAATTCTGTATGGAAAGCGAAGTAATGTGGGGGCTAATTCTATGTGGAAAATGACGAAATGTGGCGGTAATTCCATGTGGAAAGTGAAGTAATGTGGCGCTAATTCCATGTGGAAAGCGAAATAATGTGGCGTTAATTTCACATAGAAAGCGAAATAATGTGGTGGTGCTCATTCCATGTGGAAAGTGAAATAATGTGGCGTTAATTCCATATGGAAAGCGAAGTATTGTGGCGCTAATTCCATGTGGAAAGTGAGGTATTGTGGCGCTAATTCTACCTTTGAGGCTTATGGGAGTGTCCCGAGTGTTGTGATGTAGATTTTTAATTACTCTACCATTCACTTTTTTTTTTTTTTTTAATCCGGCACCATATACTTCTTATGAAACAAAATATGGAATTCTAAATTATATAATTTTAAAATCAAATAACGTATTTTCAGTTCGAATGTTTTTGTTGTTTGTTTTGTTTTGTTTTCCCTCAATTTTTACATATGTCATTGAAAGTTGGAGAAACATTAAAATATGAAACGAAAGTTGAATGCATTCGAACAAAAAATGCCTGAGGAAAATGATGAATATAAAATGGGATGAATTCAAGACGGGAAAGAAATAAGTGAAATGTTCAGACAACCACTAGTATCAACAGGTGTAAGACAGAGAAGATGGCGCTATATTGAACACATTTTGAGAAAAGGACATTCTGAAAAGAGACTAACAGAGAATCACCAATAAGGCGCGTTGTGAGTGACGTTTAACTGGAACAGACCCGCACAACGAGCGACCTAACACCCGGTGACATAAAGTGCCACCATTCGGATGAGAACTCCCCAGATATAGTCCCATAAATCCCGTTCAACCGTAAGTTTATATTTGGTTTACCCGACTACGGTTACGAAGTACCTGAGGTCCAGCCGGGGTGGTACTTTAAAAAAAAAATGTGTCTATATTGGGACGAAAAAAAATCGACCGCGTTCAATCTGCTGCGAGCAGTAGCTATTATAATGGAAATGAGAAACAGTGAGATTGAGAAAACAAGCATCCCAAGCAGGGGAAATCCACAAGTGACGGACAGTCTAATATTTAAGAGTATGGTAGATAAGCTGCATGCAGTCGTGGGACCTAGGCAGCACGCGGTCGTGGGACCTAGGCTGCACTCTCTCGTGGGACGTAGGTGGGTTGGGGCTAGGGCTGGTTCTAGATGTTTTGAGGTCGTTAAAAGCATCAGAAAGCCGGGAAAACCAGTCTTACCAGCCATTCCTGTGACGTCATCTGGGGGGTGAGATATTAATAAAGAATAGAAACCAAAAGTGAACAGCGATGAGAGAAGCCAAAGGCGCTGGACTGGATTAAATCCATGATGTTGACGTAATTGCACAGGACAGACGGAATGAAAGAGTGGACTGCAAGCCCCATGTGGACAATGAATGAATAAAGGAAGATACTTCTCAAAGTCGAATCTGTATGGCGTTAGTGATCAAGATTATGTAGAGACTTCTGTTTCTCGCCCTGTCAGTAGTTTCTCGTATATCAGTTCTTTCGTGTCCTGATTATGCCAAACAATCAGAATCGTCTGTCTTCGTTTCCCTATGTTCCTCTTAACTTCTCTGTTGCCACGACACATTCCATTTTTTCAAGTCTGACCACTTGCTCAAAGAACTATGGAGGTGATGGCGGTAACAAAAGCAATGATGTGGCTACAGACACCGCATTTTTCCCATGTGTGCTTTCTATTAGATTCTATGAGCATGTTTAAGAAGATAGAGACAGGATGAATTTGAAGAAAATGATTGGAGTCGCTGAGGAAATCTCGTCTGAGACAAATTAGTTTCATTTTTGTGCCAGACACTCTGGGGTAAGGGGGAATGAATGAGTGGATTGGCTTGCTGCCAGGGCTACGGTAGATACAGGAAAAACAAAGGACCGGGTCGATATTCTCATTGCTCTCAAGGAGGCAGGACGAGAAAATGATTCAGGAAACTGTGCTAGATCGGCAACACTCAAAAGACTACAAGAACTTCATGTCAAAGGAGGTGTCGCCAAACATGAACACTGTACAAGTAGCCCAAGAAGAATAGTAAACCATTACAAAATTTATGTTATCAGTCGCCACACGTTGACGGATATACTGAAGATGGGATGCAAGCGCTTATGGACTTGTCCGGTGTGCAGTGAGGATAATCTGTCGATTAATTAGCTAACAAAAATAGTAGATTGTCTCCTTGTGCTTAAAGTAATTGTTTCTCTGTTAATGACTTTAGACGTGGGACGATAGATGGTTCTGAGAGCATTGCGTCCACATTGCTGCTAAGAAGTTGAGTGAACTGAGAGTCTTCTTCTTTGCCTCCCCTTGTTCTTCTCTTCCTTCTCCCCCTTCTTCCTTTCATGTTTCTTTTTCGCTTTTGCCTGATCAAATGTATGGCCATATAATACAGTTTATACTGGGGTACACAAAACAGCTACAAACATTCTGTAGTCCAGTGTGGGGTGGGTAATGACGTTGTATCGCACACACACATATAGCGCTAACTGTCCTATAATAACATGGATGAAACTAGTAGGATATGTGCAGGTGAGCGCCTGGATCTACGGTTAGGAACGCTAGGAAACTCAGCTTCGAATCCTCTGTAAAGATATGGGGTTTTTTTTTTTTTCTGTTCAGTGTGTCTAAGTTGAAATTTTAAAAAAAATAAGGGGGGGGGGGAGGATCCGGGCATGCACAACCTATAGGGATGGCACCAGCGATGCAGGCCTAAATCATCAGGCTCAAGACCAATGCCTTCTCCAGGTTAATCTGTAGAAGGCATTGTCAAAACCCACTTGGGGTGGGGGGGGGGGGGGGGGGAATACAGGCAGTGATGGCAGTTTTTATTTTTATGATGTGCTCGTTACGCACTAAGACATGAAAAGGATTTCTTTACAGTTACTGTTTCACATACATTAACATGTACCATATCTTATGATTGATTTCTCTACTGTAAATCACAGGTTGTTTTGGTAACAAGATCCACAGTTTGGAGCCAAGGAGATTAAATATCACGCTGCAAACTTGAAGCTTTTGAAATGTGATTATTTATATGGATATGAATACTAACGTGGAAAGAGAGGGGAAAGGAAAGTATTTGTTCAAAGGAAAATTTTCAGAATGCATTATTAAATAATTTCAAAGTCTTGGGTTGTGGGGAATGGAGGGGTTAAATTGATTACTCCTTTTGCCTTGTGCTCTGGGGGTCACGGATTCGGTTCTGGACTCCGTCTAGTCTTTCTGTTTGGGAGTGCAAGTATTTCAGGAAGATAGAACCGATCAGTGATAATCCCAACACATTTAGTTATGACCAGTGTCTGTCTTTTGTTTTTCTTTACCCAGGAGCAAACATAAAGCTTCCCACATCATCCACAATGTCCTGTGTTGTGCTTTCTCCCATGTTCCGGCGGACAAGAAAGCCTAACTACACCCATGAAGAAACTATGGTGATGTTGGAACAGATAGAAGCTCATCGTCACATCTTGTTTGGCAAGTCAACCAACCACCAACGGGCACAGCTGTGGACATTCATAGCCGATGCAGTCAATGCCGTGCCCAGTAGTGCTGGCAGAACTGTAGATGTAAGGTTTCAAGCTCATTATATTCTTTTTCTGCATGAGATATTCTTAAACTATTTTGTTTTCCTCAGAATACTTTACCGTTCTACCCATCCCGACCTTTACTGGCCTGGTCATAAGTATTTTAGAAAATTGACCCAGGCTTATATTTCATCTCAGCTTAAAACTGATTGCTAGGAACTAGGAAAAGTCCTTGAACAAGACCAAGATCCGGAAGTGGACCAGCATCCAGGATTTTCACCAGAGTTTACAGCCAGTGAACATGTATAATATTAAAAGAAGAATTCAAGGACGAAAGTTTTTTTTGTTTTGTTTTTTGTTTCTGTAAAAGTAATGGGTCCTTTTCCACATCTTCAGGCGTGTTAGGCATACAGTACTAGACTTGTATTTTATAGACCAATTGGCATTAGGTGGGTGATGTAGTCATCATCACGCCAGCCACCTCTACTTTCTAGGATTTTACCCGCTACCCCATTTTAAGCTGGGCAGCGGTTTTTTTTTTTTTGGTACCGACATGAGATTGATCGTATCATCCATGGAGGGTTAATGTTCTACAAAAATTGTCTCCAAATATGCATGAAAGTGGCTTCTTCTTTTTTCAGCTGCAAACCCAGGTGAACATTTCTGGTTGTTTGGCCACTTCTGGACCTTGGTCTTTTCCAGAATTAGAGTTTTGCATGTACATTGATTTTATAGATCTGGCTCATTTGTGTGTAGTTTGATCACTCCTAACATGCACTCGTGGATGCACTCTGATTTTGAAGGAAACACCCTAATTGATTGTCTTTTACTATATGCTTGTTAGGAAGCAGTGGATCTCTTCTTTTCCCCCTAGAATGGGAGAATTGCAAAATCACATAAATTATATTTTATAATCCTCTCTAAAAGGTTCGAAGTTACAGATGAAACATTTTTTCTTGATTTCTCAAATGCAAAATCATTGATTATGTCATGTTAAAAAAATATACTGCTATATATGTCACTTTCTGTGCACATGATGCCAAGTGCAGAAAATGTTTTCTTGAGACAAAACTGTGGAGAAAAATGTTCCAGCAAAACAGTAAATCATTAATAGCACCTTGGACCCTACTTTCTGCTACCAGTCACCTTCATGGACAATGAATCGGGTATTAGAACAGAAAATTACTACATATGAAATGCGCAGTCTCCACAACATCACTAACAACACGTGATGGGACAAGGTTACGAATACCAGCATTAGAGGGAAAGTTGGAATATGACCATGTCTGAATTATATTGATAGACAAAGAAGAATGAAATGGTTTGACCATTTAGTGTAATGCATCTAGACCAAACTGTATATGATAGTTTTTACAGCAGAACATCTGGGAGGAGGTTAGGGGGGGGGGAACCATGAAAGAGATGGATAAATGATGTAGGTTAATCATGCAAAAAGATGAACATATCCATCACCCAAGCCACCCAAGAAGTGGAAGACAAATACAGAAAACCACAACCCTGGGCTACAACCTGGTATCAGTGAGATGACAAAAAAAGAAGAAAAACAAGAAGCAAAAGAAACAATTGTGGAGATCCCTACAGACTGTGAGTTTTTAAGTTGTAGCTTATCTGAAAAGTTAGTTGCTTATCCTTTTTCAGGACGTTGCAGAACAAACTCCAGCATTTTTTTTTGTGTGTGTGTTTTTCTAGACAAATTTTACATTCAGTAGTTTGCCATGGCCTTATGAATGATCAGCTCTCGGTACCACTGTTGAAATAACGCAAGACAAACTGCCTACATTTTGGATCAAACCCCGCTCCCCAGCAATGCAAAGCATGTTTGCAATGCTTAAGCCACAGGTTCTGACAGCTTATTTAGGGTGTACTGAAATCTATCACTGGTTAATACCTAAACATCTAGTGTCTGTTTTTGTAGCGAGATCCCATTTACATTTATGTTGTCTTTCAGGAACTAAAACACAGATGGAAAGATATGTCACGCAGAGCTCGCTTGTACACACGTGGCATGACTCCAGACAAGATCAAGCATGAACAAGCAACTTTTTCTCCATCCATATATTTTGAGGCCATTATGAGAATTATGGGAGAAGATGCACTTAATGGGTCAGATTTTGGTATGCTGTCATCCACTGACAGTCAGAATTCTGCATCCAGATTTGCAGAAGACAACCACATGTATCCTATGACATCTGACGTGGATATCAAACCAGATATCAATATTATCAACAATTTCTTGAACAGTGATGTGAAGCCACACAATCTAAACAACCTTTTTGTGCCAAAGAGCTCCAGCACCTCAAGTCAGAATCCTGTAAACACCCAGAACAACGTCAGTCAGCAAGCTGCGGTGACCAGTGCTAACTATGTGGGTCTGGGCATTCCCTTTCCTGTGTCTTTTCCACACAGATTCAACCCTCATAATGTTCAGCCCGCTGATAGTATCTCTGTCCCTTCATCCTCTGGAAACAGTGGTGGTGCCTCTACACATGTAGGTAGTTATACTCCTTGGAGCATGCAAATGGGATCTGCTGCTGCAAAGCCCATGAGATTTGACCCAGTAACTCAAGAAGTTACAGAGATTGATGAATATGACCCTGATTCCGACTCAACAGATGGTGAAAGTTCCAGCTCAAAGCTGGTTATATCAGCTGTAACAAAGAAGTCAGAAAATGCAGGAAACAGCAATAGTCAAAGTAAGTTAATAGTTAGAACTCCACTGATTCGTCATCATCATTATTATCATCATCATCATAGTCCCCATAACTATCACCATTAATATGATCTTCAAAACCAGTTAAATCTGCTGTAAAGAAACTTAAGAAATTATTAGGACCATAGGTAATGAAAGTAAGATAATAGAATTGAACTGATTCATCAGTTTCATAATTGTCACCATAAATATAATTTTCTTCTACATTCACCATCAAAATTAGCGGTTGGGACATTGTGTTGTGGTTTACAGCTAGGCTGTGAATCTGTGTTTTTTCTAACTAACAAATCCAGTTTAATTAAATTCCCAATTAGTTGCCATTTATGAAATGGTTTTAGGAGACAGGGTTTATTCTGTCCTTACACCCCCCCCCCCCCCCCTCTCCCCCACCCCCTCCAATCTAGTGAAGTTCATACTAGCCAACATTTGAGATATAGTTCATCTATATCTCTAGCAAACGAAAGAAAAAGAATGTTTTTGTTTATTTGGGTATACTTTGATTGTTTCTCTGGCAGTATGTTTTTAATGGGGATACATGAATTTTTTGGAAAAATAAATAAATTGTGTACCACATAAATAAACATAACTTTTAAACCATAACGTTAAGTGACTAGTCTGTTCATGGAGTTTGACATATAATGTTAAATTTATGTGTACATTTTCGTTAAGCCATCTTTTTTAGTTTTTGAAATATCTTGATAAATGTTGATTACAAATGTGGCTATTTTCTGCATAAAATATGACATTTTCAATTAATTTTCGTGAAAATGTGTTGATTTTACCCACCAAAATTAATCTTCCTTAAATCTTTAACTAATAGAAAGCATTGTTTCCAGCAGATATAATCACATTCAATTTGGGAGTTTAACCTGTCCTTAATGGTGATACATGCATTTTTTTAATTTGAATAAAATATACTCAGTTAATTCATGGTATATATATATAAATATATATTTATTTATATATAAACGGTAATATATGACAGTTTAAAAAAAAATTAGATAACTAGGATTGTTAAAGTCAGTTGCATATCTTTTCACGAAAGTTGCAGAATCAACCCTAGCATTTTTTTTTTTTTTTGGTGGGGGGGGGGGGGGGGGCGGTTTTGTTTTACTAGTAAATTTTACATTCATTTGTTTGCCTTTACTTTCTGAACGGTCACCTCTCAATAATACCTTTGTTGAAATCAATGCAAATTATCTAACTAGGACTGGACAAAAACAAGATATACAATACTTCAAGCAGGGTCCGAATTAACTACAAGATGTTAGTTTAATTGAGTAGTTAAACCACATAAAAAAGAGCTGGCTTTTTTTAATGATCTGTGTAACTAAGGGGTAAGTAAAGAATAACATTAATTTCCACACCTTCGTGCGTATTGGGCATAGAGGGCTAGACCTATATTTTATAGACCAATCGGCACCTGGTGGGTGATGTGAGCCCACTACCCTAACTTCCTATGATTTTACCTAATACCTGTTTAAGGCTAAGTCAGTCTGGAAGCAGAGGTCATTTTTGAAAGAAACAAAAGTGGCTCCTTCAGGATCCAAGCCCACAGACAAGCATCTAGCCGCTGCACCACAGTTTTCACATAACTTATGGCTGACGTACACAAACAGTGAGAGCCACAGCAGGGTAGAGGATAGCATGCTTGCTTGCCAGTCTAATTGAAAGATGTTTGAATCATGTATATCATCATACTG
Source organism: Candidula unifasciata (assembly GCA_905116865.2). Classification (NCBI taxonomy): domain Eukaryota; kingdom Metazoa; phylum Mollusca; class Gastropoda; order Stylommatophora; family Geomitridae; genus Candidula; species Candidula unifasciata. The sequence continues at coordinate 72,151 of CAJHNH020000289.1, read as the reverse complement.
AGTGTACCTGAAGACATAGAAACAGGTCCTTTACTTTGCAAGTTCCCAATGTGGGTTCTGGGGTCCCATTTTTTTTTAATTTTTTTTTTGGGGGGGGGGGGGGGGGGGGAGATAGACAAACTGTCCCCCTAACAAATATGTTGTAAAAGTCGACTAATTAAGATGTTTTCTTATAAGACAGAGTACTTCTGGCTGAGTTGAGTTGAATCAAGAATCGACATCACGGCACTAAGGGCATTCCCATGTGTTCTTCTTCCTCATCTTCAGCAGCCAGTGTAGAGTTCCAGTACTGATGGTACTGGTCACAATCTGGTTACATGTCCGTCTTGCCTTTCCTCTGAGTCTAGTGAGATGGCCGGACCCTCTGGTTACACCCAGGTGCCTCATTCTCTCCAGGCCATAATAATCTTGTGTCTTTACTGATTCTGGTTGAGAGGTGAGTAACCAAAAGTCTGCTTACATATAAGGCAGATCTGTCAAATGGATGTGCTTAAGTTCTGAATCAAGTCTAAATTCTAGAAGTGGACTAACTCTATACTTTCTGTCTAAGTTTATAGCTGGTGAACACGAAGAAGAAGAAGATGCTGACACAGTTATGTATCATCATGCCAAAATTAAAAAAATGTCACTATCCACTATATTAATTATTTTCTAAATAATTTATTTGCCTGCTTTTCTCTTCCATTTTTCTTCAGAAAATGCTGAGAGTACTACTTCAACAGCGCTACATGGCCAGCCTCCAAGAAAAAAATTAAGAGTAAACTCAGCCGACAATTCAACACTAGCACTCTCCATGGAGGAACTCCAGAAGCTCTATCTCATCAAAAAGATTGAAATGGTCAACCAAAAAACCCTCTGTTTCAAGTTGTTAGAAACAAAATTGCTGCATGAAATCAGTTTACAACAACAGACTCAGTTGCATAAAAACTCAGATAACAGCAGAGGTTCCAATACATTACAGAAAAAAACAATGACTTACGAAGGCAGTAATGATGACTCTGATGAAGACAATGTTGTAAATGTAGATGGCTTTGATTCCAGGCCAAGAAATAGTGATAGTGATAACTGTGAACAAAACAGAACCTTAAGTGATGCTAGTAATGATACTCAAGAGGTAATTAATGATCACAAAATTAATGATAACTAGAAACATTCAGTGTAATAAAATGTTGAAATCTGCATCATGTTGGATTTTAACAAACTGACCTTATTTCCCATCTTAAAATTGACACCACAAAAAGTTATAAGATGTAAAGGTTGCTTGCTGGAGTGTTGCTTCACAGCTTGTTGTGGTAGTCTGTAAATAAATAGCAATGGCGAAGTTTGGCCTAGGGAAACAGGGGCATAAAGTAAATAACTGCAGGGGCGTCATACATCCTGAATTGAAGTTATCAGTGTTATGATTATTTTTGTTATTGTTGGTATTTATCTGCTTTATTGATATCAATTTGGTTATCATCATCAACTGCTTGTTGTTGAGTTGCCATTTGCTGCCAACTGTCTGATAAGATCCTTCCCCCTCTGTCGTTCAGATTGTGTGAACTTGACATTTTTATTTTTAAGCCTGTCTAGTCAGCAACATTTTGTATCCAGGTTTTTCTTGGCTGGCCTCTTCTCCTCTTACCTCTCCCGAGTTTCTAATATTGTTTTGGAGAGCCTGGTAGGTCTTATTACAAGACCTTATTGTTGCATTTTCACCGTTGTTAAGAGATATTCCTAGTTATCAATGTGTTCAGTGATGACTTAGCAGCAGACTTCATCAAGATAGCCTCTATATGATATACAAAGTATTTTTTTTTAAGGATCTCATTTGCAATGCTTGTATTTTCCTTTCCTTTCAGATGTTAAGGTGCATGTTTCACAGCTTTAGGGGAAAGTACTAATAGCTAGTGGTTATCATAGTTGCTTATTATTACTTTGTTATTATGTTTGGCATGTAATAAAATCCCTTGGCAGTTGGAAATTGAAAAGAGTAGCCTAATGGCGCTGCCCAAGCATAATTTGGAGTTAAAAATCTACCCAAAGTATTTCAGGTTCCTCACCGGTGCTACAGAGCCTGTGCACTATGCTAAGCTTCTTCGAATTCAGACTTGAGTTAGAAGAAGAACGGAGCACTTATGGGTTACAACCTTGTGCCATGATGTTGAAAAAATATTTGTTTCTCAGACCTATTCTTTTTGGTATTATCATTTCTTTTCATGATTATTGTTACTGTACCGGCTTTTCTTATTTTACATTTGGTGCTTTGAGTCATGTTTTATTTATATTCATTTTCCTCATTGTGCTTAATCCTTTTGGGCCTGTATTGGGCTTATGTCACCTCTGGACTCACAATCAGCTATAGTTTCATGACAGATGAAAGAAATAGTGGTCCTCATCACATGTGATGGACAAACAACATTTAGTTACCTAGAAGAATGTCTGGTACCTATTTTATAAAGCCCACCACTATCATAGATCGAACTGTAGACTACTGTATTGCTTTTCCAGAGCACTAACCACTACAGTGCCTGAGTTCTTTTAGTGTAATGACAACACAAATTGTGGCGGTATTGTAAAAACTGAAACAGTCAGCTATCACTGGAACTGCCATGCTGTGTTCATCACAAAGTAGAAACATGGGGGTACTGGAATTTTCCTTGTTGAACCGTCATCCAGGATGATGCTTTTTCGAGTTGAAGGGGTTTTGACTGTTTTATTTATATTTATGTTTCTTGAAGAATGGCTGATACTCAGATTATAAAGCCCACCACTATCAAAGATCAAAATCCAGACTATTGTATTGCTATTTCAGTGCACTAACTACTATAGCGGTGTAAGTTCTTTCAGTGTAATGACATCAAAAATTGGATTGGTAATAGGAAAACATGAGACAGCAGGCTATCACTAGAATTACCCTGCTGTGTACCTCACAACGTAGAAAAATTTGGAATTTGCCGTGTTGGATTTTTTTCTAGGATTCTGTTGTTTTTATTGTTTTTTTTTTTATTTTTTATTGAAGGATATCATACCTTCAGATAGCAGACTGTAGGATGAAAAGTCAGATTTTTTTTTTTTTCTTGACTGAAGACTTATCTAAAATGTAGGTGATGACAGTGACTAAATACAGTGACACCAGGTGTAAGCACAAGCAGTTTGTGAATTAAATGTCACATATAGTAGTAGTAATAGTAGCAGCAACAGTAATTTCATATAAATAATATCTTGTTTAACCCTTCAGGTTTTTTAACTGGGAAATATAATGTCCAATGTATTTCCAATGAATACTTTTGCTTCTTAATTATATGTGTGTTAAAGTTTATCTGTGCATGTATGTTGTATGTATGTAACTGTGTATGTATATATTTATATATAATAATTTCTTTTGATTATTTATGCTGTTTGTATTGGTTTTAATTTAAATATTTTGTTCATATTGTGTAGAGTTCATATTGTTCATATTCATACTCATATTGTTCTGAGAACTACATTTACCGAAGATGGGAAATTGGATAAAGAAATTAACATTAGATGCAGTAAAGCAAACCAAGTATTGGGACAGCTAGCCTCCCTCTTACAGCATAAGACAATCCCAATCAGCACAAAGAGACATCTTATTCAAAGCATATTTATTCCAACTCTGTGCTACCAGTGCCAGACATGGTCACTCACAACAAACCATAAAAGAAAATTAGTAACCATGGAAATGAGATGTCTGAGAAGGGCTGTAGGAGTGACCATAAGAGATAAGATCAGGAATGAGGAAAAAGTTGGCACAGAACCAATTTTAAATTACATACAAAGACAGCAAGTGAAATGGTTTGCCCACTTAGAGAGAATGCCTTGTGACACCATACCATACAAAGCATACATGGAAAGAGAAGAAGGTTGTAGAGCAAGAGGTAGACCAAGAACAAGATGGAAGGATAACATCAGAGAAGCTCTACAACAGCACGATGTGCCTATGGTCGAGGCGGCCAGAAGAGCCAGAAACAGAACCTTATATCTCCCTCGACACCCACAGCGGTAAAAGAGGAAGTGAAGAAGAAGAAGAAGAAGTTCATATTGTTTGGATTATGATTAGAGTGAATTGTATATAATGTCTACTTTGATAATGTTCTTTACTTTGTATTTAAAATAGCTTAAATGTGACGTAAATTAAAAAAATAAGCACAGAAAGTATATCAGTTGTATTTTTTCTACTCATGATTGGCAAAAATTGGATACCACTACTATGTCCCTGGCAGCCTCAAGTGGATGAACTTGCTTCAGCTACAAGGAATTCCAGAGAAATTTGACTAAAAAGCTCAACAAAATGGGGAAGCAGAAAAACGTGAACAAAACAACACAACATAACGTTTCGGCCCAGCAACCTTTTTCAAACATAAGTGAACTACCCAAACGTAGCAACGAGGAGAGGAGAGTATGTAGATCTCTAAGGGGTGACGTGAGCAACGTTTTAAAAAAATTTGATGTGGAATAAATGAAATAAAATAAAACAAACGATGGTTAAAAAATATAGTCACACACACACAAATAATAATAATAATAATACACAGTAGTATTGTTAATATATAATATAATACTGGGAATAAAAGAAATACAAATGTTAATGATACTGATAAGAAATAGAATAAAGTAATAATATGAAATAAAAGAAAACAAAATAAAATAATTAAAATTTAAAATGTGATAAGAGTAGAACTATTTAGATGAAGGTATGTTGGATATTGATACCACCTGGACTAAGAACGCCTAAGCTGTGAATGAGGTGATTTTCCAAAGCGAGGCGCGTACTATGATCGCCAGAGCAAGATTTTATTGCTGTGACAGATATATCATCTTTACCTCTGTGGTCAGAGCTATTAAAATGGAGACGGATTGATTTAAGTGTCTTTTTGTCAATATCGGAGAGGTGTTCCCGGAAACGATCAGCTAGCTTCCTGCAAGTTTCCCCAATGTATGCCTTGCTGCATTGTTTGCAGACAGTTGCATAAATTACGTTGCAGGATTCGCAAGTGAAAGGTTCCCTAATTAGGAAAGAACCATTAGGGAAACTGACCGAAGAAGTCTGGACAACAAAAGGACATGTCTTGCACATGCTGGGTGAGCATTCAGTAGTCCCAAAAGGAAGTGCTGTGTGGATCGATGGGAGTCGGCTTCGGACAAGTATGTCTTTAAGGTTGCGGTCTCATCTATAAACTAATCCAGGTTTCTCACTGAAGATAATCTTGATGTCCGGATCAAAGCGGAGAATGTCCAAATGACGAAAGAATACTTTGGAAGCAACCACATTATTAGGGTGAAAAGTCAAAATCAATTTGGGTCCATCACTTGTATTGTTTGTTTGTTTGTTTTAGTATCCAGAAGACATGTGTTGTTAACCCTTAGGCTCGGTATTATGGATATCACAACCTTTCGGCCTTGATTCCATTGTAAATATCATAAATCTGGGAGAAATGTGGCTTTCCTGCCTACCCCCAGGATTGAACCCGGACCACAAGGAGTTCGTCACCCGGTCTCCGCGCAATCCGGTTTAGCCAAATACGCTAGAGAGCCAGGCCCATCACTTGTATAATTCTTTGTATAAGCTTGACTGCAGTCACCCCCATATTTTCTCCAGCTACAAGGCAGAGCTCTCTGTCCTACTGAAGGCAACACAGTATATGAACAAGCTTCAAATCCCAGCAGACAAGATTGTTTTTGCTACAGATTTACTGTCAACCATACAGGCTCTAAAGCAGTGATTCTCAGTTCTTCGATTAGTCGACTCCTGCGACATGCTTGTTGGGTAAACATTGGGTCTATTCTTGTTTTCCCCACAAGGGAGCCCCAGAACCCACACGAGGAGATACAGTTATTTTTTTTTTTAACTGCTGCGGTGGTGGCTACTGCTGCTACTACTGTTGTTACTACTGTTGTTACCAGTACTACTATCACTGGGTAACAAAAAATGTGGATGAACTGGTTGTGTGTCACTTGGTAAATCGATATATGAAAAGCAAGATGTGGTTAAGGCCCATTAGGACTCAGGGATCTTTACGGTCAGGGGTGACCAGGAAATCTGGTCGTCATTCAGAAAAAAGGCAAGACGGACCGCGGCCGGGCTTCAGCCTTTTTTTTAATCTGGAAAAGGCGGTGGACAGTTAATCACTAGAAGTGGAACTCTGTGCTGGCTGCTGATGATAGAGATGGGGTGCTTATGGGAATGTACCCAGTGCTATGTTGTTGGTGTTCTTATCTCAGTCAGATTCTGACTGTAGATGAATTAGAAAGGAACGCGTAAAACATTAAGTCTGACGTTTTAGGATTGTCCCAGGCAGGATGGAATGACACAGAGAAAAGAATTACAAACTGGGAGTCAAAGTTACTAGAACGACTACCTGGAACAAGCTCGCTAAGGGTATGTGTTTTATTTGGGAGATAAAAACAGGGTGACTTATAGCCTCCGATTTTCGGCGACAGTCACTGAATCAGATCATATTTCCAGGATTATTTTTTTTTTAAGAAAAGGACCCTTTTCCACTCATTTAGGCGTACTGGGTATATAGGACTAGATCTATATTTTATAGACCAATCGGCACTTAGTGGGTGATGTGTTCAGCATCACAGCGGCCGCATTTATTTCCCAAGACTGCTTCTGGTACTCAGTGAAGGCTGGGTCGACCTGGGAGCCAAGGTCATTTTTTACAAGTCAGTGCCGTCAGGACTCGAACCCACGATATTCTTCTTCTTCTTCTTCGCGTTCACCAGCTGTAAACTCTGACAGAAAGTTCTAGTTGTTCGTCCACTTCTGAACTGCAGTCCTGCTCCAGAACCTGAGTGTTGCATGTGCATCAGTTTTACAGATCTGATTCACTTGAATGCAGACTGTTGGTTCCTTGCCCCTCAGGCAGATGTACTCCGACTTCAAAGAAAGCTCCCCAATTAGTCGTCTCTTACGACATGCTTTTGGGTAGGCAGTGGGTCTATTCTTGTTTTTCCCCACAATGGGGCCCCGGAACCCACAGGGGGAACAGCCGACATTGAATCAACTTACTAGTATGGCAATGGAAGAGTGTGCTATTGTTCATGATTTAAAACGAATAAAAAAGAAATACAAAAGTTTTGATGTAAATTGATTTTTTTTAAAAGGTGGGGGAGGGGCAGGAAGAGACAAAATAGTTAGGCCACATTAACTATGTCAGTACTCAGCAGCGCACTGTGTGTTTATTGGTTACTCTTTATGGCCTCTTCTATATGTGGCATGAAATATACTGTCATTATCTGTAGTAGACGGCGTCTGTAGTTTAGATGTTGCGAACACGCTTCCTATTGCCGACTGCCGGGTTCGATCCCAGCTGCGGGCCTTGCGTCTTGCGTTGGTTTCGACAGTGGTATCAAGAAACCGACCGTCCAGTAAACAATGGCAAACAACTGGACGTAAATTTGCCTAGAAAAACCACAACCACAAAAAATGCTGGGGCTGGTTCTACAACTAACTTGTTTATCTGTAATTGCTTTTCTCGTGTAAATATAGCTGTCCTTTTTAGGCCATTCAGTGATCCGTAAAGTTTATTTCTCCATTTCCTTTGTATATGTGCATGGCATCTTGATTGCTGTGGTATGCCTCTTTTTTTGGTTGTCTCCGTCTCTTTATAAAAAAAGTAAGTAAAGGTCCCCTTTCCACGTCTTTAGGAGTATATGGCATATAGGGCTAAACCTATATTTTTATAGACCAATCGACACAGGATCAGTTATGTAGTCAGCATCACGCCAGCCGCCTTTACTTCCCGGGACTGCACCATCTACCTACTCAAGGCTGGGTTAACCTGGAAGTCAAGGTCATTTTTGAACAAAGTCCTCTGACTCTTTATGTATGTTATATTCTTTTCTTATCTCCTTGTTTCCCATTTAGTTGGTACACTAACCCATTCTATTCTATGCTTACTGTAACTCATTGTGTCACATCCTATAGTGGTGTTTGAACCCGTTCAGACACTGCTATACCTACTGCTTGTGTTTAGTAAATGCGAGTAATGAATATCTGCCTTGAGTGAAGATGTAAAAAGGGGATGATGATTGCTATCTTGCTGATGACAAGAAGTACTAAACACAATACAAAATCCGACTAGAAAGCTCAGTGAAATGAAATTTTTATATTTGCACCAGCTTTTTCCATTTCTTCCGTTAAGTTTTCTAGTCAGATTTTGTATTGTGTATAGTAGTTAATGTTTGCATGGGACAGAAAGAGTTAAAACACACAAAACTCTTATCAAATCAATACTGTAAGGAAAAGTTAAAGGTAAGCAAGCGAGAAGCACACATCGATACAGCTGGGAAGATAACAACAAGAGACAGACAAAAAACAGCCTTAGAGAGTGCAACTAGGACGAAAAACAGAATGTGTTGGAGATCTGTCTACTGCAGGGATTCATGGGCACCGGGGCCCTGAGAGTTTCAGCCACTGGACTCCTCCCCCCCCCCTCTCCAAATAAATTCGAAGGGGACTAAAGGGGCTAACCATGTATAGAGGCTCTCTCTCTCTCTCTCTCTATCTCTATATATATATATATATATATATATATATATATATATATATATATATATATATATATATATATATATATATATTTCTCTCTCTTTGGAAAGTATTTGTTTCAATATTTTATATTATATTTAGCACATTATTATTATTATTAAATTGCACTTATTAAGAGGCTTTGTCCCTTACGCACCCATTTCCAGAAAAAAAAATGTGTAAGAGGGCCGAGCACCACCCAGCTCCCAATGTTTTCTTTATGTCGCCATCCTTACAGGAAACCTTTATTGTGGAAAATATATTTTCCTGCTTCTTTGCTGTCACCGGATTTAAACTCCGGCGGAAAGTTCTGGTTGTTAGTCCACTATCGGACTTGTTCCCGAACCTGAGAGTTGCGTGCATATCCGTTTTACAAATCTGATTTATTTGTATTTTGACTGTTGGTTCCTTGCCTCTCAGGTAGATGCACTTCGAATTGCGTTGAGCTGAGTCAAGAATTGACATCACAGCACTCGGAGCATTCCCATGCGTGCTCCGTCCTCATCTTCAGCAGCCAGCGCAGAGTCCCAGTACTATTGGTACTGGTCATAATCTGGTTATATGTTATATTTCGCCTGAGTGTAGTAAGCCGGCTTGACGCCCTGGTTACACCCAAATGCCTCATTCTCCCCAGGCCATAATAATCTTGTTTCGCTTCTGACTCCGTTTCTTGTTTCCAAAGGGCCCTGACCACATCTGCCTTGTCATGTATCAATTCACCACCCAGTGGTGCAGATCCAGCCAATCTGTTTGCCTATTTATTCCCCACATCGCCAGCATACCTTGGGAAAAAAGATCCAAAGTATGCTCACTACCCATGACCTTCCCACTGAAGCTTGCCACTCTGCATCCCTGTCTTTCAATTAGTCTACTCTTTCGACATGCTTGTGGGAGAGGCAGCGGGTCTAATTCTTGGTCCCCATTCCCCCCCCCCCCCCCTTTTTCCACAATGGGGTCCCAGAACTCACACGGAGAGAGGCAGTACCAGATTCTGGAGATTTTCGACAAACAACAATATTTCGTATTTACCCGTAAATTAACGCAATCAAGTATACAAGTTACCGAAGTAGCATGTAAGTTTGAGACTGAGCGTAAAGAATATTGGTAGGGTAGTAATGATATATAATCGAATTACTTGCTGCAGAAATCAACTGCGTCATTTTTGATGCAAATGAATGTAATGTATATCCATTGCATAGAAATATGCAGTTCTTGACATTGTTTTGATGTATAAAAATGTTGATCCTAGTACTCACCTGCAGCCTGACAAGATATGTTGAAATTGATCATGATGATTTCTTTCGTTTTTATTTTTACTTATTTTTTTGTTAACTAATGAAATTGGCATAGTTAAATTCCACTTGGAAAATGATATTCAACGGTATCTTATTCAAGCTATTACGTTAATTCTAAGCTGAGATATTAATTGTTAAGCCTAAGCTAAAACAACTCTTTGAGTCTCGAAGTCTCGGGGGTTTAGCATCAGAGGCCCAAGGGGTGGGTAGTTACGGTGGTAATGCAATTTCTTAATTTCACAAGTGTAACTGTAACAGTAGAAACACATTAAAACAGACCACGCGAATTCATTTGCCGCGCAGCATACACATATTATACATCAAAGTGACCAGGGATTGTTGAGAAATAATTCTAGAATACAGCTACAACAAATAATTGCGTTAGTAATTAAATATTAAGGCTCTCCTTTGAATCAACCCCCAAAATGGCGGCATGCCATATTCTGGCCATAAAAGACTTGTCGGCATGAGCCAAACGTGATTAAACTCACCGCCGAGCGTTTCCCCCGCGCTGCGCGTAGCGGCGCGGATGGGGGGGCTAAACTAGGTGCCTGGGACTCACGAGTAAAGTAAATGGAGGAAGTTGCTGGAGATGCGGTAGCTGCCACTCGTGAGTCCCAGCCATCTAGTTTAGTCCCCGGGGATACGGTCGGCGGTGAGGCACACTCGCAGAAGCAGGTCCGCAAGTAAAATATCGCTGAGACCCTGTTAGAGCATTTGTTTCGTTATACAGAGCCCGGCATATTTTTAATAGAACTGAGCCCCATTTGGATATTTTTTGATATTTTATGGCAAGAAATTGGCCAATTTAGCTCTCTTTCAAACGCCATATATTAAAGCCGCCATTTTTGGGGTTGATTCAAAGGAGAGCCAATATTAGTACATAAATAGACGGTATGTTTACCAAAATTATTACAATAAATTATAAAAAATTCCACGGCTATCCTCCGAATAACAGTCGGTAAAGATGGCGGCAGCAAAATATCCTTTCGAGCCACAGTCACGTGACCTAATTTGCAGTTCTCTGGCGACTTAATTTGCGGTTCTCCAGCGGTTTTCCGGTGACCACCGCCACGAGTCCCCAACGCAGCTCACGCGGCGTGGATTGGGGCTAAACTAGATGGCTAGGACCCATGAGCAGCAGCTTCCGCATCTCCTGAAGCTTTGCTTGCGAATCCTAGCCATCTAGTTTAGCCCCAATCCACGCCGTGTGAGTGGCGTGGGGGACTCGTGGTGGTAGCGGTAATCGTCGGAGAACCGCAAATTAGGTCACATGACTGTGGCAGAAAAGGATATTTTGCGGCCGCCATCTTTACCAACCGTTATTCGGAGGATAGCCATTTCCACTTACCACCATGGCACTCAAGGAAAACTGGTTAAAATATATCCAAAATGAATCACAAATGAATATGAACCACTTAGTAATGTATAAGTAAAATATAAACTCGGCTATTCTCCGAATAACAGTCCTAAATTATCGAGGCGGAAAATATACCCTAACAGGGCCTCAGTCACGTGTCACTTGCGCACTTCCGTCGTCTTAAATTGCTCACTTCCAGCGACTTCCGCCACCGCCGAGAGTATCTCCCACGCGGCTCACGCGCCGTGGATTGTGGCTAAACTAGATGGTTGGGACTCACGAGCAGCAGCTACCGCATCTCCTGCAGCTTCCTTCATTTTATTTGCTCGTGAGTCCTAGCCATCTAATTTAGCCCCATTACATGCAGAGTGAGCGGCGTGGGAGATACTCTAGGCGGTGGTGGTGTAGTCCCCAGAAGTTCGCAATATGGCGGTGGCGTTATAGTCCCCGGAGGTGCGCAAGTGACACGTGACTGAGGCCCTGTTAGGGTATATTTTCCGCCTCGATAATTTAGGACCATTATTCGGAGGATAGCCATAAACTCAATCTATACGTTAGATTTTGTTCCAAAGAATCTTTTGAAGCATCAGAGCACCATTAATTGGTAAAGAAAACTGACTTCCAAAATAATATCTTCACACAAAACAAAGTTTATATAACACTCAATTTGCCTGTAATTATGTAGCTATGTTCCTAAAAAATAAGGGGAATAGCACTAGAACTAACTGACATGGAAGAAAATCATCTTTTCACTAATGTTCATTCTATTTGTGCCAGCTGACTTTGCTATTGTTGTACCTTCGCGTGAGGTACACATTAGACATATCCTTTTATCAAAGTTTCACTCTGTAAATGACTAAAACAGGTCTAATTCACAATGTTATCTATCTAACTTGGGATAAATGGAATAAACAAGTACTTCATTTAAATTGAGGCTTCTAAAGCCATAAATCATGTTGGCATAAATCATGTTGGCGGCCATATTCTTTTCAAAGAAATGCTTAGTAACTCGGTAAATCTCGCAAATATACTATATTTTTGGCTTTCAGACCTCGTTTTTCAAATGAGCACGCCTGATATTAGACACAAAGAACTAGAAAGGAAGTTTCAATTGAGCGGTCCGTGTTTTATGACTGGTCAGCGGTAAATTAAAAACCTCTGCAAGAAGGTGACACTATATTGGAACATATCCCGGGAAGAAATGAACAGGGAATCACCAGGCAGGACTGCAATGAAAAATAAAAGGACAGAGGAAGGTAGGACATTCAAAAGAAAACCCTAAAATTAACATTGATGAGAGAGACCAGATGTCACCAGTCAGCAAGTCCTTTACAGAACGTCGCTGTCTTCACTGCCCGCTTGGAAGTGTCCCTTTCTCTTGCCAGCTCTTCAACCCTGTGTTGTGCTTTCATTTCTAATGCTTCAATGTCCTTGTATCCATCTTCGTGGAGGTTGACCCCTGCCTCGCCTTCCAAAAAATGCACCCTCCAACACCGTCTTTTCCAAGCTACCATGACGTTTGATGGGGGCCAGAATACTTTTTTTTACTGTTTGTAAGCCAGTTCTCCTGGGTGTTTAACTCAAGTAGAATGTAAATGTTTTTCCTCTTCTTGATCCATGGTATTCTGAGAATTTTTCTGTAGCATTTTACTTCAAAAGCTCCAATCTTTTTCCTCAGTGATGGAGTGAGAGTCCAGGACTCACAACAGGAAAAATGCATGGTCTGAAGATTTGTACTTGAACTAATTTACTAGGGCTTTGCTATAGGTTCTTCATGCTATTTAAAAAACGTCAATGTCAAATGTGCTGTACTGAATTCCATCCATGATAATAGCAGATAGATCACCACAGTCTGGTGAGATGATGCAGTTGGGAGTGACTAGAGGTTCTGGCAGATGTTCGCGGCTCAGAGGAAAGGCAAGACGGACGTTTAATCAGAATGCGACTGGCACCATAAGTATCGGAACTCTTCGCTGGCTGCTGAAAATGAGGACGGAGCACTTATGGGAATGCCCCGAGTGCTGTAATATCGGTTCTTAAATCAAATCAAATTAATCCATGATAATAAAAGGATTGCACAAGATAGAATGGAGTGGAGTAATGACCGACATAAGGGCACCACAGGACAATGAGTGATTGAAACTAACGTTAAAATATTTGACATTTGTGATCGAAAATTTACCTAAATGTAAAAGTTTCAGTTGTTTATATCCCTGTAATTATGTCTGTATCTCCTACCAGTATCACGTTTCCTCAAAGCCAGCGATGGAAACATCAGACCGTATCATTGAAGGCCTGTACCTTGGTGGGGTTATGGCTGCACTTAATGAGCGAGACCTTCAGTCTAACAAGATCACACATATACTTTCAGTGGATGAAAAGCCTCTGCCTGATATTCTGACAAACAAGTTCTCATACAAACACATTTTTGCTCTTGACTTATATGACTTTGAACTGCTCAGTCATTTCCCTGACTGCTTTATGTTTATCGACGAAGGTAGAGATGGTGGAGGAGCTGTACTTGTGCACTGGTAAGCTTTTACATTTAAATGTTGATTTATAGTACTTTGGTAAATTTACATGTTTTTGTCTAAGTCATTAATGATAGTGTTAACATTTTAAACACATACATTTTTCCTAGGCATTAAATAGAAAACAACATAACATACATTTTTCCTAGGCATTAGATAGAAAACAACATAACATACATTTTTCCTAGGCATTAGATAGAAAACAACATAACATACATTTTTCCTAGGCATTAAATAGAAAACAACATAACATACATTTTTCCTAGGCATTAAATAGAAAACAACATAACATACATTTTTCCTAGGCATTAAATAGAAAACAACATAACATACATTCAGCAAGGTCAGACAGTAGCATATACAGAACTATCAGACTCAAGAGTACTGCTCTATTGACTAGCCTATTCAAAAGAGACATAGCAGCTAGTATAATTGAATTGCCAGTCCAAGGACTGATAGACTTGAATGTCCCACTCCAATGACTTGCATATATTAGTGTATCACTAGTGTATGACCATAAGAGATAAGATCAGGAATGAGATCATAAGAGAAAAAGTCGGCACAGAACCAATTCTAAATTACATACGAAGACAGCAGGTGGAATGGTTTGCCCACTTAGAGAGAATGCCTTGTGACACCATACCATACAAAGCATACATGGAAAGAGAAGAAGGACGTAGAGCACGAGGTAGACCAAGAACAATATGGAAGGATAACATCAGAGAAACTCTACAACAGCACGATGTGCCTATGGTCGTGGCGGCCAGAAGAGCTAGAAACAGAACCTTATATCTCCCTCGACACCCACAGCGGTAGAAGAGGAAGTGAAGAAGAAGAAGAAGTGTATCACACTACCACTAACAGACTAAAATGTCGCATTCAATGGACTAGCATACCTAAAAGTACAGCTCCATTGTTTAAGTCAGAAATGTACCCAAACAAAAATATTATGTAATATGGTGGATTCTGTCTGATTGCACAATGCCTGACAGTGATGGTGCAGATTTATTGAGAGGTTAACTCAACCTAATGAGTTTTTAACTGCATAAATAATATGTAAGATGTACTAAATGGAGTATAATGCTGGCTTCATCAAGGGACAATTATCCTTAAAAAAAACATAGATCACCATACACCCACTATGCATTGTAGTGCAAAAAGGGATCCTTCGTTGTTTTGTATTTTTAAACATGAAAAACACAATACATGTGCATACTGGCACATGCGCGAACACATGCCCTAACCCTAAGAATCACTCCTTAATTGCTGATGTTGTTTCATGAACTGCAGCAGCTTACTGACTGGGCCATAAACAAATGTGTGTGTAATCTGCAGTCAGGCAGGCATGTCTCGGAGTGCAACAATTGTCATTGCCTACCTCATGCACAAGCTGAAACTCACTAAAGAGCAAGCCATAAAGAAAGTGACTGCAGTCAGGCATTTTATCAGGTGAGGCTCACTAGTGTTGTCTTTGTTTAAATGTCTTGTCAAGATAGGTTTACCAGAGTTGACATTTTTTTAAAACTTGACTGTATTGTTTTTACAGTTTTACCAGCGTTGTCTTCATTTACATGTCTTGTCAAGATACGTTAACAGAGTTGTCTTTATTTACCTAATTATTTTTACAGTTTTACCAGTGTTGTCTTCATTTACATGTCTTGGCAAGATACGTTTACCAGAGTTGTCTTTATTTACTTAATTATTTTTACAGTTTTACCAGTGTTGTCTTCATTTACATGTCTTGTCAAGATACGTTTACCAGAGTTGTCTTTATTTACTTAATTATTTTTACAGATTTACCAGTATTGTCTTCATTTACATGTCTTGTCAAGATACGTTTACCAGAGTTGTCTTTATTTACTTAATTATTTTTACAGATTGACCAGTATTGTCTTCATTTACATGTCTTGTCAAGATACGTTAACAGAGTTGTCTTTATTTACCTAATTATTTTTACAGATTTACCAGTATTGTCTTTATTTACATGTCTTGTCAAGATACGTTTACCAGAGTTGTCTTTATTTACTTAATTATTTTTACAGATTTACCAGTATTGTCTTCATTTACATGTCTTGTCAAGATACGTTAACAGAGTTGTCTTTATTTACCTAATTATTTTTACAGTTTTACCAGTGTTGTCTTCATTTACATGTCTTGTCAAGATACGTTTACCAGAGTTGTCTTTATTAACTTAATTATTTTTACAGATTTACCAGTAATGTCTTCATTTACATGTCTTATCAAAATACGTTTACCAGAGTTGTCTTATTTACTTAATTATTTTTACAGATTTACCAGTATTGTCTTCATTTACATGTCTTGTCAAGATACGTTAACAGAGTTGTCTTTATTTACTTAATTATTTTTACAGTTTTACCAGTGTTGTCTTCATTTACATATCAAGAAAAGATATAAACCCGAACGAAAAGTATATTAGCAAGCTTCACAATATAACAAATACAAACAAAACGTGAACGTTGCGGCTATTGAGCCTTCATCAGCACATACACATTAAACAATACTACATAGATACACAAAATCACTTAGCTGGTATCTCGATGCGGCCAGGTCGGTGGTTACTCAGCAGAATGACCGCACCTGACAGCTGGGGGAATAAATACCCCCCTTGATTTACATGTCTTGTCAAGATAGGTTTACCAGAGTTGTCTTTATTTACTTAATTGTTTTTACAGTTTTACCATTGTTGTCTTCATTTGTTTGTTTTGTCGAGATAGGTTTACGTGTTGTCTTCATTTAGTTTACGTGTTGTCTTCATTTACCTGTCGTGTCAAATAAAAGTTACCAGCTTAGTCTCTGTCTTGGCAAGTAAGCTTAATCAGTGCTGTCTCCATTTATATTTGTTAAGTACGATTTACCAGTGTGGTTTCCATTTACAGGTCTTGCCTAGTAAGCTTTACCATTGTTGTCTTCATTTACATGTCTTGTCAATAAAGATTTACTAGGATTAACATCATTTAGACAGTCTGTATGGAGGTCGCAAGGAGGCTGCCCCTTCACCTTGCAAAGGCACAACAGGCCAGTCACCTGTTTGCCTTAAACTATGATTAGGACTTACCACAGAGAGGAACAGCCCTTGACTGACAGAGGACTGGAACGGAACACAGCCAATAAAGAAAACTGCTGATAAAAAAGTCTGGCAATAAGTCTGGCAAATCTCTATATCCCAGGGTTGAAGGGGATAAACCAAGTAAGTCAGTCAGTCATCATTTACATGTCTTGTCTGTTTACCAGTATTGTGTTTACTTAGATATTTTGTCAAACAATATTCGTTGATGATGGCTGATTTCATGTCTCACCCAGACCCAATGATGGCTTTCTGCAGCAGCTGCAGCTCTTTGAGAACATGGGTTGTCAGCTGGACAAGACACATCCAGAGTTTAGGGCCTTTCAGCTGAATAAACTTGCGGTCAGGTTTAAATGTGGCCAGTTCTCTGGAGGTTTGTGATTTTTGTATTTTTCATCATTCTAAGTATTTTTTACAGAGAATTTTGATGCATGTCTGTGGCTTAGAGATTAGTTAATGAGTTGTTTTCCATGTGGGTTCTTCTTCTTCTTCTTCTTCGCATTCACCAGCTGTAACTCTGGCGGAAAGTTCTGGTTGTTCATCCACTTCTGGACTGCAGTCCTATTCCAGAACTTGAGTGTTGCGTATGCATCCATTTGACAAATCTGACTAATTTCTATGCAGACCGTTGGTTCCTTGCTTCTCAGTCAGATGCACCCCGACTTTCAAGGTAGCTCCCAGTTAGTTGACTTTTAGACTTGCTTTTGGGTAGGCAGTGGGTCTATTCTTGTTTTCCGTATAACTGGGCCCCGGAAACCACTGGGGGAAAGTGTAAGTTCAGTAGCCACATTGTGGAGAAAATTTCTTCTTCTGCCTTCATCCAGAGATGTAGTTGCATTGTGTCCGTTTACAGCCTGTGATATTTGCGCCTTTTGGCCAACACATCCAACTTCTGCAGGCATTTGTTGACCGGGTTAGTCTTCCCGGTGTGGGGAAAACCAGAACAGACCCCCTGCCTCCCTAACAAGCATATCGTAAGAGTTGACTAATTAGGGGTTTCCTTCAAAGTTAGAGTGCAACCAGCAATCAGCATGCAAATAAGCCAGATCTGTAAAAAGTATGTGCGCATACAACACTCAAGTTCTTGAATAAGACTAACATTCAAAAACAACCAGAACTTTCCGCCGGTGTTTACAGCCAGTGAACATGAAGAAGAAGAAGAATGAGTTTTAAAATGTCAAGATTCTTGAACTCTAGGGTTAGATAGTTAAATTTCCATGGTGGGAGGTTTATTTATTTACAAAACAAAAACACAGCTTTTGTGGTTTTTAGCTGATGGTTTGATAGTTGCATCATGGAATAAACTGGCGCCTCATCATGTAATACTCTGAAAGATAACAGTGGGTAGACTGACTGTAAGGCAATCTTCATTGTGGAGACAGCTCACCATTTGTTTTGTTTTTTGTTACTGAGAATATTAAGGATGTTAGTGTTAGTATGAGAGATGTTAGTGTCAAATTAGTATGAGAGATGTTAGTGTCAAATTAGTATAAGAGATTTTAGTGTCAAATTAGCATGAAAGATGTTACGTCAGATTAGTATGAGATATGTTAGTGTCAAATTAATTTGAGAGATGTTAGTGTCAAATTAGTATGAGAAATGTTAGTGTTACTTTGAGAAAGTGCTGAATGTGTTGATCGAGTGGCAAAGAAGACTGACTTTCTGACTCTCAACCGCACTGCAGGCTGAGTGGATTTTAATCGTGGTATGGGACGTCGCAGGTCGACCCAGCCTCAAATGGGTACCAGGATGGCTGTCCTGGGGAAGTAAAGACGGCCGGCGTAATGCTGACCACATTACCCACCGAGCGCCGACTGGTCTGTAAAAATATGGGTGCTCTTCCCATATAGCCGATGCGCCTTAAGCCGTGAAAAGGGATCTTTACTTTTTTTTAATTTTTTTATTATTATAAGGAAAACAAGAATAGACCCACTGCCGACCTAAAAGCATGTCGTAAGAATTGACTAATTGGTAGTTTACTTCAAAGTCAGAGTACATTTGCCTGAGAGGCAAGGGATCAACAGTCTGCACACAAATGTGTCAGATCTGTCAAACGGATGCACACGCAACACTCAGGTTCTGCAACAGGACTGCGGTCCAGAAGTGGACGAACAACCAGACCTCTCCAAAAAAGTTTACAGCTGGTGAACGTAAAGAAGATAACAAGTGTCTGCCATGGTAATGTTACTTCTATTCAGCCCTTTGACCTATGGTCCCCGAAACCTTCAGCTACCCTGTATATAGCCTCCAGAGAAAAGAAATACCATTTTGTAATCTCTACTCCTATTAAAAAAATTAATCAAATGTGACATAAAATAAAAGACATAGAAATGTTTCCTACCCTGTCTACTTATCCTTTCTGTGATGGTTGGTGTTGGGTGGAGTCTGCTGATAGCAAATAAACCTGAAGCTTTTAGAACAGGGGTTATTCAGCAAAGTTTTCTCCGGGATGAAAATGGGGACTGTCACACGGCAGAGGCCCAAGTCATAGAAAGATCATTAATACAATACAGTTGGCAATGATCCTGCAGGCACTTGCTAGGAATTTGAGGGCAGGATTTGACCCCAGACCGCCAGTTGAATTCTACTGTTTTAGAGGAAGCATTATCATCCCAAGCCTAGTCTGTGTTGTTCTGTGTGTGTTGTGCTTAATCATGACCATATCTTCTTCAACAATCTCTGGTTGTGCGCCTAATTAATTGTGGGCCATAAACTGGGGTTCGAGGCCTCTTGGGTTTCCTCAATGCTTAGTTGTCAGGTCTACTGGGTGTGGCCACATGTTGCTTCACAGTTCCTTCAGGAGAGGATAGTCTTGCAAGACTTGTTCTGGGGTCTGATCAACAGAGACACTGTTCTGCTCATACCTATTTTATACAACTGTTTTTTTGAGTCTGTAATGTCCAGCTGGCATCTTAATTTACATATACAGAGATGATGTTCTGTCGATCTTGCATGCTTTGCTAGTTTCTGAGCTTGAACTGGGAAGTTTTTTTTTAATATGAAGGAATCAACTGCATTGCTTTTTTTTCTTCTCATAGATTTGCAGTTGTTGCAAATCTTCTGGAAGACCAGAATGACTCATTTTGCAGTGCTGTTCTATTCTTATTGTGCATTCGCATGAATGTGTGTAAAATGTCAACTTACATTAGCCTAAATTTGTCCTGATCTGGCAGGTGTCCCCCACAAGTTTTATGTGGATCTTTTTTGTTTAATTATCTCACAATCTGAATAAAATACCTTCATGGGCCTTTTTTTTGGGTCTCACATCCCTGAAAGAAATTCTGCTATTAGCATTTGGAGTGGGAGACCTCACATATTTAATCGAAATACAGCCATATGCCTCTGTTTGTCTCGTATCCATCATAGAAATACTAAACAGAGATTAATCAGCAGTGGAAGGTGCATCCCCAGTTGTCTTTGGGAATATTATATGCTCAGGTCTCAGTCTCTTCCCGGTACATCTCATATAACTATCTGAAAACAATAAAAGCGGCCTTTTGTCCCTAAATTACAATAGGAATACTGTCATAACTTTGGGGGGGGGGGGGCATTTCTTCAATAGAAATGCAGCCATTAGCCTCTCTCTCCTTTTACACTTACAGGTGTCCCAGAGAGCGAGATTCCTGCCGAAGTGTTTGTTCAGCCTGACCTCTCAGCCAAGGGCAACGATGCTTATTATAAATGTCAAAAGTGCAGGTAAGAATCATCATCATCTAGCAAGCAAGGATGTGTCCAGCTTGTTTTTAGTAAAAGTGGTTGCTTCATCACAGACATTCACTGGCCACAACAGCCATCAGGTGTACAGGATCATATGTTGTGGATGTCCCTGTGTGGGTTTCTTGGCCCCATTGTGGAGAAAACAAGCAGAGACTCACTGCCTGCCCAAAGGCATATTGGTCAAATATTTGGGAGTTTATCTTCAAAGTCGGAACACATCTGCCTGAGAGGCACACACAAAACCAACAGTCTGCATGCAGATGAGTCAGATCTGTGAAACGGATGTGCACACAACACTCAAGTTTCCAGAACAAGACTAGAGTCCAGAAGTGGACAAACATCAAGCACTTTCTACCGGAGTTTACAGCTGTTGAACGCGAAGAAGAAGACATGTTGTGGAGTAGGGTTTTACTCAGTTCAGGTTCAGTGGCCATTTTGTAGGTAGTGACATTATGAGCAGCTGACCGTGGTGTGAACAGTAATATGTGCAGCTGACCTTGGTGTCAGCAGTAACATTATGTGCAGCTGACCGTGGTGTCAGCAGTAACATTATGAGCAGCTAACCTTGGTGTCAGCAGTAACATTATGAGCAGCTGACCTTGGTGTCAGCAGTAACATTATGAGCAGCTGACCTTGGTGTCAGCAGTAACATTATGAGCAGCTGAACTTGGTGTCAGCAATAACATTATGAGCAGCTGACCTTGGTGTCAGCAGTAACATTATGAGCAGCTGACCTTGGTGTCAGCAGTAACATTATAAGCAGCTGACCTTGGTGTGAACAGTAACATGTGTAGCTGACCTTGGTGTCAGCAATCACAGTATGAGAAACTGTCATTGGTGTAAGCAATCACAATATGAGAAGCTGTCCTTGGTGTAAGCAATCACAGTATGTGAAGCTGTTCTTGGTGTAAGCAATCACAGAATGAGAAACCGTCCTTGGTGTCAGCAATCACAGTATGAGAAACTGTCCTTGGTGTAAGCAGTCACAGAATGTGAAGCTGTCCTTGGTGTAAGCAATTACAGTATGTGAAGCTGTCCTTGGTTTAAGCAATCACAGTATGAGAAACTGTCCTTGGTGTAAGCAATCACAGTATGAGAAACCGTCCTTGGTGTCAGCAATCACAGTATGAGAAACCGTCCTTGGTGTCAGCAATCACAGTATAAGAAACCGTCCTTGGTGTCAGCAATCACAGTATGTGAAGCTGTCCTTGGTGTAAGCAATCACAGTATGTGAAGCTGTCCTTGGTTTAAGCAATCACAGTATGGGAAACTGTCATTGGTGTAAGCAATCACAATATGAGAAGCTGTCCTTGGTGTAAGCAATCACAGTATGTGAAGCTGTTCTTGGTGTAAGCAATCACAGAATGAGAAACCGTCCTTGGTGTCAGCAATCACAGTATGAGAAACTGTCCTTGGTGTAAGCAGTCACAGTATGTGAAGCTGTCCTTGGTGTAAGCAATCACAGTATGTGAAGCTGTTCTTGGTGTAAGCAATCACAGAATGAGAAACCGTCCTTGGTGTCAGCAATCACAGTATGAGAAACTGTCCTTGGTGTAAGCAGTCACAGTATGTGATGCCGTCCTTGGTGTAAGTAACATTATAAGCAGCTGACCTTGGTGTGAACAGTAACATGTGCAGCTGACCTTGGTGTCAGCAATCACAGTATGAGAAACTGTCCTTGGTGTAAGCAATCACAGTATGAGAAACTGTCCTTGGTGTAAGCAGTCACAGTATGTGAAGCTGTCCTTGGTGTAAGCAATCACAGTATGTGAAGCTGTCCTTGGTTTAAGCAATCACAGTATGAGAAACTGTCCTTGTTGTAAGCAATCACAGTATGAGAAACCGTCCTTGGTGTCAGCAATCACAGTATGTGAAGCTGTTCTTGGTGTAAGCAATCACAGTATGTTGATACGTGCGGTCCTTCATTGTGACGTGCAGAGCTTCATGCTGATGTGTGTGGTACCAAGATGAAATAGGCCAAGTAGGGGTAAAACAGTAGTTACTTCAATGCTTTCAAAATGTAGAGCTCGAACGCTATGCGTTAAGTTCCAACGGTTGTATTGATATATACAATCAGCAATGATTAACACAAAGGATACATATGCAAGTAATAATCAACTCGTTCAACCAAAGCTCGCTCGTACATCCATGTAATGATATGTCCTCACGATAGGTCGCAGTCCGACCTTGAGATCCAGACGATTTACTTTCTCCTCGGACAAGTCCGAATTAAGCAATGAAAGTATACCGGCTTACTGCCGAGAATGTAGTATTAACCAGCTTCCTGCTGAGGTCTATCTTGGAATCCCGGGGTAAAACGTCCTCAAGGATCCAACTTTATATAACGTTTGCTTCCGTGGGATCCCGGGGTAAAGCGTCCTCAAGGATTCCCACGTCCGTCTCCTTCGGACTATAAACATCAACTGCTTTTGACAACAACAATATCATAACAACGTTACGTATTGTTTTGACGTCTTATTTGCTCACTCCGTACTGGTGCGTTCTGGTGCACATTCGCACGCGACATATGTGAAGCTGTCCTTAGTGTAAGCAATCACAGTATGTGAAGCTGTCCTTGGTGTAAGCAATCACAGTATGTGAAGCTGTCCTTGGTGTAAGCAATCACAGTATGAGAAACTGTCCTTGGTGTAAGCAATCACAGTATGTGATGCCGTCCTTGGTGTAAGCAATCACAGTACGTGATGCCGTCCTTGGTGTAAGCAATCACAGTATGATAAACTGTCCTTGGTGTAAGCAATCACAGTATGAGAAACTGTCCTTGGTATATGCAATCCCACTGTGAGGAGCTGCAAGCATTCTTTTTTTAATGTTTCTCATGTCTTTATTTTTAACACTTAGCTGTAATACTTTCTCACTGAATAGACAGACTTCCCAAATGTTTACATTCTCAGGACATTCCTGTTCCATGACGGAGCACTGTCCTCACACAACGTCGGAGAGGGAGATTCTGCCTTTGACTGGAGAAGCAAAGTGCCAGCCAATAAGAGACCACAGGGCTTGTCTAGTTCTGAAAAGTCTGTGTGTCAGAAGTCATTGTTCGTGGATCCTTTAGCCTGGATGAAAGGGAAAATCAATACAGATCAAGGCAAGGTGAGAATATCAGAAATATTTTCAATTACCTGTTTTCTTTCTCCTCTTGTATTTCATTTTCCTGTTCCTCTTCCTCATATTCCTACATCCCAGTCTCCTTCTCATCTTTCACAATCTCATTCTCCATCTCATGCTTTTCCTTCTCATTCTCCATCTTTTCTATCTCATTTTTCTTCTCCATCTCATTCATTCCCTGAACCCACCTGGATAAAGCCAGGACTTCATGCACTCTGCCTGGGTTTCTGAACTGAAAACAAGAATAGGTTCTAGAACAAAACTCAAGTCCTGAGATGGATGAACAACCAGAACTTTCCACTGGAGTTTACAGCTGGTAAAAAAAGGAGAGGAAGAAGAATTTTATGCAAGTTTCCAGCCATGCCCCACCCTTCCCGAGGTTGCATAGTGTCAGGAGATCTTGCATTTGTAGACTTCCAGAGGTGCACAGATCAGAAATGGTTATGAATCAAAGCACCCTACACTCATTTATCTACTCCCAGATCACGAACAAAGATAGCCGATTTAGCATGTGTTCTAGTTATTATCTAAACAGATCTCATCGCTCCATTTTATATGTTGCTCACCTTTTTTTTTTTATATATTCATTGTCCTTCTTACTTTATTTCTTTCTTACTCTGATCTCTTTTTATCTTTTTCTGTCCTTCTCATTTTTCATCTTTATGACTCCTCTTCCATGTTAAGTAGAAAAAACTAAGGCTGCATTTTGTATGTTTGTCATTCACATGCAAACGTGAGAGTGTGTATATGTGTGTGTGTATTTGTGTGTGTGTGTCTGCAAGCAAGCACTCAAGACAGAAAAATAGACTTTACTGGATCAGCACCAGTGGGGTATGCTTGAAAGAGATTAAACCATTGATTATTGGTCATACTGAATGCTAGAATGTTGTAAGCATTTAGTTTTTTATTTCTTATATGCTCTGTAGATTACAAATTGTCTTTCTCATTGCAGCTCCACTGCCCGAAATGTGATGCCAAGATAGGATCGTACATCTGGTATGGTAAGTCATAGGCTGCAATATCATTTCCTGCCATAAGGCTGAAATAATAATTATGCTTTTTTTTTTTAATATTGTATGATTATTTCTATTTTAGTTTTCGTTTTGACCTTTGTATATTTAAGCAAATATGATTTACAGAAAAGAAGGGGTCTCCATGACTAGCGATTGCATCATGTGCCTCGCGCTTTGAAGATCATGGGTTCACGTCTTGGACAGCATCATGTGGTTCGCTAGTGACATTTTTACAGATTCCTGGGGGTGATCACTGGAGCTACAGAATTTGTACTTCATAGGAGACTCTCGGCAAGCAGATTGCTGCTCTGTGTAGAGACCAAGCCATATAAGATTTTAAAAACCATGTGCAATGGAGTTGATGCTCTCGACTTTTCACTTTGATTTCCCTAATGCACCGATTCCGTTACTTAAATCCTTGTGTGGGTTCCTGGGCTGAATTGTTGGGGGACTAATAGGTTAGACCCACTGCCCCCCCAACAGGCATATCATAAAAGTTGAGCAACTAGGTGTGTTTCCTTTAAGTCAGAGTGCATCCATCTGAGAGGCAAGGAACCAACAGTCGACTTATGAATAATCTAGACCTGTAACACAAATGTGCACTAAAACTAAGTTCTGGAACAAGACTTACGTCAGAAGTGGACGAGCATCCACAACTTTTCACCGGATTTTACAGCCGGTGGAAATTAAGAAGTTACTCGATGTGAATTTAATTATTAATATTGTTTCTTTTCTTTGTTGATATAGTTTTTTTTTTTTTTTTTTTTTTTTAAGGAGAAAAATGTCCCTGTGGAGCATGGGTAGCTCCAGCATTTCACATTAGCAGTGGAAAAGTGGACAAGATTCCGTCTCAGCCCGTGACACCTCGCATGCACATACCTGCGACGTCCGACATAGCTGGATCTGGGTCCTCACCTCCATCCCAGCCACATCAGATTGGGGCAGTTTCAGCTTTTCCAAGCCTCGCTGGAGGCAGCGGAAGACCAGCAGGAAACTTGTCCTTGCCTGAGAGAACCACAGCTGCAGCTGCAAGGTTGTCCTCTGTTCACCCAGTTGCTGCAGTGCAGCCTCGAATGGCAGCCTCAACAGCACAAACCACAGCCATGCCTTCTTCTGCCAACAACACAACAGTACTAGTCCCTAATGGACCATTAGAAATACAGAATGAAGTAGCTGGTGATGGGAGCAGTGCAGAGCAGATTAGGAATCCAAATAACAGAGATCTAGAAAGTGGTATCACCAATATCCGGATGGATGTAGACAGTGGATAAATGAATGGTTGGACAGACCTGTTTGTTGTTTGACCAGTAAGAACTTTTGATGTTTCAAAACAGCCATCATCATCATAAACCACTTCTGCCGTTTAGCATCATAGGGATAAACAAATTGTGATCCAGTGCACACTGGCTGGCACTGGCTATTGTCAGACTGTGAAGGTGTAAAGTGTCTTTAATGTCGATTCATATTTTTTCATGTCCGGCCTCTTCTTCTGATCTTCTGAGATGTAGTGCTTGTGATAGTATTTAATGTTGCTGCATTCTAACAAGATGGCCAGACCATTTGATCTGCTGTTTGGCAATGAATCTATTACAAGGTGTTGTTCCAACAGTCTGATAGTATCAT
The DNA here is from genome assembly GCA_905116865.2 of Candidula unifasciata. Taxonomy (NCBI): domain Eukaryota; kingdom Metazoa; phylum Mollusca; class Gastropoda; order Stylommatophora; family Geomitridae; genus Candidula; species Candidula unifasciata. The sequence goes on along the minus strand of CAJHNH020000289.1, from coordinate 45,862 downwards.
TACTCACTAAATCACTGATGTTTAGGTTGGCGGCTTTTCTTGGGCATCTTATCTTGCAAATGGTGATTTTGCACACATGGGCCTTAGATAATGTCCATGTTTGGGACTAACAAATGTTGGAATGAATATGCTGTGTATAATCTGTCTCTTTGCACTCATAGTTATGTTTGGATGTCTTAATAATGGTGACAGTTGAATAGACAGACATATTTATCATTTAACAGTAAGAATTCTGATGTTTCAAAACAATATATTATAATAATTACCCATCTGCTGAACTCATCTGGCAGTGAGAATAATACATTACCTGACAGCATTGTACTACAGATGACGGCTTGGAGACCAAATTTATCAACATTTAACCAGAAATACTTGAGTGATTTTAGTTGAGTCAGGAATTGACATCACAGCACTCTGGGCATTCCCATATGTGCTCCGTCCTTATCTTCAGCAGCCAGCGCAGAGTTTCAGTACTGATGGTACCGGTCACAATCTGGTTATATGTTCGTCTTGCCTTTGCCAGAGTAAAGTGAGCCGGACAGACTGGGTGATTTCAGTATACATGCATAATTCATGGGCTGTGTAATAAAATGTAAGGTTTGCTTAAACTTCTGTATTTGCCTGTAAAATGGCAGCTGACAGTTGTGTGCTCTTCTCTGTACTTCTTCGTGAAGTCTTGCTAAAAATCTGGTGCGTTTTTTTACCGATTTATGACAGCTTTTAAAAGTTTTATTTTCATTGTTTAAAAAAAAGGTTGCTGTCTCCACAGTGAAGGTTGGGTACTGTGTACTCACTGCTATCTTTGGTAATATTGCATGAGTGTTCCAGTTTCTTCCACAGTGGACCTCTCAAACCACTGCCCGAAAACCACAAAAGCGGTTTTTGTTTTGTGTGCGTTTTTTTTCTCTCTTTTAAATCGCACACTGCGCTTGAGGATCATCAGATTGTTATGTACATACACTAACTTCTGTGTTGATAAAAAGTAGAGCAAAGAAGAGATGAAGTTAAGTAATACTTATAAATTTTAATTGCATGCATGCTGTAAAGAGCCTGTTTTAACAATTGGCTGTGAATCTTTGTCAAATAATAAACAAGACAGACTATTTCTTGAAGCCAGGGATATGTGGTTTTACAGAAGAATCCTTAGAGAAAAAAAAAAAGGATGTTTTAAAAGAGTCTAGGACTCAAAGAAAACTTATTGCAAACATCAGAAAGAGACAGTCATCATTTTTTGGTTATCTTTTGAGAAGGAAACTGAAACATGTTGTAACCATCAGAAATATGTGTGGAAAGCCATACAGAGGAAGACAACGCAAGAAGATTCTCGACAGCCTTGGAAAGATGTCACCACATGAACTGATACAGTTGCAAATTGTGGAGAGGCATGATCACCCACGCCTTGTCGGCAAGGCATTTGATAATTTAAAAAAAATTTTTATTTCCATTCTAGATGAGAGTGACTGATAAAGAAAAATGACATACAAAGAATATGGCATTTTACATCACACACCCTCCCTGAAGAAGCTCATGGCTAAAACATTATGTCTCAGTATTTTCAGTTGTATATGTTAACAATACCATGCATGCTAAATGCTGAAACTAGTCATCTGTTTGACTGTGTTGGTAGTGAAAATTACATATTATACTTCAGTCATTGGAATCACTGATCTTGTTGTTTATTGATTTATCTTTGGTTGAGTTTAATTTGTTAGTCTGGTTTGGCCAAATAACGCGGATGCCAACAACAGCTCTGGATTTTTTTTTAGATAAGTGAAATGTTTTGCCAACAAACAGTATACCACATCAAGCAGTGATGTGCTGACCAGGCGGGAAGCGAAGCAGAGCCCGATCATGCAAGCTGAGGGAATAAAAGCCAGTGGGAATTCCAATTTACTTACTATGTGCACAAACTGGCACTTTCCTGTAAATTATAATGCTCTTCAACACCGCAAGATAGATGAGATGACCTTGCTAAGGATTACTTTCTTTACTCTTCCCCTCCCCCTTTTTCTCTCTCTCTCACAAACCCAGCCATAAATGATGCAATTATCTCACACAGATCATTTAAGGAGAGATGGGTGGAGGAAGTTAAAGAGACTATAGAAACGCAATACAACATTATGCAACTAGCAGGAGACTAGCTCCTGCATTATGGCAAAAGCAGAAGGACTAAAGAAGAAGACCATACAAGGAAAATCACAGCACAGTGCACAATCTCTGTAGCACCACTGAGGATCCAAATGTGTACAAGTGGCAATAAAACAGTTTTGGAGTCAAGGCACTATGTGCCTAGAAATCAGTTTGACAGTATTACTCTACATACTAACCTCTGAAAATGATAGATATCTCCGATTTATTAATCACTTTCCTAAAACCTTGTTCACAATTTGGGTCTCAAGCCAGAATCATTCTTTTGATCATAGGTGCTTGGATACAGATATTACAAGGGGGTTTCAAAGGAAAACCTTAGAAATGACAGTAACCTTACTCTGTTAACGTGTCAGCTGTCAATACTGTTGTAAAGGATGTGTGTTAAGCATGTTTCATCATAGTGCAGGTGAACACGGTGATGTCATAATGACAATTTAAAGATGGCCACCCTGCGTCTGACATGGTGGCAAACACAGTTAGTACACGACCGGCTCCAGCTGACGTCACCGGGTTGGGCTAACAATGCGTTAACGCAGCGGTTCTCAAACATGAATCAAGCTTTTTTTTTGACATTGACAATGGGAGACAACTTAAATTTTAACTCTTAAGTATCTTTATGCCTTGTTTAATAATTTCACAACCTTCAGCCGACTTTTCTTGAATACTGCTGCAGCACCCCTAGCATACGCTCACGGCACACCCTGGCTGCCCTGGCAACCAGTCGAAGAACCGCTGCGTTAACGCATTGTTAACCCGAACCGGTGACGTCAGCAGCACGGCCTGTCACCTGGAGCGGGTCTTGGCTAGTACCACTAGTGGTATCATGACAGACAGTAAAAATTCTGCTGGACTGTTAACAGCAAAACGATAATAACACAGTTCAGAAATGCTCTTAATATGAAGTCATCTCCATTTTATTTACATAAATGTTACAAGCAACACTGACAGAAAAGAAACAACCAATATGAACAAGTCACTTGCTTTTTACATTCCTATGAAATGTCCCTTAGGACCATCTCTTGCCAAGCTTTTCCATTGTGTGACTCTTTTACAGTTATTTTAATCTCTTTCCTAAATTACTCATTTGGGTAATTCCTGGATAACATGGGTTTTTCTGTTCAAATACTTTTTGTATGAACACTGTCTTTTACCTATGTAAGATTCACAGATAAGAGAAGTAAAAGTTGAGGAACCTTTTCCACGCCTTTTAGCTGTATTGAGCATATAGGGCTAGACCTATATTTTAGAGACCGATCGGCACTTGGTGGGTGATTTTTTTGTTTTTGTTGGGGGAGAGGGGGTGTTTAGTTGTGAACTGGATTTCTGAATGAGTGTCCCATCAAGTGCCACCTTCTCTGCTTCAAATGCAGATAGTACAATTAGAAATGTGTACACACAAACAAACTCTGCTGGAAAAATCTGTACAATCAGAAATGTGTACACACACACACAAACTCGGCTGAAAAAATCTGTTCTACAGCAAAGCACTGATTACAACAGGCCAGGAGCAGTAAATAAACAGATATATATTTTAAAATTTTTAGTTTTGATAAATGTCTTCACGTTGGCGTCTGTGGCTTAGGTGTTGCAAGCGAGCTTCGCAATGCCGAGGTGCTGCGTTCGATCCCAGCTGCCGGCCTTGCATTGGTTTCAGCAGTAGTGTCGAGAAGCTGACCGCCCAGAAAGCAATGGCAAACTACTAGACATAAATTTGCCTAGAAAAACCACAACAGCCAAAAAATGCTGCGGTAGATTCTGCAAAGTCCTTGTAAACGACGTGCAACTAACTTTTAAATGTCTTTATAAAACAATTTTTCTCTCAATCCTTAAGCAAGGCCTTACGGGTCTTGCTTATTATTATTCTTTCATTTGCCCTAAATAAATTGACTATATCAGCAATTTTGTCTCTCGTATAAATTACAATGTCACTTTTAGTTCACTCAGTGGTCCACAGAGTTTATCTTCCACTGCTGTTCTTTCTTGTGAAGAAGTTTGCCTTAATGTGTCACATTCGGTGCAGTCCTGGAGTACATGCTCTGCTGTCTGGGGCACCTTTCTACAGGTGCACATGGCTGATACACCTATCTTGAATTGTGTGTACATGTGGTTACATAATCGGTTGTGCCCTGTTCTGAGACAAGGGATAATATTTTGCTTATTGTTTTATTATTTATGCACATTTTACCCAAATACTTCATGACACTATCCCGCATCATTCAACTCATGCCATTTGATTACATTTCAACTGAATCCAATCTATTCTTCCACCTATGGTTAACCAAAACCATTCTCTCCAGTGTATGGTTAACCCATTCTTCACATTAACTTATTCTTCATGCTCCTATCTATAGCTAACTATTACATATACTTCTATCAATGGTTAACTCCTTGTTAACCATCTATGGTTAATATTTTGTCCAAACATACCTATCTCATGGCTGGATATTTCATATATTCCCATCTATGGTTAACTCCTTACCCATACATTCTGATCTATGGGTGAAATAAAGCATTCTCTATATGCTTTCATCTTCGGCTAAGCTAACCCAAATCGACATGACATCTTAATGTGTTTGTAAACAGAAGAGAATGAACAACAGTAAGTTAATCCAGCCAACTTTGTTAGTTAAATAATTCATCAACTAAGAATTATCACACATATTTAACACAGAAAAGGTTTACCAGCACTGCAGAGGATGGCACATAAGATGATATCAAGGCAGACCAAGAAGATAACAGATAATACAGTGCAGACCTGATAAGGAGAAGTTGCTGGGGATGCAACAAATGGCAAGAAGAAACAAACTGTTCTTCACACCAGAAATTAGGCACATCTGAATTTGCCGTATGCACTGAATGAGGGAAAGTCAATTAGTAAGTCACAAATGGTTATGGCATGGCAGGAAAATGTAGTGTTGGTGGTTTCTAAAGTTGTTGGGGGGGGGGGGGGGGGGAGCTGTTGTCTGCCTTGAGTGCTAGAGGTTCCAGGTTTAATCCCCGGTAAGGTCTGGGATGTTTTCACATGGGACTTCTAGTAATTCCCCCCGGTCTCTGGATAGTGAGATCGGACACCCATGTGCATTGTTGAGCACGTAAAATAAAAATCCCTTGGCAGTGGAGTGGAAAATTTACCTAAAGTATTTCAGGATCCTTGCTGGTGCTACAGAGCCTGTCCACTGTGTTGAGATTCTTCGGACTCAGACCTGAGTTAGAAGAAGAAGAAAGGAGCACCTTTGGGTTACTAACCGTGTGCCACGATGTTGATCCGTTGTTAACAAACTTCTAACGGTGTTATAAGGTGACAGTAACATCGAACTTTATGTCTTCGTTCGTTAGGTGGCGCTAGGAGTTGCATGCACATCCGCAACACAGAAACAAAATGGTGACTGTACGTGCGGCGTGAACCCTCAAAGAACAACGTGCTGTTGTGCATATTTTTTTTAGCAAGGGCTGCCTGCAAAGGAAATTCATAAGGAAATGTTTTATGCTGAGAAATGTTTATCCTGTAAAGCCATGCAGAGCTGGGTAAAAACAAATTTCTCCTGGATGCTCTAAAATTGTTGATGACGTCTGATCTGTTCATCCTGTTGAGACCGCAACAGCCCATCCATGCAGCGGGTGGAAGAGAGGTGACAGGCGACTCTGCAGCAGCTGCAATACAGTGCTCACATTTTTCAGCATACAATTTAGCAGCTAGCGATTTCCACCTTTTTTGGACCACTGAAAACCCACCTTGGCTGGAGACATTTTGTGAATGACGCAGAAGTTCAATCTGAAGTGAAAATGTGGTTTATGCAGCAGGTTTGGGAGGACTGATGAAACGGTAGGAAATAAGTGCATCAATGTTGGTGGAAATTATGTTGAAAAATAAAGAGATGGTGTATGTGTAAAAATAAACGGTTTTTGTTATATTTTTATTTTTTTTCAAACAACCATTTGTAACTTGCTTTTTTGACTTCCCCTCGTATATTGGCTGACCTACAAATACACGGAGTCGACTATTGGAAATAGGAAAACAATTATGGAGGTAGATGATATCTACAGCAAAGAACCTTAAGGGCTCGGAGGACTAAAGAAGGAGAATGTTTCCTCCGTCATGGCACTAATAATTCCCACAAACACTGGGCACAACCAAGCTATTACTATGGTGGTCTCTTAACAGTAAGTACAAGCTACGACTACAGTTAGTTGACCAGTGGCTTGGCAGGGTTAAGGAGTCCTCTCAGCTTCTCTGTCAGGTCAGGCTGGTTGTCGTCTGGCATCATCTAAGTTAAGAATATCAGGGAAAGATATAAAACCAAACGAAAAGTATATCAGTGAGCTCAACAATATAACAAACAAAACGTGAACGTTGCAGCTATGAAGCCTTCCTCACCACATACATAGATTAGACCACACTATACAAATACACAATATCACTTCGTATCTCGAGGCAGCCAGGTCGATATCAAGCCAACTGACATCGACCTGGCTGCCTCGAGATATGAATGTAAGTGATTTTGTATATTTGTCTGAGTTAACAAGAAAAGTATTGAGTTCATTAACTCTTTCACTGCCAGACTCTTTAACTTTTACATCTCGCCCGACACTTCACTAAGGTACAAGGTGGAAGAGAAGAAGAAGTCCACCGGTGGAAAGTTCTGGCTGTTCGTCCACCTCCTGACCTCAGTCTTGTTCCAGAGCTTGAGTGTTGTGTGCACATCCATTTTACAGATCTGGCTTATTTTTATGCAGACTGCTGGCTCCTTGCCGCTAAGGCAGATGCACTCTTGACTTTGAAGGATGCCCCCAATTAGTCAACTATTACAAAACACAAAATGCTTGTTGGGAGGGCAGTGGGTCTATTCTTGTTTTACCCAAAATGAGGCCCCGGAATCCACACAGGGGGGACCAATCTTTATATCATTAAAAGTAGATACATCAACTATTTCATTCGCAAGCAGCAGTAACATTAACTCATCTTATCCAGAACTGTTGTCTGGAAAACTAATCAAAGATGGGGGATGGGGTAAGTGATATGATAAAGTCATCAGAAGGAGTTAATCCTGTCACCCTGAGAAGCTACAAACCTGGCACTTCCATGCCCTTATAAAGGCTACCTTCCAAGATTGCTATAGTGTTTAATGGAAGGCTAGCTGACATAATTTATTCTAATGCAAAGAAGAAGGATAATAGCTCAAATTCCATTTAATCCAGCAACAAGGAAAAACATCGCAATGTGTAATAATAACAACAAAATCACTAACAAGTGGTTTACTCTCACAAGTGCCATGTACATAAACATTATCTTCTTCTTTTTCGCATTCACCAGCTGCAAACTCCAGCGGAAAGTTCTGGCTGTTCATCCACTTCTGACTTTAGTCTTTTGCATGCACATCCGTGTAACAGATCTGGCCTATTTGTAAACAAACTGTTGGTTCCTCGCCTTTCAGGAGATGCATTCTGACTTCAAAGGAAACCCCTAATTAGTCGACATGACATGCTTGTAAAGGCACTGGGTCTAACCATTATTTTTTGTTAATGCAAGCGGCGCACCAGGTTTGTGTTGCTAGACTCGTATCTTTAAATGAGTAAAGACTCCAGAGTCAGAAGTCAACTGAGATCCCATAAGTAGAGATTGAGAATTGACCTCTTGAGAATTGACCTTATAGAGAGCTGTACTTACCCTATCAATTCTGTGTTTATAAACTAGGCCATCTTTTCCAATGTGGAAATATGAAAATGCTTCCAGCCACCTGGAACGAAGTTACATCAAATTAGATCAAAATTATAAATGTTTCCTCCTTTCTTCTTATTCCTCTTCTATCTCTCCTATCTGCTGCTGCATCTTATCACCTTCTCATTCTCCTCCATCTTCTCGAACACTGGTATCTGAACATAGTGCTATAAGTTTCTACCATCTTTCCTTGTTACAATTTGTGGAAGACATTGGGGCCTCATCTTGTAACATTCCCTAAAACCGCAGTGGGTTGGTTGGCACCTTTCCGTCTTTCCAGGCAACTGTTAAATCGTGCCCCAGGAAATCACAGCCCAGACTAGCTAGACAAGCTCACATTGAGAAGAACCTTTACGCAATAAGTGCAATGAGATATAAAGCCACTGTGCCAATTAAGGTCAGGCATGGAGTGCCTCCTCTTCAGAGCATGAAAACTGGTCAGTACTCTACAGACCATGTGTTGATCAAGCAGAACGATCCATCTTTCGGCATGTTTTATTAACTCCAATGGCGAGGTAACACTAATAAGTTTGAACTAATGCTGGATCAGAAGAGCAGTGTTGTGTGTCCACCCTCCTAGACAAGCTGCTGGTCAAGGCGATGGGCCTGGTCTGCCTGGCCATAACATTAAGTTAACAGGCTGCATTTCTTCAGGCTAGGATAAGACTAGTACCCTTCCCAAAACACTCCTCTGCTCAAAGTCACTGGCACAATGCGGGATGTCAGGTTTAGTATATGCCACCCAATCTTCAGCACTAACAGGCTACTATAAGGCCAGCCCACTAGCTACTAAAGCTTATCATGTCTTTATATCTTCTTCTTCTTCTCGTTCCCTGGCTGTAAACTCTGGTAAAAAAGTCCTGGTTGTTCGTCAACCTCTGGACTTTAGTCCTGTTCCAGAACTTGAGCATTGCATGCACTTCATTTTAACAGATCTGACTTAACTGTATGCAGCCTGTTGGTTCCTTGCCTCTCAGGCAGATACACTCTGACTTCGAAGGAAGCCCCCAATTAGGTGGCTCTTACAACATGCTTGTTGGGGAGGCAGTGGGTCGATTCTCATTTTCCCCACAATGGAGCCCCAGAAACCACACGAGGAATTTTTTTATATGATTGTATAATACTCCTAATCTATCAGTTTGCTGATTATGAGTATGTCTACAGGTGTCGTATCTACGAGTAAATGTTTGTATAAATACTCACTCCCAATCGATCAGTTTGCTGATTATGCGTATGTCTACAGGTGTCGTATGTACGAGTAAATCTTCTTCTTCTTCGCGTTCACCAGCTGTACACTCTGGCGTAAAGTTCTGGTTGTTCGTCCACTTCTGGACTGCAGTCCTGCTCCAGAACCTGAGTGTTGTGTGTGCATCAGTTTTACAGATCTGATTCAATTGAATGCAGACTGCTGGTTCCTTGCCTCTCAGGCAGATGCACTCCGACTTCAAAGGAAGCTCCCCAGTTAGTCGACTCTTACGACATGCTTTTGGGGAAGCAGTGGGTCTATTCTTGTTTTGCCTACAATAGGGCCCCGGAACCCACACGGGGTTACGAGTAAATGTTTGTATAAATACTCACTCCCAATCTTCTTTACTGATGGCTGGACGAGACTGAAACAATCGCCAAAATTTGAGGTTCTGAATTTGTGGCAGACCTGTAGAAAACAATATTACAATGATATCAAACATAAATGCAAACACGTGACGCAGCACTGGAATATTTAACAAACATTACTTTCCTTTTTAATCAGTTCAGGCAGGCAGATGCACACCCATTTCAGAGGAAATATTCCTAATTAGTAGACTTTTACGACATGCCTGTTAGGGGTCAGCGGGTCTACCCCTCCCGAAAATGGTGTCCCAGACCCCACATGGGGATTACCAGTGTGTATAAGGGAAGCAAAGAATAGTAACACTATAACCTACCAGCATTGTTTTAGAGGCATCTAAGAGTGGCACAAGATTGTCTGCCTCATCTAACAGAAAATTTCGGCTAAAAAATTTAATCAATCTTAAAGCTACAAAATGCAACCAATCATGAAGAACATACCATGAGTAGGCTGAAGGCTGACGCTTAGATGGGGGGGGGGGGGGGGGGGGGGGGGGGGACTCCCCCATTAACAAATATATCAAAGGCCCCTAATTAGGGGTTTGTTGAAATTGGATGAGATGGAACAAGAGGTGCAGATATCACAGTCTAGCTGCAAACCATGACACACCGTGCCAACTGCCCTACTTAGGGAAAACACACACACACACACACTAAGAAAGGGGCAATAACAGGCAAAATAAGTAAGAAAGGGCAATAAATCAATGAAACACTGAAATATTTAATTCAACAAGTTGCACAGACCTTTAAGCCTCCAGTGTATACGGATAACTCCTGTCTGCTCTAAAGTTGTCACACTCAGAATCTCCATCGAAGTACTGAATAACTGAGTGTGAATTTGCAGTCGAAGCTTCAGCAGAGATAGCTTGTATGCCGTTAGCCCTCTGAAACATTTTTAAAAAATTCAAAATTGCAATGTATTTTTCATACATCATTTAATCTGTGTACTTCAATCACCCCCTTATGGAGTGCAGTTTTTCGTTATTTGAAGCCCCAGCCTGGCTTTTGCCGGGGGGCCTCATTATAACTGGGCCGCAATTGTGGCCATGGCGGGTTATCCTCATCTGCATGGTGGCACTTTGTGTCACCGGGTGTTTGTCGCCTGTGTGATGTCCTAGTGCAAGCATTTAATCTGTTAATAAAGTTATGCATGGGATAAAGGACACAAAATAAAGAAATGTCATTTTAGTTTTTAAAACTCCCCATGTGAATTCCATGTTGGAGAGCAAAGAATAGACCCGGTGCACCCACCCCTCCCCCTAGCATGTCGTAGAAGGCAACTAAAACTAATCAGGGGTGTTTTCCTTCAAAGTCAGAATGCATCTGCCTTAAAGGTAAAGAACCCCAGTCTGCATACAAATGAGTCAAATCTGTAAAAACTGATGTATACGCAAAACTCAAGATCTGGGTCAAGACAAACGTCCAGGAGTGGACAAACAACCAGAACTTTCCACAGAAGTTTTTAGCCCGAGAATGCTGGGAAAAAGAAAATTTTACAAAGAATGTTCCAGGCTCACTCAGCCTAAAGAGAATGATGTGACAAAGAGTGCTGATTGGTCTAAAAAGTATGGGGTTAGCACCACATGACCAATCCCTTCAAGGCACGAAAATGGATCCTTCACTTTCTTTTGAAATCAAAGAATATCATGTACTGAAATCTCATTGCTCTCAAACACAGCAAAAAATGTTGCAAACATAGACATCTTGTATGCCAACGTGGGCTGTTTTCTTCTTCTTCTTGTTTACCAGCTGTAAACTCTGACGGAAAGTTCTACTTGTTCATCCACTTTCGGACTGCAATCCTGTTCCAAAACCTGAGTGTTGCGTGTGCATCCGTTTTACAGATCTGACTCATTTGTATGCAGACTGCTGGTCCCTTGCCTCTCAGGCAGATGCACTCTGACTACGAAGGAAGCCCCCAGTTAGTCGACTCTTACGACTAACTTTTGGGTAGGCAGTGGGTCTATTCTTGTTTTGCCTATAATAGGGCCCCGGAACCCACAGGGGGAATAACGTGGGCAGTAAAACCTGGCAGAAAAATAACATGCATTTATGTTGTCCTAACCACGAAGAGTAATTATATGTAGATATATGTGGACTTTTTCTTGTCCAAAACATTAAAAAGCAATATTTGTAGACACACATGGATATCTTGTTGCCCTTCTTCTTCCTCCCTTCTATTTATGCTGCTTCAGGTGTCAAGGAAGATACAAGGTTCTGCTTTTTGCAGTTCTAGCCGCATTGACCATATTCTCCTGTACCGTCACAGACTTTCCCAGATGTTATCTTTCCATTATGTTCTTGGTCAACCTCTACGTCTTTTTCCTCTCTTTGGTATGGTATTACAAGGCATTTTCTCTAAGTGGGAATAACAATTTTATTTGCTGCCATTTTATGCAGTTTAATATTATTTCCATTATGACTTCTTCTCCTATGACTTTATCGCTAATTTTATCTCTTTTGATCATTCCTCCAACCTTTCTCCAACATCTCATTTTCACAGTTCCCTGTGTGATTTCTGGGCCTCATTTAGGGAATATCCGAGGGAGTGGGGAACTACACCCCCTGCTCCTTAACAAACTTGTAAAAGACGACTAATTAAGCATTTGCTGAAGTTGGATGTATTGGGCCAAAAGGAGCAAATATCAAAGTCTAGCTGTAAACCACAACACAAGCCAACCAATCTTTAAAGGGGCAAACATTATGTTAAGTCAAACAAGCAGACACAGAAAACAGAAATCTTGTTTCCACCAAATATAATTATAAGTCAAACAAGCAAACAGAACATAGAAATACTGTTTCCCTTTAACTGAATGTTAAGTAAAACAAGCAGATGCATTTATATATATAAACTAGGGCTGTACCGAATATTCGCTTCGTATTCACTTCGGGGTGGAATAGTGGACCAAATAACTATTCGGTATTCGGCCGAATACGAATAGTGGTTACCTCACACCCGTTTCTGGACTGGTGGAAAATAAACATATCAAGATTTCCCACCTTGGTTCATACTGTCAAGAGTTATCTTTGTGCACCACCTACGAATGCACCAAGTGAACGTCTGTTTAATACAGCTGGAAATACCTTCATTGAGACAAGAAGCTACCTTAATGCTGACAACATGGAACAAAGGTTTTTTTGTGTGTGTGTGTGTGTGTGTGTGTGTGTGTGTGTGTGTGTGTGTGTGTGTGTGTGTGTGTGTGTGTGTGTGCGCGCGTGCGTGCGTGCGCGCGCGCGCGCGCGCGCGCGCGCGCGTGTGTGTGTGTGTGTGTGTGTGTGTGTGTGTGTGGAAAGCTAATGCCACTTTCATGGATTAATTAAGCTGTCAGTGACAATTTACATGTTTAGTTACTTGTTATAAAACTAAGAATACGTTCATTCCTAGGTATTAGTTACCACACACTGACTGACTGAAGGATGCAAAATATGAAATGTTTTTAAATGTTTACTACTGTGTACTACATTTTGTGAAGTAAAATTTCAGCGTACATTTGACATTTTAAAAGTTTTTTTTTTTTTTTTAAAGATTTATTTTATAAACGAAAGTGGAAGAATGGGCCTCAATTTGAATAGTGGGAAGACAGAAGTAATGGTGGTATCAAAGAAAATAATTATTCCTAAATGTGTAATAAAAGTCAATGGTTTTATTTTGGGACAAGTACAGAAATTTAAGTATCTGGGCACATTGATAACATCAGATGGATTTTATGAAATGAAGAACATCTTATGCAATACATCTTTGTCATTGAAGGTTAGAAAAACAATTCTTGCTTGCTACATACATCCAGTTTTAACATATGGCTGTGAGTCCTGGACAATCGGTAGGCAGGCCAAACAATTTTTTAAGGCCTCAGAGATGTGGTTTTACAGAACAATGCTAAAAATACCTTGGACAGAAAAAAAAAACAACAACAACCAACAGGTTTTAAAAGAGGCGGGAGCCCGACGAAGACAACTACTCACAGACACCAGAAGGAGACAGTCATCATTTTTCGGCCATGTTAGAAGATGAGGGAAAATAGAACATGTTGTGACAACTGGAAAGATATGTGGAAGAAGGGACAGAGGAAGACAACGAGAGAAGATTCTTGACAGTCTTGTTTTATGGTATGGAGATGTGTCAGCTCACGAACTAATACATGCTGCAGGAGATCGCAGATTGCGAGGCATAATCGCCCATGCCAGTCGGCAAAGCACCTGATAATGATGATTCACTATTTGTATTCGGCCGAATAGTTGGTCCAGCTATTGGTATTCGGCCGAATAGTGAAAATCACTATTCGGTACAGCCCTAATATAAACCATGTTGTCCACAAAAATAATGTTAACTACAACAAGCAGACATAGTCAAACAAATCTGGTTTTTCCCAAACAGAAAGTTAGGTAAAACAAGTAGGCAGTTGAGTTAAAAAAAAAAAAAAGTAGGCACAGACATAATTGTGGTTTCTCCAAATAGACAGTTAAGTAAACCAAGCAGTTACAGACACAGAAATCTTGTTTCCTCCCCAAACAGAAAGTTGAGTAAAACCAGCAGAAAGTTGAGTAAAACAAGCAGAAAGTTAAGTAAACCAAGCAGATTATAGGCACAGAAATAATGTTGTCCACACACAAAAGTTCAGTAAAACTTGCATATACACTTACACAGAAATCTTGTTGTCTCCAAAGAGATTATTTTCCAAGACAACATTTTTGTGTAGCACCTTGAAATTATGGTAACCTGAGAATAAATGTATCACCTGCGGAGAAAGCATGAAACAGTTAATGTAATCATCTAATTATTATTTTGGGGGAAAACAGAAAACTTTTACACCATGATGCATTTTTTTTTCTCCGGTACCAAAGGTGTTAGGAAAAACAACGAATATTAGCAAAGCATTACTTTGGTAATGCCCAAGAAAAATGTTGAACACAAACTAGGATGAATTCAAGATGGGTGATGAAATAAGAGAAATGTCTGGGCAACCATTTGTAACAACAGTTATAAGTTAAAGAAGACATTCCTGAGAAGAAACGAGCAGAGAATAACTAAAATGTTAAATATAGGGATTAAGGAAGTGCGGACGTTCAAAAGAAAACTTAATACAAAGGCTGATGACATAGCAGGACATGTACCAAGGATCTTCGGATCCTCAGGTGAGTATTTAGTCCACACACCATGGCAGCTTCCCCTAACAACCTAGACCACAGGAAAAAATTAGACATAAGAGCACTGCATATTTCTATAAATACATTCAATGTACATCAAATGTTATAGTGGTTAAGAAAAAACAGCAATGGAAGGCATGGTCCCTGGAAGAATAGGCAGTCGTCCGACAATGGGCACAAGACATAAATTTATCTCCCCGTGTGGGTTCCGGGGCCCTATTGTGGGGAAAACAGAAATAGACCCACTGCCTACCCAAAAGCATATCGTAAGAGTCGACTAATTGGGGAGCTTCCTTTGAAGTCGGAGTGCATCTGCCTGAGAAGCAAGGAACCAACAGTCTCCATTCAAGTGAATCAGATTTGTAAAACTGATGCACATGCAACACTCAGGTTCTGGAGCAGGACTGCAGTTCAGAAGTGGACGAACAACCAGAACTTTCCGCCAGAGGGTACAGCTGGTGAATGCGAAGAAGAAGAAAAAGATAAATACATCCTGCATTTAAAACTACAAGAGAACTAGAAAAGCATTGAGGGTCTTTTTGGTAGGCATGGCGGCGTGATGTTGAACATATCACTCACTGAGCACCGACTGGACCATAATAATCTGTCTAGCATTTTATGTCTGATACAACTAGAGTGTCTTGCACTGAAACCCACAAGGTCAAAGGAATAAAAACACATAACACTTGACCCACGGAGGTGCAGCACACAAAATCCGCCATCTTTCGCTTGTTGAGCATGTGAATAATAATTTAATCCTGTCCATTTCTTGATGTTGTCATTCCAGATCTGCTTTACCCCCACCTCTTCTCTGACTACATAGTGGTCTTTCATCAATAGATATAGAAGTTTCACGATTTGTCTGTGTTTCTGTCATGATGTATTTCAAGGTTAAATTTAAAAGCCTTTCAATTTATACTTGGAATACATCATGAGAGACAGGGCTGCACATTGTCCCACACAGTTTTTGAAAAATCTGGCCATGTCATTTTGTATGAGTACTGCACTGATTGCATCTTCAGTGGTATCTATGATGTTCTTCTCGAAGCTGCAATTCATCACTATTTGCCGGAACCAAATATGGAACATACTGTCAGAAGCTTTTGTAAAATTAATTCAGTTGTATAGGTCAAGTTGATGTAAGGTTTTGCTATCACTGTTCTGATGTTAAAGATTTGTTCTGTAATGCTAAGATTTCCTTTTTTTTGGGGGGGGGGGGGGGGGGACACAAAGGGGGCAGTGGTATCACCAACAACTGTGTCCTTTCAAAAGGCCACTTCACTGTGACCCAAATCCGTTGACATACCTTTGTCATCATCTTAGTTACAAGTACTCCTCCATGTTTCAAAAGTTCTGCTGGGACATTCTCCACACCTAGCAATTTTGCTGGGAATGAAAGTAGACAAAAAATATATGGAGAAGGGAATTAACCAGTGAAGTGAAAAAGATGGGAAGGTAACAGCATGCAAAAGCAACAGTAAGAGTGACTTGAGTTGGTTGATAGTCTATGATAAAGTGCAAAGAAGAAGTCATCAAACAACAAACAATGCACTCACCAAACCTTCCACCTTCTCTCTTGCTTCCAACAACTGTTCTGGGCTGGGCCCATCTTTTGAATGATTTTTTCCTTTAGGCCTGGAATTTGAACCAGAGTCAGAATAATGATAAACATGTGACAGTGGCTGACTAACGCCGTTACACATGGGGGACCCTGACGCGCAGTCAACACCGACAGTCCCGTCCAACTGTGGTAAGTCATGAGAAAATAGCACCATTTCATAAGCAAGTCGTCGAAAGTGCTGATGGGTAATGATGTCCACTGGGATATGTTCTCGAGTGGACACTATGATGTTACTGTCAACAAATGAAGCACGAGGGTGGACAAGAATGTCATCACTTGTAAATCCGACAGATTTGACTGCAGTGAAGACCAGGTCTTTATCATCAGTCGGGTCTTCATCACATATTTTTGGAAGCAACACCTGGACATTGTCTTTACACATGGCTGGCAGGTTGACATTTCTACAGTGGCGAAATGGCTGTAAGTGATTCTGCAAATCTGATTCGCTCGACGATCTTATTACAGTACAAGTTGTTGGTACACTAGGAAATCCATCACCCAGACAGAAAACTGCTTGATCGCTATTAGTAGCACATGGCACTCTACCTTCCTTTCTGTCTAGGGATGGGCTTACTGGGCTCCCGTCTATAGGTGACTGAAAATAATTAAAACAGAATAATTTATCAAAACAAATATTCCTTAAAGTTTTAAGAATCTTTCCAAGGAACTGGCAGCATTCTCATTTATAGCCAGTATGTTCAGGATCTGATTCTCTTTTCAATATGCTCAGATGTTACTGTAATTCTGCTGAAATAAATAAGATAATGCTATCTGGCAATGGAGAAACTGGCAAAATAAGAGGGTGGAAAACTACAGCCTGACACAGACAAAGCATATAATTGAGGCAAGAGATTTACATGTAACTACAGAACACTTAGGAAGTAAAAGTGTCTGGTGTGATGATAACATCACTGATCAAGTGAATATTGGTATTTAAATATATATCTAGCACCACCTGCCTGATGCAGCAGTAGAGTCCTTGGCTTGTTGCTCTGATAATTACAGAACCAAGTGGAGAGTAAAAGAACCCAGTATATCAGAAATATGATTGCATATTCAAACAATACAAACATGCAACATCTTCAGACCACTCATAAGCAATAAAAAACTAATCTTCAACCAGCTGATGACAGAAACTCAAAACATGTGCAGAATCATCTCTCTCTCTCTCTCTCTTTCTGTGGTGAGATTGATGCAGCGGGGGTGAAGAGAGGTTCTGGCAGACGCTCAAGGCTCAGAGAAAAGGCAAGACGGACCTTTAATCAGAATGCTACTGGCACCATTAGTATCGGAACTCTTCACTGGCTGCTGAAGATAGGGACAGAGTGCTTATGGGAATGCCCCGAGTGCTGTGATGTCGGTTCTTGAATCAAATCAAATCAAATCAATCTCTCTTTCTATATGGAAAACCCTGGACCGAAACAGGGCTGAATCTAGCAATACTGCCGGAAGGCTGAATTTAAAACAGCCAACATAATTTTGGCCGTAATTAGGGCTAGGTTGTTTTTTCACATACCTTTGATATTTCACTGTTAGTAGGCTCCAAAATAAGGCCCAGATGGATTTTCCAAAAAAAAATTTACAAAGAGGTGACTTTGACTTAAACATGACTAATTAAGACTTAGCTGAAATCTAATAATTTGGCAGCAAGCTGCATAAACCACACCCTAGCGGTAAATGACAGCACAACTGAAGATACCACCCATTAACAAACTATACAAGATGTGTCAATGGTGAAAGCAAGATAAAAGATATAGCAGTTTAGACATCCCCGTGAGGGTTCTGGGGCCCTATAGTGGGGAAAACAAGAATAGACCCAATGCCTACCCAAAAGCATGTCATAAAAGTCGACTTATTGGAAGCTTCCTTCGAAGTTGTATTGCATCTGCCTGAGAGGCAAGGAATCAGAAGTCTGCATACAAATGAGTCAGATCTGTAAAATGGATGCACACGCAACACTCAGGTTCTGGAACACGACTGCAGTCCAGAAGTGGATGAACAACCAGAACTTTCAGCCAGAGTTTACAGGTGGTGAACGTGAAGAAGATGGAGAAGAAGAAGAGGTTTAGACTTTGGGGAAAGAAGATTATAGAGGAATTACATGGCAGAACCAGCAAAAAGAATTATCAGGACAGAATTAATATTTAGCATATCCATAATTAAACTTGTTTTACAAGCAGGCCTTACAATTTCAATGAAATTATATGGTCTGGACCTAACTAGGCAACCGCAATAAATTTGACCAAGAATGATGTTATAAATATCCAAACCTCTCTTGGCAGTAAAAAATCTTTACAGCCCTCTACTGCATAGAAAAATATCGAAGAAAAGTATTGCAAATACAATGAACATACATCAAATATGAAGGCCATAGAACAATGACATGACACGGATGAAACACTGCGAAATTTTCTGTTTGTGATGACTTTGACTTTGTATTGTTCGAGAAGTCACTTAAATCTTACATTCTTTGACTGATCCCCTTCATTGGCACGAGTAGAAAACCCTATAGATTTTGTACATGGGATTATTCTAAGCGTTTGCTTCAGCTTTCTAAAGCGGTAAGCCATGGTACAGACAAACAATTTTTCCAGCAGTCCGTCCCCTCTAACCAAACATTCTGCTCTGGTTCTCTAAGGTTGCGGAATCGAAAATTAACAGGAAACGGAAGTCCGGGTCAGTTCAAACTTTAACCCATAAATACATTTTTGATTTGTATGCTGTCTAGTGTGTCATCCTATCTCTCTACTTCTTTCTATGAGTAAGTAAAAGTAAAGTAAAAGACACTTTTCCACGCCTTCAGGCGTATTAGATATATAGGGCTAGACCTACAGCATCACACCGGCCGCCTTTACTTCCCATGACTGTATCTGGTGCCAACTCAAAGCTGGGTTGACCTGGGAGCCAAGATCATTTTTGAAAGACAGGTTATAATGAGAATCTGGGGAGAAAAATGTCAAGTAACATGAGGTCAACAGTGATCTTGTCATGTCATGCATTTTTTGTAGAAGATGTGCTTGTCGCGAAATGGTCTTGCTAGTCACACACGCCATCGCTTTGGGTTGGGATTCACATGCCTCCATAAATAAAGCAATAGGGCACCCGTCTGGAAAGACGGAAAGGTACCGGCCTATATCTCACATATACACTTATAAACAGTGGCCCGGGGAGGGTGCGAGTGCGGGCGGGCCGCTCCTGGTGTCATCCCTGAAGGATTGAGAAAATAGGAACAGTATATGTTTTTGAATTAAAATATTTATAAATATATGTGTGTGCGCTTGTGTTTGAAAAAAAAGGAAAGGGGTGATCGGAATTTTTCCGCCTCGGGTACCACCCGACCTCGCTTTGCCACTGCTTGCAAAATGTCTCTAGTACTCCATAGATCCTGCATTGTCGCTAACTGTTCGTCTGTTTCATTCCTAGGCGCCGGTACTTTTTAGGTTGAGGACGCCCCCCACCTACCTTCCCCGAAATAATTAGGTAAACTCTTTTAAATGCGACTTTCACGAATCACTAAAACGACCATAATTGACTTGAAAATTACTAAGTTGCGTATCCTTTACAGGACGTTGCAGAACCAACCCTAAAAGCCCTGGCTGTTGTGTGGGTTTTCTAGGCAAATTTACGTCCAGTAGTTTGCCATTGCTTCTGTACGGTCAGCTTTCTTGATACCACTGTCGAAAGCAACGCAAGGCGCGTGGCCCGCAGCTGGGATCGAACCCGTCATCCAGGCGTTAAGAAGCGTTCGCATTGACTTTGCCACAGAGCCGACTGAAAATGACTACAACTAGAATAAACAGTGATACCAGTATTTCCTAATTACCGGTTATATTGTCCTGCATGGGTTCGCCTTATCTAAACAGTTAGCAAGCTATATACAGCAGGACCTGGCTGGGTCGACCTGGGAGTCAAAGTCATTTTTAAAAAAAATTGTCCGGCTCCGTCAGGGCGCGAACCCACGACCTCCCGATCCGCAGGCGGGCGTGTAGCCGCCAACGCCACGGCGACTCTACCTAGTAATGTTATGAAATTAAAAATTCTAAAAGGTAATTGATATTCATGGCTTATATGTGTGAGCTCCTCCTCGAATCCCATATGGGGGGGGGGGGGGGGAGAGGACAAACTCACTGCATCTCTAACAAGTATGTCGTAAGAGTTTTTACTAAAGGGAGTGCATCGACCAGAGAGGCAAGGAAGAAGTAACCTTTTGGTTTCCAAATGTTTTCTAACCTTTTTTTTTGGGGGGGGGGGGGGGGGCGCAGGGCTGCCAGATAAAAAAAAAACATAATTTTATGCCAAACCATTGCCCAAAATATGCCAGAAAATGCCAGAAAAAGTGTAAAATTGTACTCGCTTCACATCAAAAGCTCTAGATGGAACTTTTCACTGTCATCCTCACTGGAACAAGTGGAAGACACAGCGTAAACCTTTTCGGGTGTAAAATCTTCAAGCATTTTCTCAGATGGGATGAAATCTTTGCAACTCATCTATAATGATGGCATATTTCTTGTTCCGAAAATCACCCTGCATTATTACTAAGGGAAAAAACCTGCTAAACTGTGAAAACTTGTCTATGGAGTTGTCAGCCTGCTTTTAAATTTAAATGTCAGATGCCTTTTAGTAATCAGTCGAACGCAAACATAAGTAACAGGATAGGGGTTTGTTGAAACAAATGAATCAAAACAGCAGAAATACTTGACATCTTTCCATAATGCATTGTACAAAAGATTCAGCATAATTTCCGCTACAAATAAGCAGATTTGGTCGTAACCAAACGTCACGCGGTTTCAAAATATATAGCATTAATACATTATTTCTTACGTCCTTCTTAGGACGTTATTTTTTGTTATTTGAAGCCCCACTCTGGCTTTTGCAAGGGGCCGCAATATAGGCAGGTCATCATTATGGCCAAATGTCTGAACGCGGTTTCTGGGACCTCTCCACGGTGATCCTCATCTGCATGGTGGCACTTTGTGTCATCGGGTGTTTATCGCTTGTGTGATGTCCTCATCATCATCATCATCATCAGGTGCCTTGCCGACTGGCGTGGGCGATCATGCCTCTCCATAATCCGCGATCTCCTGCAGAATGTATCAGTTCGTGTGCCGACACACCTCCATGCCATGCAACAAGACTGTCAAGCATCTTCTCTCGTTGTCTTCCTCTATCCCTCCTTCCACAGATCTTTCCAGTGGTCACAACATGTTCTATTTTCCCTCTTCTCATAACATGGCCGAAAAATGATGACTGTCTCCTTCTGATGTCAGTGATAAGTTGTCTTCGGTCTCCCGCCTCTTTTAAAACCTCTTGGTTGCTCTTTTTGGCTGTCCAAGGTATTCTAAGCATTCTTCTGTAAAACCACATCTCTGAGGCCTCTAAAAATTGTTTGGCCTGCCTACCGATTGTCCAGGATTCACATCCATATGTTAAAACTGGATGTATGTAGCAAGCAAGAATTCTTTTTCTAACTCTCAATGACAAGGATATATTGCACAAGATGTTTTTCATTTTATAAAATGCAGTTTTTTCCTGTCCAATTCTGTTTCTTATTTCAGTTATGCATCTTCCATCTGATGTTATCCATGTGCCCAGATACTTAAATTTCTGTACTTGTCTTAAAATCACACCATTGACTTTTATTACACATTTAGGAATAATTTGTTTCTTTGATACCACCATTACTTCAGTCTTCCCATTATTCAAACTGAGGCCCATTCTTCCACTTTCTAACACCACAATGTTTATCATTTCCTGTAATTCTTTCTGACTTGTTGCTATCAAGACTGTGTCATCAGCATAACGTAAATTGTTTATATTGTGCCCACCAACCACGATTCCGGGCATATCAATTAAAGATCTCATAATATATTCACTGTATATTGAAAACAAATCAGGTGAAAGTACACATCCTTGTCGTACGCCCCTCTTTATGCTTTGAAATGTACCTAAACAGTTGTTAATTCTTATAGCTGCTGTTTGCTGCCAATACATATTCTTTATTATTCTTAGATCTTTCCCATCAATGTTTAATTTTTCTAACAGTTTGATTACTTCTTCATGCTTCACACAGTCAAATGCTTTTGTATAGTCTATGAAGCATAAGTACAAATCAGTCTTTACTTCTATAGCTCTTTCTGTGATGTCCTAGTGGGGTAAAAAGTCAGTCAGTCACGTCCTTCTTAAGACGTAATTTTTTATTATATGAAGCCCCACTCCGGCTTTTGACAGGGGCCGCAATATATGCAGGCCATCAATATGGCTAATTGTCTGAACGCGGTTTCTGGGACCTCTCCACGGCGATCCTCATCCGCATGGTGGCACTTTGTGTCATCGGGTGTTTATCGCGTGTGTGATGTCCTGGTGGGGTAGAAAGTCAGTCAGTCAGTCACAACCGGTATTTTGCTTTCTTATTTATACGTCCTTTTTAGGACGTAATTTTGTGTTTTTTGAAGCCCCACCCTGGCTTTTGCCAGAGGCCGCAATATAGGCAGGCCATAAATATGGCCAATTGTCTGAACGCGGTTTCTGGGACCTCTCCACGGCGATCCTCATCCACATGGTGGCACATTGTGTCATATCGGGTGTTTATCGCTTGTGTGATGTGGTAGAAAGTCAGTCAGTCAGTCACAAGCCGGTTTGCAAACAATTTATAGAGTGGGGGTTGTAGTCAGCTTTGGCAGGCTGCTACACCTATTTCCAATGTTCTAAATATATAAACAGTTAGCGGATGTCCTAGAAACGCTAGTTGGTAAATACTTCTTCCTATAGTCCAAGACATCTGCATTAAGTGCAGGCGATATAATATTGTTTTTTTAATTCTTGAACATTTAGTTATATGCAACTGTATGTGCTTTAATGTACTCCCCCGACCATTCGCTCTCGTGATTTCACTTAGATGATCAATTGTGCGTATTGCCCAATGGCAGGTCATGCCTACAGCAAGTTGCAGCTCTGTGGCCTTCAACTTTATCATAACTTTGCCTAGGATAGGAGTCATTGTTGTGATAAGCTGTGACTGGTTTTTTGACAGAGTTTTCATCCTGTGTTTTTCGGACTTTTCATGATTTGATATGCTACTAATTCTTGGTGCAACAGTGCACTGACACAGTTTACAATATGCTGCCTCTAATCCGTCTGAAGATCTTTTGAAAAGTGGATATGTTTTCTTCCAGTTACTTTTATATTTGCGATGTCATAAGATGCTTTCCATTTTTGGGTATGACGTGGCCATTGGTAAAAGTAATAATATATATCATTGATAGAACGAGGTCTATACCCTCTATATTTTCTGTCCTCGAGTAGTTTCTGAACAGTCTGAATCACTTGGTATCAGTGGTGGGTTTTGGTTTTATATCCCGCATTTATTCTATTTATGAAAATAAACACTACGAAGATAGAGACAATGATGATAGGAAGACATAAAGACAAATTAGAAATTAAATTTAAAAAACAACACCCTGAGACAAACAGATGAATTTAAGTATTTGGTAGCAATTTTTACATCTGACGGAAAACTGGACAGAGAAATTAGCTCCAGATGTGCCAAAGCTAATCAAGTAATGGGTCAACTATCTCCCCTGTTGACACACAAGCAGATACATCAGAGTACTAAAGTGAATCTTATCAGAACTATTTTTTGGCCAACACTATGCTATCAATGCCAAACGTGGACACTTACATCCTCCAATGAACGTAAAATTGTGACAACAGAGATGTGATGGCTGACAATGTTTCGCCTTGATATCTGCTGTTTTTGTTCTATGCTGGACAAAGCACCCCCTGTGTGGGTTCCAGTCAAGTGGTCTTCTGGAATAGTTGACATGCTTTTGCAGGTCCCTGTATAGGTTCTGGGGCCCTATCGTGGGGAAATTAAGGATAGACCTACTGCCTACCCAACAAGCATGTCATAAGAGTGTCGCGCGCCCACGTGGGTAAATACACTGATATAGTGAGGGTGTGGGTTTGAACCTTACCAATGCCCACCCACGTGAGAAACTGGACTATTATCTAAGCTATGTTGATCCTAGACAGTCCTGGATAGCCAAGAAAACAGCGAGTGGCTCGTTCCATGAAATGAAAGTTGCTGTACTTGTATCCACAGGAGAAGGAGAAGGGATAGATAGATATCTGGATACACCCACTGTGATATAATCCAGGTGCTCAGTTAACCCCTGCGACTGGTCTCCTCTCCTGGCATTGCTAAAAAGCCCCCATCAAGTGATTTAAATATTTGTTAGCTGAAGTAAACTAATATGCACAAAGACACTTGAACCTAAGTACACAATTTACTCAACTATCATGAAACTCATCACACATGATTTATTTAATAAATCTGACTAAAATAAAATGAACTTGTTTAGGCTAGTAGAGTTGGGATGATGTTATAGATGACATTAAAGTTGTACATAACTTGGCTCATCAGGACAGTTCTCGGCTTGAGACCCTGCCTATCTTTTCCAGTTTGTCGTCCTCACTGCTTTCTGCAGGTCGTTACACTCGACGGTCGGCAAATAATGGATGCCTACTAGTCCCTGCCCAATGTGGGAACTGGAGAATGAAGAAACAAGCGCATATTTGTAGTATCTGCTCTAGATGTACACTAAGCATGTATATTATACTAACATCAAGCATGTTTATTTAAATAAAACATTTCATCTCTCCCTCATGCTCACATTCACTCCTGTCCAATTTGGAAGGGCTTATGTCTCACATTCCAACTGTTACATCTTCTGCCTTCCTCTACACGTCCTGTAATGATAGTCAAGTCTTCTACGTCAGGTGCCATCTCTCGTACAGACTCAAATGACAATCAGTCAGACAGAACCAGTTCTGGAATCTATGCTTGGGACAATCGCCGCGCCCAGAATGCTAACAATAGGTCTGGGGCGAATCAAATAACAAATCTCATGGATTCGACTCAATAAAATCCGACTTTGTCAATTCTTCTGCCAACACTTTCCGCTCACTGTGTCAATAGTGACCGTCGGACCGGCACTCCAGTTTAGGTAATCTCAGGGGGAGATAATGGCAATTAGCCCTTGTTATCTGTTCCTGAAGGTCTGGCAGGGGGAATAACTATCTGACACCAACAAATGGTGTGCAAATCTCCAGTCAGTAAGTCTGCTTGGTCAGTCTTATCTCTGTACCTTAACACTTAACGTCTGGGAAAAAGTTTTAGTGTGTGATATCGCCAACATCCCAGGAGAATTAAATGCTTGTTTATTTCGCCTACTTAGATTAAGGATGTATCCAAATCCCTATTTTCCTGTATACTTTCATAATACAAAGAAATAAAAGTAGGTTGAGGAAAGACTTTCTGAAGTCACCGAGCGTATTGTCACAAGAGTCGACTAAATGGGGGGCTTCCTTCGAAGTTGGAGTACATCTGCCTGAGTGGCAAGGAACCAACAGTCCACATGCAAATGACAAATGAGTCAAACCTGTGAAACAGATGTGCACACAACACTCAGTTTCTGGAGCAAGACTAGAGTCTAGAAATGGACAAACAACCAGAACGGAGTTTAAAGCCGGTGAACACGAAGAAGAAAAAAGGGCTTGATCCCCCCCCCCCCCCCTTTTCTCCACAGATTTTAATGTCTCCTGGGTAAACCCTTTCAAAGTTAAGTGACTTTTCCCTATTATTTTGATGTAGCAGTGTTGATTAGTTTGAGTTACCAAAGGCTGTCTAGCTGCAACAACTAATCTGTCACTTGTATTTGTGTTCTTGAAAGGCCGAGCAGCCCCACTTGTTTTGTTAGCTTTCGTCTTTGACTTCTTCAGGATTTTGAGTGCTTGAGGTTGATTGCTGCGGGTGTCACCTGTCTCCTTTCATCTCTGTGAGTGGCCCTCTCTTTCCAGTTGCCGACTCCAAATGTTTGTAGATCTGCTTGGATATTATCTCTCTGCTGACTTCATGATTTGCCTTCTGTTTTAATGAACCAAGCAGTTATTATAAACTATCACAGACACAAAGATCTGAAGCTTTATGCTGTTGATCGAATTAGAATAATTTAAGTTTACAGAGGAAAAGAAAACCAACACACACACACACATATATATATATATATATGTTAAAGTTATTTTTTTATTATAATTTCACACTAACTTTCAAATACATGGGGGGAAAGTTCAAGGCATGCTAAAGCAATTCCAGGGTTGGTTTCTGGGGTTCCATTTCAATAAAAGGGGGGGGGGGGGGGGGGGGGGGGGGGGGGGGGCAGACCCACTACTGTATGTCCCTAACAAACATGTTGCAAAAGGAGACAAATTCAGTTGTTTCCGTTGAAGTCATGGTGCAACTGCCTGAAAATGGCAACAAGTTCTGGTTGTGTTGTTCTTCTTCTTAGCATTCCGCAGCTGTAAACTATAAAGGAAAATCCTTGTTCTTCAAACACTTCTAGACTTAAGTCTTGCTCAAAAACTTCAGCTGTGCGTGCACATCCAGATCTGGCTTATTTGAATGCACTGTGGCTTATTTGGATGTACTCTGACTTTTCAGGAAACGCACTAATTAGTCGACTTTTATGATGTGCTTGTTGGGGAGGCAGTGGGTCTTCCCCCCCCCCCCCCCAGAATGGGGTCCTGGGACCCATACAAGAAACATTTTATGATGAAGAATGATTACACAGAATCAGTTAAATTAACCGTTATCTGGCATTGAAAGTTAAGTCAATACAAGAACCAACATCTCAGCATTCATAGCATTATCATAAGCACTCAGCAGCTAATGAAGAGTTCCAATACCAATGGTGCCAGTAACAATCTGATAATATGTCTGTCTTGACTTTCCTGTCTCTGAATGTTGAGTATCCGCCAGATCCTTTCGTCATTCTGCCAGAATCCACTCGTGGAGCTCTTATTGTGAAGGATTTTACTTAACCTGGGCAGGTCTTGCTGGTCACACTCGCCATCACCATGCGCTGTGATTCCCATGTCTCCCAAGAGCAGAATATTGCGTTATTGCCTGGAAGCACCGACAGGTGCCAGCAAAGGACTTCTATAACAATGTAACTGGCTATTTGCATTAACAAACAAAATACACTCATTATCATAACCGCTGTTTTCTAAACTGAAAAAAAATGTAATGGGAGTAAGAGTGTTTCATAGACCTTTAGTAACTTTGTGTAATATAGAAAAACTATACTCTTAAGTAACACTAGTGCCCTACAAACTGCACACCACGCTGCCACAAACAGTTTTGTTATAACACACACACAAAAACATTTTAATCAGCTAAAGATTCATTAATGTAAGCTCTCTGTTAAGGCTTTGTGGCTCTCCCATTTCTTGGCGGTGACGCGGGGGGGGGGGGGGGGGGGGGGGGGGGGGGTTTGAAAATAGAATTACTGCTCCCCAACAAGTATGTCATGAAAAGTGTCTAATTATGAGATGTTTTCTTCAACGTCAGATTTTATCTGCCTGAGAGGAGAGGAAACAACAGTCTGCACACAAATAAGCCAAATCTGTAAAACAAATGCACACATAAAATTCAAGTTCTGGAAAGTCCAGAAGCAGATGAAAAAAACTGACCTTTCCACTGTAGTCTACAGCTAGCTTAATTGATGATTGACTGGCACCTTTCTGTCTTTCCAGACGACAGTGTTATATTTGAAAATAGAATTACTGCTCCCCAACAAGTATGTCATGAAAAGTGTCTAATTATGAGATGTTTTCTTCAACGTCAGATTTTATCTGCCTGAGAGGAGAGGAAACAACAGTCTGCACACAAATAAGCCAAATCTGTAAAACAAATGCACACATAAAATTCAAGTTCTGGAAAGTCCAGAAGCAGATGAAAAAAACTGACCTTTCCACTGTAGTCTACAGCTAGCTTAATTGATGATTGACTGGCACCTTTCTGTCTTTCCAGACGACAGTGTTATATTGTGCTATGAGGAGGCATGGGACTCACAGCCCATGGCGATGGCGAGTGTGACTAGCAAGTCCCGCCCGTGTTTGAAAAAAAGTTTTCCACAATGTCAGCATGGGATTTCAGGACCATTGTTGTCAACATTTGTGTTTAATCCGTTTCTTCTCAGAAGCCCAGCTCTCATCTTTTCTGCAATCTAGTGTATGTTGTTGTTATATAAGCAAACAAAAGCACAATTCTTTGCTACAAGTGATTTCCTGTCTGTTAAAAACAAGACCTCCAAATCTACAAAGCAGCTTTTTCTTTAGAAGATGGCATCACCTGAGGAAAAAAAAATACATTTAACTCTGTTTTTGCACGAACATTATTGTATGTCACAGTTCTGTTCACTCTTTGTTTAAAAGATGTTACTGCTGTCAAGTAACAGATAACAGTCCTGAAGGAAGCTAATAATAATAATTAATGAAAATAAGAAACAGGATCAAACTAATATGAACTCATAATTCTTTGTTTTCTACGTCTGTCATTAAAAGGTCAGTTGGCACGTTGTGTTGTGGGTACAGTCAGAATGTGATTTCTCACCTTTCACCCAACACATCCCAGTTTGGTAAACTCCTAGTTAATCACTTTTTACGACATGCTTGTTAGAGGGCAGGGGGTGGATCAGCCCCCTCCCCCCCCCCCATTCTTCTCAGACCGTAATGATCTATTTGTACCTCTGCACTGTTCACTCGCTCCCAAAGGGCCCTCACAATACCTAGTTTGTCATACATCAATTCAGTACCAAGCGGTGCAGAACTGGCCATTTATGTAACAAATGATAAAATATAAATTTAATATTAAATTGACAAGCATAATATTAACATGACAGGTAGAAAGATCAAATGACAGAATGTCAGATATTTGGTAGGAGGATCCAGGTAAAATGATCACACTGCAAATTAAAAACAGCCTTCTTCTCCTGCCCTTTAACACCCACTGGAGCATAGGCTCTCAACCAACTCAGACCAAGTTAGCCTTTTCCCCTCGCATGCAGCTCACCCTTTGTCCGCCCCATCTCTTTAACTTCACTCTCAAGCTCCCTTCTCTATGTTTTTTTTTAACTAATCTTAAAATGTTTCATCCCTTTTATAAACTCTATTACTCTTATTATACCATACAGAGTTCTATAATCTTCTCCTTCTTCTGCGCGTTCACCGGTTGTAAACTCCAGCAGAAAGTTCTGGTCGTTCATCCAGTTCTGACCTTAACCCTCTTGCAGAACTCAAGTCTTGCATGCACATCCCTTTTGTTTGCTTGCTTGCTTCTTGTAAAAGAAAAGCACATCCCTTTTACAGATCTGGCTTATTTGTATGCAGACTGTTGGCTTCTAGTCTCTCAGGCAGATGCACTCTGACTTTAAAGTAAACATCCTTAATTAGTTGCCTTTTATGACTTGTTATAAAGACACTGGGTCTATTCTTTTCCCTCCCAATGGGGCCCAGGGAACCCACCCGTCAAAATTCTATCATTAAAGGTGCCAATTCTGGAGATTTTCCCTATGGAAGGAAGTGTATCTATGATGCGGACTTCTTTCAGCTTTCTTCACCATGTATCATCATTCTTCTTTTAGAAGAACCTCTTTCTTTCTTGGTTGGTTGATTATTTTTGTTACTCTTGTAAACCTTTCCATGGCTGGTTGGTGTCTGTGGCTATAGCTGTTTATGTGGTGAGTTAGCCAATCCTTAGCCCAACTCTACCCTCAGTCACCTGACATGCAGGACAAGGTGCAGCATTACTATTCTTTGTTTGTGAGGGCCCCAGTGTAAATTTCCCTGTGTGGGTTCTGGAGCCCCACTGTGAGGAAAACAGGTTTGTGAGGCTTCCCCAACAAGCATGTTGTAGGAGTTGACTAACTGGCAGTTTCCTTCAAAGCTGGAGTGCATCTACTTGAGAGGCAAGAAACCAACAGTCTGCATACAAATAAGTCAGATCTGTAAAACAGATGTGCACGCAACATTTAGGTTTTGAAATAGGTCTAAAGTTCAGAGGTGGGTGAACAACCAGAACTTTCTGCCAGAGTTTACAGCTAGAGATCACAAAGAAGAAGAAGAAGACATGGCGCGAAAAGTAAAATAACTTACCTTTTCTATCCTATGCTTCTTTACAATGCCAGATTCATCAACATGGAAATATGAACAAGCTTCTATGGAGCTGAAAATACAGAACAGGCAGTGGGGAAAAACAATTATTTGAGTTTGTACATCAGTGCACTTACAATGAAATAAGAAGAAAAGGAGGAGGATGAGAAAAAAGAAGCAGATAAACGCCTACCCACATAAAAAGCTAATTTGTCTATTAAACTCTTCCTTCCTTCGAAGTCAGAATGCATCTGCCTGAGAGGTAAGGAACCAGCAGTCTGCATAAAAATGAGTCAGATCTGTAAAATGGATGCACACGCAACACTCAGGTTCTGGAACAGGACTGCAGTCCAGAAGTGGACGAACAACAAGACCTTACCGCCGGAGTTTACAGCTGGTGAACGCAAAGAAGAAACTCTTCTACTTATATGCCCTATAATTTTTATGTTTTTTATACAGTTTCTATGCAATAAGTACTATGACCGGGAAGTTAAGCCAGTTAATAAATACTTGATGAAGTCAGATGTGTCAGCCAAAAGGCGCAAATATCGCAGCTCTGCTATAAACAGACTCACTGCAGTTATGTCATGCATCATCATGTAGCAGGTCTTTTGCAGAACGTCGCTCTCACACAGTCTGCCTGAAAGAAACTCTGTCTCTCGCCAGTTCTCCTGCCTCAGGCACTTTCACACTCAAGGAGTCACTTATATCCTGTGCCCATCTTCGTGTCGGTCAGCCCCTGCCCCTCCTTCCTGGTATCATACCTTCTGCTATAATTTTTTCCAATCTGTCGTGGCACTTGATATGACCAAAATATTTCAGCTTCCGAGACAGGATGCTGTTTATTAGCCAATCTTCCTTGATGTTAAGATCTTTCAAGATGTCAGTATTTCTCCTCTTCTTTGTCCAAGATATTCTGAGAATCTTTCTACAGCATTTCAGCTAAAAAACCCCTATTCTCTTTCTTAAGGACTGAGAGATAGTCCACAACTCACATCCGTATGTAGCCTCAGGGAAGATGCTTGCTCTCAAAATTCTAATTTTGATCTCCTTGCTGGTGCTTAACCGTAGACTTTAAAGGCTGTTCTTTGCATTGCTATGGCCATCCTCCTTTTAATTTCTGTCAAACACTCTCCATTGCTGTTTATTATAGAGCCTAGATATTCAAAGTTTGTGACATTTTCAATTTCTTCATCATTTATTGTTATTTTTGGGTGACAGCCAGTTTTATCTGTGGACATTATTTTCGTTTTCTTTAAATTCAAGAACAGATTTTGATCTTCACTGTGCTTTTAGTTATGTCATGCAGGTGAACGAAAAGAAGAAGTACTATGAGGAAACTATCAGTATAGGAGGAAATTCTCTTTCAAGGCTCAAATAACTTGAACACTGATGTATTGGACCTATGTGTTGAAACTTAGTTTTCCAGAGGATTCATCAGTGCAAGAATTTTATAGTTATTAGAATCTAATATTGTAAACCATATAGACCATTTCACAGTAAAAGAAAATGGTGTGGGTCCCACTTTCAAGTCACAAATAACTTGAACACTGATGTATTGGACCTATGTGTTAAAACTCAGTTTTCCAGAAGATTCATCAGAAACAAAAGAAAATGGAGTGGGTCCCTACTTGATGTGCATGACAAAAGGGGAGCAGATGTGGGTAGCGATTATCACCTCGTAGTTGCGCTACTATGACTTAAACTCAAAAAAGTGCACAGACAAGCTAAGACACAGACAGCACGCTACAATGTCAACCTATCAGGAGAAAAAGACATTGACAATAAATTCACAGTAGAACTCAAGAATAGATTTCAAACTCTATCAGGTGACCCAGACATTCCACATGTCAACATGGAAGCCACAGCCTTAAAGGGTGCCAGGAAATGTTATGAGACTTCTTCTTCTTCGCGTTCCCCGGCTGTAAACTATGGCAGAAAGTTCTGGTTCTGGGAGTTTGTCCACTTCTGGACTGCAGTCCTATTCCAGATCCTCAGTGTTGCGTGAGCATCAATTTTACAGATCTGGCTCATTTGTATGCAGACTTTTGGTTCCTTGCCTCTCAGGCAGATGAACTCTGACTTCGAAGGAATCTCCCAATTAGTTGACTCTTACGATATGCTTTTGGCTAGGCTGTGGGTCTATTCTTGTTTTCCCTATTAATTAATAGGGCCCCGGAACTCACATAGGGAGTTGTGAAACTAAAAGCAGCTTGTGTGGTATGACCCACTGTGTCTATGGTTAATTTAAATAAATATGGAGTGATACCATATCCCCAATATGGAGTGACATCATATACCCAATATGGAGTGACATCATATACCCAATATGGAGTGACATCATATACCCAAGATGGAGTGACATCATATACCCAATATGGAGTGACATCATATACCCAATATGGAGTGACATCATATACCCAATATGGAGTGACATCATATACCCAAGATGGAGTGACATCATATACCCAATATGGAGTGACATCATATACCCAATATGGAGTGACATCATATACCCAATATGGAGTGACATCATATACCCAATATGGAGTGACATCATATACCCAATATGGAGTGACATCATATACCCAATATGGAGTGACATCATATACCCAAGATGGAGTGACATCATATACCCAATATGGTTAGTTGTGTATCCTTTACAGGACGTTGCAGAACCAACCCCAGCATCCCCTAGCTGTTGTGTGGTTTCTCTAGACAAATTTACGTCCAGTAGTTTGCCATTGCTTTCTAGACAGCCGGCTCCCTGATACCAATGTCGAAACCAATGCAAGGTGCATGGCCCGCAGCTGGGATAAAAGCTGGAACCCTGGCATTATGAAGCCTTCGCATCGACTTAGCCACAGAGATACACAATATGGAGTGACACCATATACCCATTACGTTTCAAGTATGGAAAATGGTAATTTAATTTAAAATTGTATGCCCTAGTGTAGAAAAAGAAAGACTGTGTGAATACTTACTCAGCATTTATAGCAATAAGCTTCAGTGCTTTCAGAAGACTAGTCTGCGAGACAGCTGAAGAACAGATTGTCAGGATAACATTTACAGATATTCAAAAAGGTTGTTG
The DNA here is from genome assembly GCA_905116865.2 of Candidula unifasciata. Classification (NCBI taxonomy): domain Eukaryota; kingdom Metazoa; phylum Mollusca; class Gastropoda; order Stylommatophora; family Geomitridae; genus Candidula; species Candidula unifasciata. The sequence goes on along the minus strand of CAJHNH020000289.1, from coordinate 12,541 downwards.
CGTATCCTTTACAGGACGTTGCAGAACCAACCCTAACAGCCCCTGGCTGTTGTGTGGTTTCTCTAGGCACATTACGTCCAGTAGTTTGCCATTGCTTTCTGGACGGTCGGCTTTCTTGATACCACTGTCGAAACCAACGCAAGGCACATTGCCTGCAGCTGGGATCGAACCCAGCATCCCGGCATTACGAAGCGAAGTGTTCGCATCGACTTAGCCACAGAGCCGACTTACATATATTTATGATCCCCCCAAAAAAATGTATTTACTTCTTACCCTATAGCAATGCTTACATTTTTAAAGCCTTTACTCAGATCACCTCATGATGCACTCAGACTGTTATCTTATAATGTAGCTTCTTATTAATGTATGGTTCTAGCTTATAATATTAAGGTTCATTGTTATCTGCATGTGTGAATATTTCTTTTAGTTATAAGCAAGTTATATACCTAATGCTTCTTCTTCATTTTCTGCTGTTTCTGCTTCTTCGTCTTCAGTCTCTCCCTTCTATTCTTAATCTTCTTTCTCTATCCTCCCTTTCCTTCTTCAAATGAATGAACATTGTTTTAAAAGGGCTAAGAATAGTTTTTTTCCATTCATTCATACCTCTTCTTCTTTTTCTGTGTTCACACCTGAGAGGGTAGATTACTTGCCCTTTCAACTCAACATACACATTTATTTCAACAACCACTAGAGGCCTATTGTGACATGCTTATTAGAGGGACAATAGGTCTATCCTCACCCCCCCAACCCCCAAAATGGGGCCCCAGAACCCACATTGGGACCTCCTGATGTTATTCACCTGTCTCTTCTCCATATGTTTTTAGATCTTTTCTAGACATCCCTTCGAAATGCCGGGGTGCGGGGTTCGTTCCCAGCTGCGGAGGATTTGTCTTGTGTTGGTTTCAACAATGGTACAGAGAGCTGACCGTTAAGCAAGCAATGGCAAACTAGTGAAGATTTGCCTAGAAGAACCACTACAGCCTGCACATGCTGGGGCTGGTTCTGAAACTTCCTTTTTTTTAGACTTGCTTTTAATAATGAGGACAAACACACAATATTGTATGATTTACTGCCTGGTATATTTTGTTCTATCTCTTCAGGTGCATTTCTCAACATGCCTTATCATAATCTTCTTCTGCTTCTTCTTCTTAGCGTTCACTGGCTGTAAAACTGGGGAAAAGTCCTTGCTGATCGTCCATTTCTGGACTTTGGCCTTGCCCAGAATTTGAGTTTAGCTTGAACATCCATCTTACAAATCTGGCTTATTTGTATGCAGACTATTGGTTACTAACCTCTTAGATGCATTCCAACTTTGAAGGAAACAACCCTAATTAGTTGATTTTTAAGACACGCTTGTTAGGGGGCACAGTGGGTCTATTCTTTTCCGCGCTATAAATGGGGTCATAGAACCCACACAGGGAACATCAACATATAATGGGGTCACAGAACCCACACAGGGAACATCAACATATAATGGGGTCACACAACCCACACAGGGAACATTAACAAATAATGGGGCCATAGAACCCAGACAGAGATCATCAAAAAATAATAGGGCCACAGAACCCACAGGGGGAACATTACCATATAATGGGGCCATAGAACCGACACAGGAAACAACATAAATGGGCCATAGAACCCACACAGGGAACATCAACAAATAATGGGGCCATAGAACCCACACAGGGAACATCAACAAAAAATGGGGCCATAGAACCCACACAGGGAACATCAACATATAATGGGGCCATAGAACCCACACAGGGAACATCAACAAATAATGGGGCCATAGAACCCACACAGGGAACATCAACATATTTTAGGGCCATAGAACCCACACAGGGAACATCAACAAATAATGGGGCCATAGAACCCACACAGGGAACATCAACATATAATGGGGCCATAGAACCCACACAGGGAACATCAACATATAATGGGGCCATAGAACCCACACAGGGAACATCAACATATAATGGGGCCATAGAACCCACACAGGGAACATCAACATATAATGGGGCCATAGAACCCACACAGGGAACATCAACAAATAATGGGGCCATAGAACCCACACAGGGAACATCAACATATATTAGGGCCATAGAACCCACACAGGGAACATCAACATATATTAGGGCCATAGAACCCACACAAGGAACATCAAAAAATAATAGGACTATAGAACCCACACAGGGAACATCAACATATAATGGGACTATAGAACCCACACAGGGAACATCAACATATATTGGGACTATAGAACCCACACAGGGAACATCAACATATAATGGGACAATAAAACCCACACAGGAAACATCAACAAATAATGGGGCCATAGAACCCACACAGGGAACATCAACATATAATGGGGCCATAGAACCCACACAGGGAACATCAACAAATAATGGGGCCATAGAACCCACACAGGGAACATCAACAAATAATGGGGCCATAGAACCCACACAGGGAACATCAACAAATAATGAGGCCATAGAACCCACACAGGGAACATCAACAAATAATGGGGCCATAGAACCCACACAGGGAACATCAACAAATAATGGGGCCATAGAACCCACACAGGGAACATCAACAAATAATGGGACCATAGAACCCACACAGGGAACATCAACAAATAATGAAGTATACAACAAATCTTTTTAACCAAAATATACACATCACAATCACTCTTGTTGTACTGTTCATCTCACCATGGAAGCCTTAGATTGCTTTTAAGTGACTGTTCTTTGCAGCTGAATTACACAGCGAAGACTATACACAAAGATTACACAATCACATAAACAATTCTCTCAATTTCAGAAATCTGGACATCTTTCTTTAAAAAAAATAATGAACAAATATTCTTCTTATAATAATAAAAATTCCACATAAGGGAAAACATTATTGAAAACAAACGAAATCACCTTTCAAACGCCACCGTATTCGAATGACTCCATCCTCCAAAAATCTGACATTCTCAATTTCCACTGAGGTTCCAGTAAACTGACTATGAATACGCAGTCGGAGTTTAAGCAGCACAATAGCGTATGATAACACCCCTCTAAAACAAAAGACAACAATACAACTCATGTGACTATCAAAGAATAAAATTCACTGAAGTGGGGTCTCTTCTGTGAAGTAGTTAAGTCATTTGCCTAAGGCTCTAAAAGTTATCGGTTCCATTCTCGACTGTCTTTCTATTTTTAAGGATAGGTATATTGGAGATCAGTTAGGACTGTTGCTGAGCCTATGGAGTTGTGCTTTGTGGCATGGACTGCTCTCTCAAGTGACCAGCCATTCTACCAAGAGAGGCTTTTTTGTTTTTTCTTCGCATTCACCAGCTTTAAACTCCGGCGGAAAGTTCTGGTTGTTCGTTCGGAAGTGGACTGCGGTCTTGGTCCAGAACCTGAGTGTTGCGTGTGCATCCATTTGACAGATCTGACTTATTTGAATGCAGACTGTTGGTTCCTTGACTCTCAGACAGATGCACTCCGACTTCGAAGGAAGCTCCCAATGAGTCGACTCTTACGACATGCTTTTGGGTAAGCAGTGGGTCTATTCTAGTTTTTCCTATAATAGTGCCCCGGAACCCAAATGGGGAGCCAAGAGAGGCTAAAGCAATAGGATAAAACCGTGTACAATTAAAATAACATGTTTACATATGCAAGCTAATTCATATATTTTTTTAAATTAACACTGTATAATAATCCTTTACCAGTGCCAACCATGGATATTATCTAAGGCCCATGTAGCAAAATCACCACTTGCAAGATAAGATGCCCGAGAAAAGCCACCAACCTAACCATCAGAGATCAAGTGAATAATGATACTACCAGGAAAATTGTGGGAACAACACCTTGCACTAGATTCATCGAGAGACAGCAGATCAAGTGGTTTGGCCATCTCGCTAGAATGCAGCAACAACAAATACTATCATAGGCATTACATCTCAGAAGCAAGTGATCGGCCGAGAAAAATAAAAAATGAAAATGAAAAACCTGTCCACAAATATCTTCTTTTTCTTCTCTGCCTTCACTAGCTGTAGATTCCAGCAGAAAGTTCTGGTGTTTCGTTCACTTCTGGGCTTCAGTCTTGTTTCAGAATTTGAGTCTTCTTCTTCTTCTTCTTTGATCCTTCTGTCAGAAAACTTATATCAGTAGGCCGGTAGGCTTTATAAAAGCTATCGTGCAGTCCATATCCTCTCGTGTACCATTCAGCTTTATCTTAATTGTAGTTGGAACATGCCAGATTGCATCTCTGTTGTCAGTATTCAATTGACAGTGTTGGAGCACCTGCTCAGCATTTTCAGGTGCCACTCTGCAGGAACACGTTTTCGTGCAGAGTTGCACCCGAAAATGCCAGTTTTATAAGTCATCAGAATTTGAGCGATGCATGCAAATCTGTCTCTGGCTTATTTGTATGCAGACTCTTGGTTCCCCGCCTCTCAGGCAAATGCACTCTGACATTTTAGGAAACACACCCTAATTAGTTTACTTTTTTGACATGATTTTTATGGGGGCGATGAGTCTATCCTTTTCTTCCCCACAGTTAGAGCCATGTAACCCACACGGGGGAACCACACACACATGTATGCACAGTTATCGTTAGACTTAAACAAAGCAAATCTATTTATTGACTTACACTGATTTTTTCTTTTTTCCAAAGAGACAGTTTTCTAAAACCACATTCTTATGTAGAGCCCTATAGTTGTACTGACCACTAAACAATTTGTACACCTGAAATAGAGAATTAAATGATTCATTTAAAAAAAAAAAAAGGTGATTTAAGGTGCAGCTGCAAATGATTCTAGGACAGGCCCAGCAACAGCAGACATGTACAAGACAACTAATTAGGGGTGTTTCCTTCTAAGTCAGAATACTTCTGCCCAAGAAACAAGGAACTAAAAGTATGCAAAAAGCCAGATCTTTAAAACAGATGTGCACACAAACCTCAAGTTCTGGAAAAACACAAAATCCCAAATTGGATGAACAACCAGAACTTTCTGCCAGAGTTTGCAGCTGGTGAATGCTAAGAAGAAAAAGAAGTTTGTACCAAATTAAAGTAGCAGTGTCTGTTTTCAGAATGCGTACATGTGAGGTTTCCTCCCTCTCGATCAGGGCTAATCAACTGGCAGCCCATGAGACAAATCAAAACCACAGAGGTCTAGCAAGTGGCCCAAAGATCACTGCCAGCTGTACTGTATTAACGATCTTTCTTTCTTTGACGATCCCCATTTTCCAAATGTTTACCCCTGTTAACCGTAGGTAAACAGCCTTGCTCTAAATAGATCCCAGCCAAGTTAGCAGGCTGTATTTGATAGGCTGTCTTCTTCTTCTTAGCCTTCACTGGCAGAAAGTTCTGGTTGTTCGTCCACTTCTGGACTTTAGTCTTGTTCCAGAACTTGAGTTTTGTATGCACATCCATTTTACAGGTCTGGCTTATTCTTATGCAGACTTGGTTTCTTGCCTCTCAGGCAGATGCACTCCGGCTTCAACACTTCTTTTTTTCTTCTGCATCCTTAAAAGTGTAGGTGGCATGTTGTGATGCCATTTACAGCAAGGCTGCGATATCTGTGGCTTTCAGCTTAATACATCCAATTTCATTGAACCTATAATTAGATGCCTTTTATGGCATGCTTGGTGGGAGTGGGATGGAAGGGGGAGGGGGGGGGGGAAGGGTCTACATTTTTTCCCAAAAAATTCAGCATTGGAACCCTCATGAGGATCAGGATAGATTAAATTAGTGGCGCGGTGATTTAAGTCACAGGCGTGAGGGAAAGTTAAGTCCAACAGGATGTGTATAAGGAGATACTCCGTATGTCACTCGGGCGCCAGTCCTTCACTGTTCTGGTTGTACGGAACCTCACGCAAGACCCCTGCAGCACGTCCTCGTCATGCGCCACGGATAATGTCTCAAATGAGCATTAACAGAGCTGTCAGGGGATCTCGGAGTTTGGCGGCCCCCTGAGGTGATGTGTCCTTGTGGCTCTCATCAGCCCGCCCCCAAACGCTTGGGTGAAAAAGGTTTTCAAAACTCATTAGGAACATGAGTAACGTGCTTGCCAAACGTACAACTAAAATTACAACCCTTGGTTAAAAGTTTGCGGAGTGAAGAGAACATTGTTCTGCTGAGACTCAACCCATGACCTAGAGATTTACCCGCAGCACAGATGAGTAACATCTCCTGGGGGTGGCGTCTCGCAGCAAGATTCTACCCATGTACATCCTCTGTTAACCCTCAGTGTCGTCGTCACCGCGCTGAGGTACACCAAGACAGAAACCATCCATCGGCTGGCCAAGCCTAAATGTCCAACGAAACTAGAACCTACGAGACACGAGTAAGCTCAAAATCTGACCATCACAAATCGTACTGAACGGAAAAAGTCCAAATGTCCACACCAAAAGATCCCACTCGCCCGAGTGCTGGGACCAAACAGATAACTATATGCCTGACGCAGGATGTTGAATTTTTTCAGGCTAACGGCTCGTCAAAACCTAACGTGCGAAGAAAAAGAATGTACCTATTTGGGTGGTCACAAAAGTTCAGAATTCGTGGGTTGCTATGCTACCCGCTGACTTCCGGAGGGCGCAGCCCTTGTCGAGCGGAAGGCCTAATACGGTTGTGAGGTCAAGCAGGCATGTGCAGGACGTGACGATTCCTTGGGTGAGCCCAGAACCAGAGCACCATGTGCCGGCTCTGCAAAAATGGAAGCCTCCTTGGATGGCGGGGAATGCCCATGATCTGCCCCTGCCTTCCCTTGAGGGCCAACGGTTCCGCAGGGGGCTGCCCCAAAGGGGTACTCCGGGGGCAATACCTGCGGAGAAGGAGACAAAGTGGACACCACACAAATCAGGCAACGTCTCGACCCACACAAAACAATAGCCACAGTCATCCTAGAAATAGGCCTGACGTCTTCCCTCGAAGTCAGAGTACAGCTGCTCATGAGGCAGGGAACTGCAAAACCGTTGTACACGTAAAACTCAGGTCCAGGTAAAAGCCAAAAGTCCAAGCGGACGATTAAACTGACTTTCCGCTAAAATTCACAGCCAGTGAATGAAGAAGAAGAAGAAGAAGATTAAATTATACTCAAACTCTTCTCTCAAATATGAAACCTCACACAGCATGTCTCACCCTTTTCCTGAAAAAAAACATCACATACCATATCTCAACACTTTCCTGGAATTTTCCTGAACCCTTCCATAAAATATGAAACATCAAGCACATATCTCAACACTTTCCTGGACCTTTCCTGAACAATTCCTTTAAATATGAAACATCAAGCACAGATTTCAACACTTTCCTGGAATTTTCCTTAACATTACCTTAAAATATGAAACATCAAGCACATATCTTAACACTTTCCTGGAATTTTCCTTAACATTTCCCTATAATATGAAACATCAAGCACATATCTCAACACTTTCCTGGACTTTCCCTGAACACTTCCTTAAAATATGAAACATCAAGCACAGATTTCAACACTTTCCTGGAATTTTCCTTAACATTGCCTTAAAATTTGAAACATCAGGCCCAGATCTGAACATTTCTCTTCTTCTGCATTCACCATTAAATTGGTGTTTGGTACAATGTGTTGTGGTTCACAGCTAGTCTGTGATATCTGCACCTTCTGATCAAAAACATCCCATTTCAGCAAATCTTTTTTTAGTCACCTTTTAGGACATGCTTGTTGAGTCAATGAATCTATTCTTTCTTTTTATTCTTTGTTTCCCACAGGGAAACAGTTCCATGAAATATGAAACCTCACACAGCATATCTCGATGTATACTCACCAAGTTTGACACGTGCCTCGTCATTTGATTCATCTTTTCTTTACTTTCTTCGTTTTGTGATTCAGAACCAACTGCCTTTGTATTTTTTGGTTCAGAACTAACTGCCTGGGTACTATAGCAGCAACAACTAGTGATAGCTGAATCAGCAGATCTATTTTGTGAATACTTCTGAAATTTTCCTCTATGAAGTGCCTGGTAGGGTATTAAACAGTTACCAAGCAAGGGGGTATTAGGTAATGCCACTCTTTTAACCACTGAACTTGCAGTCCAAACATCCTGGCTACGACAGAATAACTTCAGTATTGCTGGAAATGTAATCAGTCTGGCAGACGCATACAAGTCTGTAAAACTTATAACTGTAAATGAACTGGCCCAGGATGTGTAACATATCTTGTTGACAAGTTTTTGTAAATGGACAGTTCCTATCTGTCTACTAAATGACAAAGAGCAGCTTTTCTCTGGCACACAGTTGACCTCTTTCTTTCTTGTGCTGACATAACTGCAGTAGTTGCGGCTTGACACTACTGAACGAAACTGCAGATGGAAAAAGATATATGACAAATTAATAAAGGCCATCCAATTTCATTTGATGAGCCTCTTGCGTAACAAAACCTATTATATTACAAACCTATTTTATAATAAACAAAGGATGTAAATTAATGTTAACAAATATTTGACTGCTATTTAAAAGAACAAATGAGGCACAAAGGGGAAATCCTGAGGAAAAACTAGAAAACTGTGCACATTGTTATAGTCATTAAACACTAAAAATATTAAAAATAAAGAAAATATCAAAAGTAATAGACATTTTTATACAGATAAAAAGGAAAAAAATTGAAGAAGAAGAAACCTTTAAATATCTTGGCTACCATATATGCAAAAAACGATGGCAGCTGTACCAAAGCAAGACAAGACTTGATATGGCAAAAACGCGATGTCGCAGCTGAATACGATATGGAAGAGCAAAATCAGCATCGAGTCAAAGTCAATATTAACAAATCACTGGTGCTGTCAATTTTTGTATATGGGTGTGAGAGTTGGACTCTCACTGTGGAAATGGAAAGGAGGATTCAGGCTTTCAGATGTAAATGCTACAGACGCATTTTACGAATTAGTTATTTAGAACACAAAACTAATAAGTATGTCAGAGACAAAATATATACACATTTTCAGGACATCAGGAGCCTCTTTTGGCAGTGGTGAAACATCGCAAGTTAGCTTGGTTTGGGCACGTGGTGAGACAGGATTCGACTGCAAAATCTAAATGCGTCTGTAGCATTTACATTTGAAATGTACTTCAAGGAACATTGGAGGGTAGTCGAAGAAGAGGAGGGCAAAGAAAACCTGGAATGACAACATCAAGAAATGGACAGGACTAAGTTCTCATACACTTGTTCAACAAGCAGAAGACAGAGAAAGATGGCTGGTTTTGTATGCTAGTGCTACCATCAAAGCACCTCCACGACCCTAATGGGTCAAGGGTTATATTATGCTAATATTCATTTTAAGAAATTAACAGCAAGTGCTATGAGTTTAGTTCTGCATTTGTAGAAACCTCCTAGGATGACGAGGAATGCGTTCATGATCTGCCCCTGCCTTATGAAATTTATAAACTCAGTTTTAGAAAGGATGCACCAATGCGGTTGGTGGTGGTGGTGTGGGGGGGGGGGGGGGGGGGGGGGGGGGGGGGGGGGGGGGGGGGGGGGGGGGGGGGGGGGGACTCCTAAAAAATATGTATAATCTTCTTCTTCTTTTGTTGGCTTGAAATAAATTATCTATATCTGCAGTTCTGCATCTAGTATTAACTTCACTGTCTTTTGTAATTCACTTTGCAGCTCTTAAAGTTTGACTTCCACAAGTGATTCTTTTGGCCAGAAGTTTTGCCTGGAAGCGTTCAATCTGGGACAATCTTGGAGGATGTGATCTGTTGTGTCTCAGGTGCCAGTCCACAGATACACATGGCTGATTCGCCAATCTTAAATTTGTTGTACATGTGACAGCGAAGTCGATTGTGCCCTGTTCTAAGGCGGAGGATAATAACTTGCTCTGGTCTGTCCATAATATGGTACTCATCTTGTGCCAGTTTCGGTGGCATTCTGATTGATTTGATCATTCTCTTCTTCTGTTGATAAGAGACTGGTATGTCGGGTTGTTCTTCAGTTGTACCCTTCTTATCTAGTTTATCAGCTCTTTCATTTTTGGGAACTCCACAGTGGGATGGAAACTACTGCACAACTACCTTACAACCGTTGCCTAGTTTGTTTAATAGTGTCCGTACACTTGGTAATTTTACTTTGTAATTTTCCATACTGGAGAGCCTGAAGTGCTTTTGCATCTGTCAGGAATACAACTGGTTGTGAAATATACCCGGTAATAAGTAGTTTCTCTGCCACTATCTTGATGGCTTGATCTTCTGCATCATAGTTGTGACAGTGCTTTCCTGTTTGTATTTTGGCTGTATCCCTGGTATTATTAGGATGCTCAATGTACACTCCTGCACCTCCGTTTCTGATTGCATTTTCTGCTGGCCCATCTGTGTAAACAAGAAACCTAAAGATTCTTCGGGTATTCATCATCAAGTAGATTGAGGATGGCTGTTTTGTGCTGCACACTGTTTTGTTCTTCCTTGTCAAATACTCCTTTCACTTCTGTCTTGATGTGTATTGGAAATATACTCCTCTCTCCAGGGGGTCCGTTCTGGAACAGCATGTAAGGGGCTATCAGTTGCAGGCTGAGGTCAGGTCTTGGTCAGATATGACTGATCCACAGTATAACAGTAGCCGGTATGACCCGTCTTCTGTTACACCGAATGTTGGGCGGCGTATACCAAATCTAACATCCTATATTGTGCCAACAGCTTTGGGCGGAGGAGCGCATTGGGGAGGATACTAGCCTTATCCTAGGAAGAGGAAATGCAACCTGAAAACTTTGTTGTGGCAGGGCATACTTGGCTTGCAACTGGTCTAGGAGGGAAGCTCCGAAGTGGCAGGACAAAATCACAAACTAGTCACACTCGCCATCACCATGGGCTGTGAGTCCCATGCTTCCTCATAGCGCAATATAACACTATCGTCTGGAAAGACGGAAAGGTGCCAATCAGTTGCAGGCAAATTAGTGGTTGAATGAAACTGCTCTTTAGTCGTCCCAAAGCTAGATTTTGGAATTCTTCATTCATAGGGTGACTAACCATGATAAGAAACTTTTCTGCTTGTATTAGATCTTGGTGTCTCTGCGTTCCCTCAGTGCTTGGGTCATCCCCATTTTATCCATCACAGCTATAGGCGTTGATTTCAAACTGCCTGTGGTTACTCTGAGTGCTTGATTTTCCACTTGTTTCTTGCAGTGTGGTTTTTGATGCCGAACTCCATGCCGTTGATCCATATTCATGGTGTGGTCAAACACTTTGTTGGTAAACTTTCCTAAGTACTTACCCACTAGCACCCCATGTGGTTCCACTTAGTTTTCTCAGGATGACTACCCTCCTTCTGGCTTTGATTGCTGCCTTGTTGATGTGCTGTCTCCATGTTACCCTATCATCAAACATTACTCTAAGGTATGTGAGCTCCATATCCTCTCTCAGCGGTACTTCATTTATCTCCATGATGCCTGTTTTTGTTTTGTTTTGGAGAGAGGGTAAAGAGGGTGCTGCATTTGCCTATGTTGATATGTATAATGAACTACAGAGAAAAACATAAGTAGATTCCAAAAGATGAAGGGAAGTGGAAAACAAGGACAGGACACTGGATAGTAAGTTCATTATGCAAAAGAAACCTCCACACAATACAGACATGGACAAGACAAGTATATAGGAAAACTATGGGGTACATCATATACAACACTAGTACCGCTGGGTCAACCTAGAAGCCAAAGTCATTTTGGGAAAAAAAAGTCGGGCTCTGTTGAGATCTGAATCTATGGCCTTCTGATCCTCAGACAAGCATCTGTGGCTGCTAAACCATGGCTGCTCCCTTAAGTGTATGTGTGTGTGTATATATATATATATATTTATCACACAAGTGTGTACATGGAAACAAATATTACATACATTTACACGTGGGCTTGCACACTTGTGTGTGTGTGTGTGTGTGTGTGTACACACACATAAATATACGAACGTACGTGCGTGCATGTGTGTGTGTCTCTCTCTATCTCTAGGGTGTGTATGTGTATAAATATATCTCATTATAATGCATACCAGCCCCCTTCCCAACAACCCTCACCTGGAACTACAGTACTGGTCCAAGTCATTCATTTTCATGCAAAAAACATTGATATTTCTTAGCCAATTTAACTGGCACAAAGAAATTAGACCACAATTATAGCGGATACTGCTCACAGCATGTTGAACGTGGTAGAATTTTTTTTTTGTTTTCATAAATGGATGGACTGAGGACTTCTTCTTCCTCGATCCTTCTGTCAGAAAACTTATATCAGGAGGCCGGTAGCCTTTATGAAAGCTATCGTGCAATCCATATCCTCTCGTGTACCATACAGTTTTGTCTTCAGTGTGGTTGGAACAGGCCAGATTGCATCTCTGTTGTCAGCATACAGCTGACAGTGTTGGAGCACATGCTCAGCATTTTCGGGTGCCACGCTGCAGGGACACGTCTCCGTATTTCCTACACCAAAAAATTTGAACATATGTTGACGAAATCTGTTGTGCCCAGTCCTTAGTCTGAATATAATACACTGTCCCTCTCTAGAGAGGGGATGAAGTGAAGTTAAAGGAGAAAATCTGGTGTGGTTATCCA
>CAJHNH020000288.1:610680-661713 GCA_905116865.2 Candidula unifasciata | reverse complement strand
GAATCACATCCCATGGCGATGGAGAGTGTGACTAGCAAGACTTTCTAGAAGATTGTGTTATATTGTGCTGTGTGGGGCATGAGAATCACATCCCATGGCGATGGAGAGTGTGACTAGCAAGACTTTCCAGAAAATGGTGTTATATTGTGCTGTGTGGAGGTATGAGAATCACATCCCATGGCTATGGAGAGTGTGACTAGCAAGACTTTCCAGAAGATGGTGTTATATTGTGCTGTGTGGGGCATGAGAATCACATCCCATGGTGATGGAGAGTGTGACTAGCAAGACTTTCCAGAAGATTGTGTTATATTGTGCTGTGTGGGGCATGAGAATCACATCCCATGGCTATGGAAAGTGTGACTAGCAAGACTTCTAGAAAATGGTGTTATATTGTGCTGTGTGGGACATGAGAATCACATCCCATGGTGATGGAGAGTGTGACTAGCAAGACTTTCCAGAAGATTGTGTTATATTGTGCTGTGTGGGGCATGAGAATCACATCCCATGGCTATGGAAAGTGTGACTAGCAAGACTTTCTAGAAGATGGTGTTATATTGTGCTGTGTGGGGCATGAGAATCACATCCCATGGTGATGGAAAGTGTGACTAGCTAGACTTTCCAGAAGATTGTGTTATATTGTGCTGTGTGGGGCATGAGAATCACATCCCATGGTGATGGAGAGTGTGACTAGCAAGACTTCTAGAAGATGGTGTTATATTGTGCTGTGTGGGGCATGAGAATCACATCCCATGGCTATGGAGAGTGTGACTAGCAAGACTTCTAGAAGATGGTGTTATATTGTGCTGTGTGGGGCATGAGAATCACATCCCATGGCTATGGAAAGTGTGACTAGCAAGACTTTCTAGAAGATTGTGTTATATTGTGCTGTGTGGGGCATGAGAATCACATCCCATGGCTATGGAGAGTGTGACTAGCAAGACTTTCCAGAAAATGGTGTTATATTGTGCTGTGTGGGGGCATGAGAATCACATCCCATGGCTATGGAGAGTGTTACTAGCAAGACTTTCTAGAAGATGGTGTTATATTGTGCTGTGTGGGGTCATGAGAATCACATCCTATGGCTATGGAGAGTGTGACTAGCAAGACTTTCCAGAAAATGGTGTTATATTGTGCTGTGTGGGGGCATGAGAATCACATCCCATGGCGATGGAGAGTGTGACTAGCAAGACTTTCCAGAAAATGGTGTTATATTGTGCTGTGTGGGGCAATGAGAATCACATCCCATGGCTATGGAAAGTGTGACTAGCAAGACTTTCCAGAAGATGGTGTTATATTGTGCTGTGTGGGGGCATGAGAATTACATCCCATGGCGATGGAGAGTGTGACTAGCAAGACTTTCCAGAAGATTGTGTTATATTGTGCTGTGTGGGGCATGAGAATCACATCCCATGGTGATGGAGAGTGTGACTAGCAAGACTTCTAGAAGATGGTGTTATATTGTGCTGTGTGGGGCATGAGAATCACATCCCATGGCTATGGAGAGTGTGACTAGCAAGACTTTCCAGAAAATGGTGTTATATTGTGCTGTGTGGGGGCATGAGAATCACATCCCATGGCTATGGAGAGTGTTACTAGCAAGACTTTCTAGAAGATGGTGTTATATTGTGCTGTGTGGGGTCATGAGAATCACATCCTATGGCTATGGAGAGTGTGACTAGCAAGACTTTCCAGAAAATGGTGTTATATTGTGCTGTGTGGGGGCATGAGAATCACATCCCATGGCGATGGAGAGTGTGACTAGCAAGACTTTCCAGAAAATGGTGTTATATTGTGCTGTGTGGGGCAATGAGAATCACATCCCATGGCTATGGAAAGTGTGACTAGCAAGACTTTCCAGAAGATGGTGTTATATTGTGCTGTGTGGGGGCATGAGAATCACATCCCATGGCGATGGAGAGTGTGACTAGCAAGACTTCTAGAAAATGGTGTTATATTGTGCTGTGTGGGGGCATGAGAATCACATCCCATGGCTATGGAGAGTGTGACTAGCAAGACTTTCCAGAAGATTGTGTTATATTGTGCTGTGTGGGGTCATGAGAATCACATCCTATGGTGATGGAGAGTGTGACTAGCAAGACTTCTAGAAGATGGTGTTATATTGTGCTGTGTGGGGCATGAGAATCACATCCCATGGTGATGGAGAGTGTGACTAGCAAGACTTCTAGAAGATGGTGTTATATTGTGCTGTGTGGGGCATGAGAATCACATCCTATGGCTATGGAGAGTGTGACTAGCAAGACTTTCTAGAAGATTGTGTTATATTGTGCTGTGTGGGGCATGAGAATCACATCCCATGGTGATGGAGAGTGTGACTAGCAAGACTTTCCAGAAAATGGTGTTATATTGTGCTGTGTGGGGGCATGAGAATCACATCCCATGGTGATGGAGAGTGTGACTAGCAAGACTTCTAGAAGATGGTGTTATATTGTGCTGTGTGGGGCATGAGAATCACATCCCATGGCTATGGAAAGTGTGACTAGCAAGACTTTCCAGAAGATGGTGTTATATAGTGCACAGAAGATGGTGATATATAGTGCTGTCTATATATATATATCACATTATGATGGCCAGTGTGGCTAGCAAGATCCATCCACAATTAGAGCTTAGGATTTCATGACCACTGTTGCTATCACATGTGTTTAGTGTGCTCATTCCCATTATTCAGCTGATGTGAATAGTAATTTTCCCTGGTCGTTGGGTAGAAAGATCAGACGCCTGTGTGTACTATTGCGCACGTAAAAAAAAATCCCTTGGCAGTTGAAAATCTGAAAGAGTAGCCTAACGGCGCTGCCCGGGCATAATTTGGAGTTTAAAAACCTATCGAAAGTATTTCAGAATACTTGACGGTGCTACGGAGTTCGTGCACTGTGCTGAGAATCTTTGGACTCAGGCTTGAGTTAGAAGTAGAACAGAGCACTTGTGCCATGATGTTGATCCGTGGTCTAAACCTAAACCTGATTTTGTCTAAAAAGTACGAACTAGTACTGAAAAAAGGCATGAAAAATTCCTTTACTGACTCTATGTAAGTTAAAACACAGCATACATTCTTAGAGTTTAGAAATGTTTTTTTTTTTTCTGACTGATAAGATCAGTACACATCGCTGTATCATCTACTCATAGCAGCAGAGATAGGGTTTTTGAGAAAAATGCTGAGAAAATCATGGAGTGATAGAAGAACAAACAAGGCTCTCCTCAAGATGGATAAGAATGATCAATTAATTAGAGAAATTGAACATAGTCAATGTTATTTGGACATGTTGTGAGAAGAAGTTAGGACATGTTATGAGAAGGAATTTGTGCCTGTTACGAGAAGGAATTCAGACATATTATGAGAAGGAATTTGGACATGTTATGAGAACTAATTTAGACATATTATGAGAAGGAATTAGGACATGTTGTGAGAACTAATTTAGACATGTTATGAAAAGGAATTTGGACATGTTATGAGAACTAATTTAGACATATTATGAGAAGGAATTGGACATGTTGTGAGAACTAATTTAGACATGTTATGAAAAGGAATTTGGACATGTTATGAGAACGAGTTTAAACATGTTATGAGAAGGAATTTGGACATGTTATGAGAACTAATTTAGACATAGTTATGAGAAGGAATTTGGACATGTTTTACAAGAATTAATTAGGTCTTATTATGAGGAGGAATTTGGACATGTTATGAGAACTAATTTAGACATATTATGAGAAGGAATTTGGACATGTTATGAGAACTAATTTAGACATATTATGAGAAGGAATTTGGACATGTTATGAGAAGGAATTTAGACATATTATGAGAAGGAATTTGGACATGTTATGAGAACTAATTTAGACATATAATGAGAAGGAATTTGGACATGTTATGAGAAGGAATGGACTAGACAGCTTTATGATAACTGAAATGAAATAAATATCTAGACATAGGGGTGGGACAAGACAAGATCATTAGCATGTGTGTGACTGATTTAGACATGTTATGAAAAGAAATGTGACAGTATGAGCTTAATCAAGAGCATATGTGTGAATGCGTGGGGTGTTATGAGAGAACTGAGAGAGAGATATCCACATTTATAGAGAAGGAATTTGGGACATGTTTTTACATGGAATTAATTCCTCCGATTGAGCAGCCACTCCAAGGCACCTCTGCTGACTGTTCCCATCAGGAACTGGTAAAAACATCTCCTGTCTTGACCTCAAAGGCAGCATAGACGTGCATCACCATTCTTTACTTCAGTTTCACGCATTCATGTTAGTGTCAGAGATTCATCATTATCCAATGTGTGACGTGGATGCATGCCAGTGTGCAAATGTGTGTGTGTCTATATATTTATATATATACAAATTATTTCACATTCATTGAAGAAAAAAAAAAGTATGCCTTAATTCTAATTGAATTATTGTTTACCTTGATTTATTTCTCAACTGACAGCCGAGTACTGTTTCCCGGTGAAAATCTATGTCACAGACAAGATTTACGACATCTTGGTACCCGATACCAAGTGTTGTAAGATCTTAAGGAAGGCAAACACTGCAAGCATGTCTGATAGTGACAGTATGCCTGGTTTCAAAGAAGACCGCCTGGCAGTAGAGGAGAAGATTAGTAAGTGCAGGGATAATTTGCTTTTTCACTCATTCTATACTCAAAATGTCACCCCACTTTTGTCTCAGATACTTTCAGTCAACTAAGTCACAGATTTTTTTTCTTCTTCTGTGTTCGACATCAGTCATGCTAGACATTGAGTCCCGTCTGGGTCACAAATAGGATTGTGCGTTTAAGGTCGCCACCTGTCCCCAATAGCTTCTCTTGCAATGTGGCTTCCTTGGGCCAGATCCACAGTCTTTGCTGGGAGAGGTTAGGGCAGTACTGTAGTATGTGCCCAGCGGTCTGTCTTTCTGCTCCACAATCACAGGCAGCAGATTCTTTTATGCCTATCCTGTACAGGTGTGCTTAAAGACCACAGTGTCCAGTCCGAAGTCTAAAAATTGTTGTTTGTTCTTTCCTGTTGAGTTTGTTTATGCTGTCACTCTCTGGTCTGTAATCTCCATTTTTCCTTCTCCACTCCCGCTTGAAAGACTGCTTTAGCGCTGTTTTGGTTTCTTTGTAGCTGTGTGGTGGATGAGGTTGTGGAATATTACTCCCAGCTTTTGCCAACTCATCTGCTCTCTCATTTCCTTGAATACCACAGTGGACTGGTATCCACTGCAAGACCAGTTCTGCTTCCTTGGAGAGTAAGCCAATGTTGGTCCTTAGATCTGCAATTAGTTTGTCTTGTTTTTTGCATGATAGTGCTTGTAGAACAGACAATGAGTCACTAAGTATAACAATTTTGTGCCCTCTGTGTTCTTGAGTGATGAGATGTTGGACTGCAGAAAGGAGGGCAGTTGCCTCAGCTCTGAAGTTAGTGCAGATGTCACCTGCTGGTAGAGAAAGAGTTTCTGCTCTACTGCTAGGGGGTTTAATGTATATTCCACAACCCCCCTTTCTGACTGCTTCTGTAGCAGAGCCGTCGGTGAAAACCTGAGTCCAAGTGGTGTTTGGATACTTCTCATCAAGCATAGCAAGAACCAGGGTTCTCTGTTGTGTCTCCGTCTAGGCATCTTTTGCAGTGATCCCTGGTACCATTAGGACTACATTTGCCTTCTCTGGCTTGCTTGTCTATGGTTCTGGCCTAAGTTTTTCGCACAGTGCTACATCTCTTTCAAGCAGATCTCGGTGGTGTCTGTACAGTTCTCTAGCAAGGTGGTTGGGGCTCTGATGCTTCAGTCTGTTTTTTGTTCTCTCTTGAAATTTAAAATGTAGTGGATGGCTTTCAAGTCTTTTTTATTTCTCATACTGTAAAAAAGTTTTGTCTTCTGAGTTCGAGTGGTTCAGTATCTGCTATCCTCTCTATCTCTCTGATGGGGGTGGTTTTCATGGCTCTGAGAACAATCCTTAATCCCATATTCGAAACCTTGTCCAGTTTTTCCGTTGTTGTCTTAGCTGCTGCAGCCCATGCAGTGGAGGCATATTCCATGACTGGCCTGACTGCTCCAGTATATACTTGTTTTAGGATTCTGGAGTTGGCGCCCCAGATGATCCTTCATGCTATGATGTCACTCTGTCCAGCATCTTTTCTCTCTGTCTCCCTCTGCCTCTCCTCCCCTCCAACTTTCCTACTGTCTTGCTGAACTCGAGTTTTCTCCTTCTCATCACATGACCAAAGAAAGTAGATTATCTCTTTCTGATGTGGGCAACCAGTTCTCTTCATGAGTCACTTTCTTTCAAGATGTCTTTATTACTCTTTTTATCGGTCTAGAGTATTCTCATCATTCGTCTATAAAACCACATTTCTGCAGCTTCCAAAAAAAGTTTTTACTAATTTACCAACTTCCCTATATCAGTTTAGGATTTATATATAGCTTTTAAGAATTCTCTTTCTCGCCTCAATTGACAAAGAAAGATTGCATAAAATATTCTTCATTGTGTAAAATGCTGCCTGTGCTTGAGCTGTTGGACATTTAACTTCCTTAATAGGTCTTCTATCTGATGTTATCAGGGTACCCAAGTACTTAAACATATCAAATTGCTTGAGCTTTGTCCAGTTTTCTTCCCCCGTCCAGTTGTTAGTCCGGTCAAAATGGACGCTAGACAGTGCCACTGTTTAGAGCCGAGGCAAATTGTTTGCTTCTTCTGGACGGTGGCCGATGCTCAGGCGGAAAGTTCTGGTTGTTCGTCCACTTCTGGGCTCTAGTCCTATTCCAGAAACTGAGTGTTAAGTGCGCATCCATTTCACAGGTCTGACTCATTTGCATGCAGACTGTTGGTTGCTTGTCTCTCAGGCAGATGCTCTCTTACTTCAAAGGAAAATCTGAGTCGACTCTTGCGACATGCTTTTGGACGGGCTGTGGGTTTATTCTTGTTTTCCCCACAATGGGGCCCTAGAACCCGTTAGGGAAATATAAAAAGAGGACCCTGTGAATATTTTGGCTGAAAAAGATCACAAATGTGGAAAACATTATTTTCATCACTGGCAAAAAGAAGAAAGAAAGTAGATGGAGATTGCTTGAAGATGTTTGCAAAGTGCCTCATGACACTTTGGCAAGAACAGTTCTTTGATGGACTGCAGATGGGGGGGGGGGGGGAGGAGGAAACTTGGATGGCCTAAAGAGACGTAGATGGCCCAAAACAACCTGGAGAAGGACACTATATGGGTTGTTGTTGTTATCGATCCAGCGGCGCATGAGCTTTCGCCCTTTGGCCCAATGCCATGTAGTGAAATTTACATGTTTTCACAAGCTGTTCTTTTCCTCCGTACAAGGTGTTCCTCTTGTCTGGTCTCGGAGGAAGTAGCATTCTTCTTGTCTCGCTGTATATAGGGAAATGAAGAAATACCCTGTGCAGACAAGCAGCAGAGGAGATCACCTGTGATTGCCTTATCTGTCAACAGCAGTATAAAGAGAATATAGAATATAATAGATTGAGCACAGAAGGTTGGTTAGTGCAATTGCCACAAACTGTCCAGGTTTGGATTTTTACACACCCCCTTCCCCACCCTTCCTCCAAAGTAAACTTACCAGTACCATGCCAAGGATTTGAACCCAAATAAGAACCTTTCATGTCAGCAGCTCGGCTAGCCACTCACCGTGGGACTAATGTTGCACTATTATCCAGCTGAATATGTTTTCACAAAACTTTTTCCAGGTGAAGCCAGAGAGCAGCAGATGTGTGTTGTCAGACTAGCCCAGGACAAGGTCAACAAACTGAATGCATGTTTCCCCACAGACAGTCTCAGTCGGACGAAGACTGCAGCATTTAATACATATGGACAAGAATACTTGTATGACCCCATTCTCCAGGATGTTCTGGAAGAAAGAGGCCAGGCTATGTCTGAGGTGGACCGTTTATGGGCAGATGTTGTATCCTTTGACTGACTGAGATATTTCCAATAGACCCTCTGTCCCCCTAACAAGCACGTTGTAATTAGGGATGTTTCTTTTGAAGCAGGGGTGCATTCTTCCAGAGGGGCAACGAACCAACAGTCTGCATACAAATAAGCTGCCAAATCCATAAAACAGATGTGCATGTGAAACTCATTTCTGGAATAAGGCCAAAGCCAAAAAATTGGTTCTTTATTAATATCCTACCCCAGATGACGTCACAGGACAGTCCAATATTTTAGAGAGTGGTAAGACTGGATTTCCCGGCTTTCTGATGCTTTTAATGATCCCAAAACATCTAGAACTGGCCCTAACTCCAACCCACCTACGTCCCACTAGAGAGTGCGACCTAGGTCCCACGACTGCATGCAACCTATCTACAACTCCCTGAAATATGAGACTGTCTCATGACCTGTGGATTTCCCCTGTTTGGGGTAGGATATTAATAAAGCACCCAGAAATGGTCAATCAACTAGAATTTCCTCCTAGTGTTTATAGCTGGTGAATACTAAGAAAAAGAATAACTTACATATAGAAGACCCTCTTCCACACGTTCAGGCACTTTAGGCATATAGGGCTGGACCTATTTTTTATAGACCAGTCAGCACTTAGTGCTGTATTTGGTCAAAACTATACCAGCTGCCTTTACTTCCTAATACCCATTTAAGGCTGGGTTGATCTGGGAGCCAAAGTCATTTAAAAAAAAACACACTCTGGCCTCATTGGCCCCTCTTTTTAGATCCACAGGCAAGTGTCTAGCCGGCAGCTCTCAACTTACATATAAGGCATAGCCAATTTAAAGAATTGATACATGGAAGTCGTCATTTCCTCTTGTGAGACTAATACAGATAAATAGAATCCTTAACTAAAGTGTAGTTGGTCAGAAACCCGTACCTGTCCAAAATCATCACCAAAATTGACCTGAAAGCCCTCAGTTATCTGCGCAGACTGGACGTGGAAGAATTTAGACGTGGTTACCGGTTTCATTTTGTGAGTTTGCTTGCAGTAGCTTTTCTAAATTTGGTTATAAATTTATGTACGATTTTTTGAAATATCTTCCTCTTATGCCTTTAACTCTCTTGGCACTGACAGTGTACTGCACATTTTTTTGTTTGGGGTCATTCCAAAGATTGTATGATGTTCTTTCTATCTTCTGTCACAGGCTGTTGATGCGTTAACTCTTTTAGTACCAGGCAGTGTACTGCACATTTTTGTGTTGGGGTCATTCCAAAGATTGTATGATGTTCTTGCTGTCTTCTTTTACAGGCTAGTGTTGCGTTGACTCTTTCGAACGGCATTTTTAGCTTCACTACTTGTATCCCCTGTCGGCACGTGTGGCTTAGGCATTATAAACACGCTTCATAATGCGGTGGGGCCATGTTTGATTCCAGCTGCAGGCCAGACTGCTTTATGTTGGTTTCAGCAGCAGTAAGAGCCAGTTGGTCGCAAGCAATGGCAAACTACTAAGGTAAATTTCCCTAAAAAACCGCGACAGCCAAAAAAAACAATGCTGGGGCTGGTTCTGTTGATTCCTGTAAAGAATATACAACTAACTTTTAACTTGCATTCCGTTGTGAGTATGTTGAACTCCTTAAGACTGTAGTGAGTGTTGCTTTTGTTACTTAAAATAATAACTGCTTGGTACTAAAAAAGTTAATGCCTGGCTAGAGAACGACTTTCAGCTCAGGCCAAGTTGTTTAGAAAAACCGTATTAAAAGACTTCACACTCTTATGAAAGCCATACTGGGAAAAGAAAGGGGGGGGGGGTGGAGTTGAAGGCAAGCCAGCAAGAGGCAGCAATACAAGTGGGAGGATAACATCTAGAGATGGACAAACAGAAATCTGAGAGAATACATCCAAGGCAAAGAACATAGTGTGGAGATCCATGGCATAAACCTTGATTGTAAAGACAGCACCAGATTGACTGATTCATCATCTTAAGTAATCCCATCATTGCTATCTGCTACAGCTTACTTGTTGTCCTCTAACTTGTGAATCATTTCTCCATGAGTTTTTATGCCTCTTATCTTTTTTTTTTTTTTTTGGGCCCTGCGGTCTCCAGTGAAAGAATATTCTAATTATACTGTTATTAGAGCAGTTAGGAGACGATCCTTTGCCGGGAAGTCTAACTATGACTGATATCCTGATTCTGATTAAAACCTGTAGAGGAAACCCACAGATTTTGATAACTGATATATTTGTTGTAAGATTTGTTAATGTATATGTCTCTTGCATTTATCTTTGTTAATAACATTAGAGAGAAGGAAATGGGGGGTTGGGGGTGATTTCTCCACAGTAGTCTTTTTTCATTGGAATGGTGAAGTGTTAGGCTACAACAGACTCCAGCCACAGACGGTGAGGCAAAGTGTCCAGTTTCCTTCCATGTCATCTTGCCTTTCCAAACTCTTCCCAGAAATTTCTGGAAATTGTTTGGTACCCATTTTTGTATTAGGCTGTGTTGAGTCCATATCCTACCACTTTCTGGGGATTAGGCCTGGAGCACTGCCTTGACACATAAATACTCTAACTTCAATGCCACTGTGACTCTTTTTAAAAGTACATGAGTTAAAAGCTTTAGCTTCAGACTTACCCTCATGTTTTTATTATGAAATCTTCCTAACTATTTCATTGGGAACTTAGCGTCCTTTAGATCTTTTCTTTAGGGTATTCATATGTTTTAGAAAATAAAGATGATTGGTTGGTTCTGCACCAATGGGTGATGAACTGTTGACAGCAAATGAACAATGCAGAAGAGCCAGTAGATAATAACCATGTGGAGAGAATGTTGCAGCTGGGGAGTTATTAGATGTTCTGGCTTACACTGAACACTCAGAGGAAATGCTTGATGGACTTACAATCAAACTGTTACTGATATTATCAGAGCTGTGCTCCTGCTGCTGAAAAAGGGGATGCAGTGCTTATAGAAATATCCAGAGTGAAAAGATGTTGTTTCTTGACTTCTCTACTCGTGTATTTTTGTTTTTCCAGACACTGACCGACATCCATGTTTTCTGTTTCAGTACTTTGATCCTAACCCTTATTTCTATAATAAACATCTGTGTAAAGAGGTGTTTACTGATATCCCAAAAGTCTCTGCGAATTGTGTGGTTGTTGAAAGCGACGAGGAAGAAAATCTTCCTTGTGCCTCCAGTTCTATTCCTGTGCTGTGGAAGAAATGTCGGGTAAGTCATCAACCCCTTCAGTACCAAACCCAGAGTGGGTTTCAGAGCCCAATGATCAACCTGTTTAGTGCCAAACCCAGAGTTGGTTTCGGAGCCTAATGAGTAACCTGTTTAGTGCCAAACCCAGAGTTGGTTTCAGAGGCTAATGAGTAACCTGTTTAGTGCCAAACCCAGAGTTGGTTTCGGAACCCAATGATCAACCTGTTTAGTGCCAAACCCAGAGTTGGTTTCGGAACCCAGTGATCAACCTGTTTAGTGCCAAACCCAGAGTTGGTTTCGGAACCCAGTGATTAACCTGTTTAGTGCCAAACCCAGAGTTGGTTTCGGAACCCAGTGATCAACCTGTTTAGTGCCAAATCCAGTGTGGGTTACAAAGCCCTCTTTTTCGACATGGCATTCAAAAGGACAGGATGTTATCTCAGAGAAGTTATGAGGAAATTAAAGAAAAGTTTGGAGTTGCTGGAGAGCAGAGAATAGATGCTTGCCTATGACTAGAAGGTTTGAATCTAGGTCAGTGCAAATTGTTATAATTGACCAATGGCTCCCAGGTTGACCCGGCTTGAAATGGGTAACTGGATATGTCCTGGGAGGTAAGAGCAGCCAGTCTGATGATGGCCACATCACCCAGCAGGTATAGCATCATATGTCTCTTGTTTCAATGGGAGGGAATGAATAACTTGTTACTTAAATAAGCTTATAGATGTCCACCAGTTGTTGAATCAGGGTCCAGATGCGTTTCTGATCAGAAAGAAAAAAAGATTTGTAATGTAATGGAATGTATGAAAGAGTATGTATGTATGTATGTATATATATAAAGTAAAAGGACCTTTTTCCACACCTTCAGGCATATAGGGCTAGACCTGATATTTTATAAACCAGTCAGCACTCTTATGTATGTTCAATAAAGTAAAATATGAGACCAGTTGACACTCGGTGGGTGATGTGGTCAGCATCACGCCAGCTGCCTTTATTTCCCAAGGCTGCACCCAAACCTTTTAAGGCTACGTTGATCTGGGGGCCAAGGTCATTCTTTTTTTTAGAAGGACCTTCCGATCTGCAGGTAAACATCTAGTCACTACACCGTGGCGGTCGCATGTGTGTGTGTGTATATATGTATATATTGCATATATCTATATGTATGTGTGTGTATCTATATGTATTTGTGTGTGTGTGTGTGTATAAATATATAAACACCATAATGGTCTGGAGAGAATGGTAGTAGAGGGTATATGGTTTAAGAGGGGGTACAGGCAGAGGTTGACCATCACAACTGTAGACACAGGAGCCTAGGATGTCTTGTGTATGAAAGTTCATGATGCTGAATTGTTGGCGTGGAACCGAGTAGATAAGAGCAACATTCTGCTAATAACTTGCTATATGTTGATACTGTCAAGATATAGACAGTCTCCTTCTTCTTCTCCTCCCCCTCTTCTTCTTCTTCTTCATCGTAGTCGTCTTCTTCTTTTTTCTTCTTCTTCTTCTTCTTCTTCTTCTTCTTCTTCTTCTCCTTCTTCTTCTTCTTCTTCTTCTTTCTCTGCTTCTTCTTCTGTATTCTTCATTGCTGCAGATATCACCCACTATCATTCATCTCTGTAATTGGCCTTCTTTTTCTATTTGGGGACTCAAACTGTTTGTAGGCCTGCCTGTATATTATCTCTTCAACCGTCTTCTTTGAAATAGTGGAGGGAAAAAATTTGAAAACGTTATGACACCTGGCAAACTTAATGGGGAAAAACAAGAGAAAGACAGAAATTAATACCTGGATATATTGACCACATATTTTCAAGAACACAGACCTGAATCAGTACTGGTGATGTTCTTACGCTTAGCAGCACATGATGATTAAAAATGAAATAGTGTAACAAAATGCAAGCGATGAACAAGGTTGTAAACAAGTAGAGAAATGCAAACATGAGTTGTCTTAAAGTGGGTGCCACTGTAGTGCCTTGGCTAAATGACTGCCCACCCAAAGATGCTGAGTAGATTTTTCATGGTTGACCTAGTTTAAAATGGGTACCAGGAAATGTTTGGAGAAGTAAAGTCTGTCGGCATGATGTTGATCATTTCTCAAGCCTTTTGCCTTGCACTGTAAAAGTCGTGGGTTTGTTTCACACCTGCATGGTTCGGTTCGTGAGTGCATTTTTACTGAGACCCCTGGGGATCATTGCCAAAGCTATAGTGTTTAGGCTTTGTGCAATGCTCTTACAGGCAGCTAGCCATTGTGTGAAGAGAGACCAAGTCGTATGGGATAAAACCTGGTACAAAGAAGTTGATCCTCTTGAAAATAATTTGACTATAATAATTGCCCACTAAGCGTTTATTTAGTCAGTTATATCTATGAAGATATGAACCTAGCGTCGGATGCCTGATGCGCTACTGGCGGAGAAAAAGTCCTTTACTTACTGTATGCCTGATGATATGTGTGACAAGAATACTTGACTTTTTTTTCTTCTGTATCCAGCTCTTCTTATTATAGTCCTTGTCGTTTAGCATTGGTAGTCACGTCTATCCACAACCTTCTGTCTTGTTTATTTTCATCACTTTGGACACAGGTAATCTTCCATAATCCCTGCCATGTGGGGTTGATAGCCATGTCTGTCCATAGCCTTCTGTCTTGTGTACTTTCAGTCTTTTGGGAAACAGTTAATCTTTCATAATCTCTGCCATGTGGGGTTGGTAGTCAAATATGTCCACAACCATCTGTCTCGTGTACTTTCAGTCACTTCTGACACTTTTACCTTCCATGCCATGATGTCAAACTGTACAGCATTTTCTTTCTTGGGTTCCCTCTGTCTTTTTTGCCCTCCATTTTTCTCACAGTCATGATGTACTAATTTTTTCCTTGTCACCACATGATCAAAGAATGTAAAATTGTCTGGTATCCAGTTTAACATTGTGTATTTAAAATTGTTTAGAACCTGCTGTTGGACCTGACTCCAGACGGAGAGGTTCTGTGCCGATGCCCAGAGGATGACTGCATTAAATGTAACAAGGTTGTGTGCAAGCAGCAGAAGAGGTATTATTAACTCTTTGATCCCTGAACATCATATGATGCTTATTCATTCAGTATCATGCAGCTCAGCCTCCTCGGGTGCCTTGCCAACTGGCGTGGCCGGTCATGTCTCTCCACAGTCTACAATCTCCAGCAGCATGTATCAGTTTGTGTACCAACAGCCCTCCATGCCATTACAAAACCTCTTGCATTATCTTCCTCTGTCTTTTTTTTTTCCTCCACAGATTTGTCCTTTTTCTTCTTCTGCCTTTCTAACCCCCAGTGGAGCATAGGCCCTCAACCAACTCATGCCAAGTCTTTCTGTCCTTCACTATCGCATGCAGCTCTCCTCATGTCCTCCCCATATTTTTAACTTCACTCTCTAGCTCCCCTCTTTGTGTGGTTTTTGGTCTTCCCTTATTTCTATGCCATTGTGGGTTCCAGTGCAAAAACATTCTAGTTAAATTTGTCTTTTTGTCGCCTTAACTCATTAATTAATTATCTTTGTCCAATAACTCCTTGTTCAGAATGCTGAGCCTTACACTAACCAAGTATATACACATGTGATGAGGGCTCTGTAGCTGCAGTGTTCTCTTGATATTTGTATTTGTGATAGTGTAAAGCTGACTGGATTTATTTGTTTTGTTCTGTTTGATCTTCTTCTTCTTCTTTGCGTTCACCAGCTGTACACTCTGGCGGAAAGTTCTGGTTGCTCGTCCACTACTGAACTGCAGTCCTGCTCCAGAACCTGAGTGTTGCGTGTGCATCAGTTTTACAGATTTCATTCTCTTGAATACAGACTGTTGGTTCCTTGCCTCTCCGGCAGATGCACTCCGTCTTCAAAGGAAGCTCCCCAATTAGTCGACTCTTACGACATGCTTTTGGGGAGGCAGTGGGTCTATTCTTGTTTTCCCCACAATGGGGCCCCGGAACCCACACGGGGGGTTCTGTTTGATATCTTTTTATGTTTGGTTCTGAAAGAGTTTCATGATATCTAGACATTGATGTTTTACACCTACTGCAAACCTGTATTAGTTTCACTTGTTGTTTACTGAGGAATGCCTGGCCGAGTGTTTACAATGTAAGGTTGTCATGCGAGAGACCCAGGTTCCCCGTGTAAAGTGATGGAGTTTTTCTGTTGGGAGCAAAGTTAAACATCCTAACCTGCACAGTCTGTGGCAGCAGCACTAGCCATACGACTTTAATCCTCAAACATGATCCCTTTTCTTAACCACCCTAAAAAAAGTGGTAAAACAAACAGTAGTGACAGTTCAGTTGGGCCCTGACCATTTCTCTCTTGATATTCTGTAACTTTGAAGATCCCTGTCATTGATCTGGCCACTTTCCATGTGGATTTCCAGGCTTCATTTTGTGGGGAAGGACAAGAATTGACTTTTTTCCTTAACAAGGTTGTGGTTAAAGGTTATTGATTAAGCATTTACTTAAAAGGGATGTGTTATGCCAAAAGGTCAAGATATCACAGCCAAGCTGTAAACCACAACACAATGTGCCAGCTGCCATTTTAAGGGCCAGTGCAGAAGAGGTATGTGTGACCATGACCATTGTATATGATGTTGCACCCTAATCTCCGCCAATAAATTGTTTTATTTTGAACTTTTTTCTTGAAACTTCACTAATCTGAATATCCATTTCCGCCATCACTGACAGCGTTAATTAATTACTGAGATTGTAAAGCACTGAAAATGTATAAAAATAACTGAAATAACACAAACATTTTCATACCATTAGCACATAGGGCATCTAGTAGTAGAGGTGCCTCAGAATTCAAGCAACTCAGAATTTGCAAGTAAATTTTGCCTTGAATGTCACTTTGGAAATCAAACGCTTGGTACATGCCAGCCAGGTGCTATTACACAGCACCGCATATGCTTTAGTTATTTTGCACACATGTCATTTCAGCTCATCCCACCCATTTTTTTTTTTTTTTTGACTTTTTGTTTTACACTCGAAGTTGTGTCTTTCACAAAAAAATAGTTTTCATGTAATAATTCTCCCCATATGGGTAATGGATCCCCATTTTGGGGGGAAAGAATAAACCCATTGCGCTCCTAACAAGTATATCATAAAAGGCAATGTCTGCAGAGTATGTAATTTCTTTCTTTCTTTCTTAAACGAGAACAGTTTTATGTGTCTTTTACAAATAAACAGGTTTCTTGTCATAATTGTCCCCGTGCGGGTACCAGGACGTCATTGTGGGGAAAAGTTGACTCTGCTCTCCAGTCGTAAAAGGCAACTGATTAGGAGTTTGCTCACATTTGATGTGTTTGGCTGAAAGGCATAGATATTTGCTGCCTAGCTGTAAACCACAAGACTCGTGTCAGTTGTCTTTTGAAGGACTAGGACTGAAGGTGAAGAAGAAGAAGAAAAACAGTAACATTTTTTAAAACCATGATAGAGTGACAAGTTCAAACAACCTCAGACTTCTGAATGATCTGTCTTGATATAATGATGTATATTGAGTGTGTCTTCCCACAGAGGGCGAGGTGATGGTTTGGATACACCCGGAATGTCCTTCTTCAAGTGGTACCTCCTGCCAACATGTGCAGAGCATGACTTGGTGGGGAAAGCCATAAAGGATGAAGTGTGGGCAGACCCGATAGAACTCCTTGAGGTGCTTCTCATTTATACCTTGAACAAAGCATCTTGTTTATAAGTTGAAACAATGCAGGTTAGAAATGTGAATGCCATCACAGGACTTCAGAATGGAGAACATGATTCCACATGTGCCACGTTTATAAATACATCATTGTCCTGTTGTGTCATTATACGTCACATAGTGCTCACAGTCTGTATCTCAGCTCTTTTCTGTTATATGCAATCCTGTCAAAATCATGGGTGGAATACAGCAACTTTGGTCTCTGTCATCAACATCTCTTCTATGGTTAATGTTTGAGCCAAGCAGTGTACATGTCTGGCTACTGACTTCTGCAGTGTGGCTTTCATTAGCAGTAACATACATGCACTCTGTACACCACACACCACTTGACTAGTTAGTTTGACGGCATGGCTTCCTTTCCTGTGAGTTTCTGTAGGGGAGTTATTGCCACAGGGTAGGGGAGCTGGCCCCATTCCCTCCTTCTCTTCTTAGCCAGGCTTGGGAACAGCAATGACAGTAGACCTCCTCCTCAACCTTTGGGTGATGTGACTTACACCCATCCGCACTGACAACCACACAAAAACAGTAAATAAATAAAATAATAAATAAAAATGTGGAGTGGCTGGCCGAGCAGGTATGATGTTATGCTCTCTTGCAGGAGACCCGAGTTCAAACCCCGGGTAGGTGATGGAGGTTTTCTGTCGGGGGCAAAATTAACAATCTTAACCTGCACAGTCCATGGTGACAGCAGCTAGGCAGCCTCAAATCCCCAGGCTCAAAGGCTCCCCTGTCTACACCACCCTAAAAATTTGGTCAAACAGACCGCAAGTGACAGTTTTTACAGTAAATAAAGGAAAATAACTACATTTGTAGGGTTCAAAAGTTCCAGAACTGAGGCCTAAAGCACAATGGGGTCTGGACATCAGAGTCTGTTGGACCTTACTGCATATAGCAGACTGTCTGGAACCACAGACCTCCCAGTATATGTGTTTATTTACAATTTGTATATCCCACTTGAAGGAAAATAGTGATGGAAAATATGAATTGGACTTACGACCAGTCAGCCAGAACAGAACTCATGTCATAAGATGAGGAGACCCTGTAATTGCATAGGGAATCTAATAACAGATACAGCTGTAGGAACATTAGTATGAGATTTTTATGCGCCCTAGGTCAGCGGTTCTCAACCTGTGGGTCCCGACCCCTTTGGATGTTGAAATACTTTTCACAGAGATTGCTTAATACCATCACTGAAGTTTTGAAGTAGCAACTAAAACAGTTTTATGGTTGGAGGTCACCACTACATGGAACTGTATTAAAGGGTCGCAGCATTAGGAAAGTTGAGAACCACTGCCCTAGGTCATAATAAGAGATGAATTACTGATCTCCTTCCTCAAAACATTGCCATCTCTGATAAGACTCTCTGTGGTTGAGTAGTTGACACATTTTTTTCTTTAAATTCTGTGGGTTTCTTCTTCTTATCTATGTTCACGGGCTGTGAATTCCGGTGGAAGGTCCTGTTCATTCGTCCATTTGAACTTTTGGCTTTGTACCAGGACCTGAGTTTTGCATGTACATCCATTTTACTGGCTTATTTGTGTGCAGTTCTTGTATCCTGCCTCTCGAGCAGATGTACTCCGACTTTGAAGGAAGACACTGATCCTGTAGGAAGATCTGTGGGTTGGATTTACAGAATACCCTGATTGATTCACAGGTGCAGTATCTATGGAGATTCCCTAGGATCACTGCAGGATCTACAGAGTTGGTGCTTTGAGCGACGCTCTTGGCGGACTGCAGCTGTTGTGTGCGAGAGATCAGCCCTGTGGGATAAAACCTGGTGCAATAAAGTTTGATCCTCTCAACTCTCGTGACTGTGGAAAAGTTAGAGGTGAAGAGAAGCAGAGGTTGACTACTTGAGAGAATTGTGGACAGTTTTGGCATCAATGTTTGGAGGAAATCTGTATCAGAAGTGATTGGCAGTACATAAGACCATGGCATTTCTTCTTTGGAAAGAAAACAACAGGTGCCTGTACTCAGTGCTCATTCGGTGTCAAGGCGGCTGTTATTTGAACTCCAATCCCAGAGAGTTGAGTATTTAAAAAGGTGCCTATACTCATTGTGGAGTGTCTATTAACAATAGCTGTGGGGGAAAAAAGGTGCAAGTACTGCATACCGTTGCTTACTGCCAGAGTAAAAAGCCCTGCATTCAACCAAGACAGAATGTTGGGGACAGACATGATTGCCAGCTATAAGAAGAAAATTGGTGTTTTATAACATAGTGTGTGGTCTCTGTGGCTTTGAGAAGGCTGTTAGTAAGTGAATGTAATTATGGGAAATATTTGGCTGAATGAGTGGTTAGAATGTTGGGGACAGTTATGATTGCCAGCTATGAGAAGAAAATTGGTGTTTTATAACATAGTGTGTGGTCTCTGTGGCTTTGAGAAGGCTGTCATTATGGGAAACCTTTGGCTGAATGAGTGGTTAGAATGTTGGGGACAGACATGATTGCCAGCTTTAAGAAGAAAATTTGTGTTTTATAACATAGTGTGTGGTCTCTGTGGCTTTGAGAAGGCTGTTAGTAAGTGAATGTCTTTATGGGAAACGTTTGGCTGAATGAGTGGTTAGAATGTTGGGCTGTCATGTGGGAGTTCTGAGTTCCAATCCTCAGTAAGATCATGAAAGTGTTTAGGGGAGCGGCAGGTGGTGTATTGGCTTAAAATAGACACTCACCTGCCGGCCTGAAGGTTTTGGTTCAGACCCGTATTGAGGTGTATTGTTTTCAAATTTACTTTGGCTCCCAGGTCTACCCAGCCTGAAATGGATACTAGGTAATATCTTGGGAAGTAAAGGCAGTACATGAGATGTTGACTTCATCACCCATCAAGTGCCAACTGGTCTACAATAAATATAGGTCCTACACTATTTTCCCAGTGTAAAAGGCATGAAAAAGATGTCTTAGCTTGTGGACCTATGGTAATAAGATGACCAGCACACTTGCCTAGCGGTGAAAGTTGGACTTGTAGGTTAAACAAATGTTAGTCTTCCCAAACAAAGTAGGTCACATTCCATTCATAAGTTTTTTGGGCTAGTCTACCTTCCTGCAGGTTACGGGTGTGCCACTCTGTTGTTTGCTTTCTGGGTTGTCTTGCATTTACGTTTTTCTTCTGAGAAAGAAAATGCCTGTGACATAGGTTTCATCACTCTCTAAAGGGGTTTTGTGTTAGACAGTTTTTCGGTGTTTTTAGAGTGTTAAAAGTGCTGGCGTGCTGAAATATACAACAAACGATATCAACGGCATTGCAGGAAACACCCATAACTTTGTGGCGCAGTAGCGTGGCTCAAGGTAAACGAATCAGCAGTGAACTAGGCTGAAGGTAAAGCCAATCAGAAGTGAGCTAGTGTGTAACACTGTGTAAATGGGGAGACAAATGTTTGTTTAACCAACTTGTCAACAGTAAGCATTTTTTAATTTTTGCATTTGTATAATTATAATTAGAATGAGCGAAAACACCCAGACACCTGGCAGGAGGACTTCAATTTTGTCTGGGCTCGTGATGACATCATGTCAAGACAGGTAAATGATTTTTTAGAGTTGTAAATGATTTTACCTGTTATCTTTTACATCATGTCAAGAAAGGTCAATGATTTTTTAGAGTTGTAAATGATATTACTTCACCTGTTATCTTTTACATCATGCCAAGAAAGGTCAATGATTTTTTAGAGTTGTAAATGATATTACCTGCTATCCTTTACATCATGTCAAGAAAGGTAAATGATTTTTTAGAGTTGTAAATGATATTACCTGTTATCCTTTACATCATGCCAAGAAAGGCCAATGATTGTTTAGAGTTGTAAATGATATTACCTGCTATCCTTTACATCAT
Organism: Candidula unifasciata; assembly: GCA_905116865.2. Taxonomy (NCBI): domain Eukaryota; kingdom Metazoa; phylum Mollusca; class Gastropoda; order Stylommatophora; family Geomitridae; genus Candidula; species Candidula unifasciata. The sequence goes on along the minus strand of CAJHNH020000288.1, from coordinate 641,103 downwards.
GTCAAGAAAGGTAAATGATTTTTAAGAGTTGTAAATGATATTACCTGCTATCCTTTACATCATGTCAAGAAAGGTAAATGATTTTTTTAGAGTTGTAAATGATATTACCTGTTATCCTCTACAAACACCATGTAAGGAAAGATACATATTTTAATACCCTTTACTAACATGGTTTTCTTCTTGTTACGTATATATTCTGCTGGCAGAAGTATTTAAGAGTTGGTTGTTGCAAAAAAAAATATCAAACCAGCTGATGATCCAAATGTTCAAAAAATAGAATTGCAACCAAGACCATACTTAAGCAGTAAGTTTTGTAACAGCTACTGGGCATGATTAATATATCCTGTCCTAAGCAACATACCGGATGTGACTGGCTATTACTCATGTATATGAAGAATTTAGCGAAGGATAGAACGACTTGGTGTGAGTTGGTTGAGGGCCTATGTTTAACTGGGGGTTAGAAAGGCAGAAGAAGATACCCAACAACATGTTTTGAATGTTTTCACATATTGTATTTAGTCAGTAATTGTTGAGAACACTGGCAATACATTTGTTCCGTAACAAAGGTTGTGTATTTGGCCCCTGTGGAAGTGGAACACTTGTGTTTGAGATTGGTGTTGTCATAACTGCTTCTCTCTGTCATCAGCTGTGGGTCTCCGTGGCCAAGTGGTCAAGCCGTTTGCCTCGCGCTCTGAAAGTTGTGGGTTCATTTCACAGCGGCGCCGTTCTGATCACAGTTCATGAGTGCAGTTTTTATAGAGGTACCTGGGGATCGTCGCCGGGGCTACAGAGGTTGTGTTCTGTTTGATGCTCTCGGCAGGCAGCTAGCTGTTCTGTGGAGAGATACTGAGCCATATGGGATAAAATGCAGGGAAATAAAGTTGATTCTCTCACCTTTACCTTTACCCTTAGGTCATCAGCTATAACCTTCTCGGACAAAAGAGTTAATGCCCTCTTATAATGAAAACGTATCCAGAATACCTGCATTTTCTCCCCCCTGAAACGTTGCTCTGTTCCTCTGCTGTATGGGGTCAGTTGGGGGGACAAGTGTTGCACCACAATCTCCATAGAGGCCTGTGGCCTTCTCACCTGAAAACCAGTGGCAGGAAGGAGGGACAGAAGAAGAAGATTGACTGTCAGAGTACAGGTCCACATGCAGCTGGCACCAACTGTTCTATCCATCACTGTGTCTGGAAGTCCAAGTCTTACCTGCCATTACACACAATACGCTCGCCCATCCGCTTTTCGGCATCTTTGAGTTTCTCTGTGTCTCTTGTCTCCCCCTACTCTTTCTGTCTCTGCCTATCTATCTGTCTTGTCTCTGCCTATTTATCTGTCTGTCACTTTTTGTCTGTCCATCCATCTGTTCATCCGTCCATCCATCCATCTGTCTGTCTATCTATCTGTTTATTTATCTGTTTGTATGTATGTATGTATCATGCATGTATGTATCATGCATGTATGTGAAACATTATTCATAATGGTATATATGTGTGTGAAAGTGTGTGAGTGGGTTTGCATGTGTATTTGGGTGTATATGTGCATACACGCTAGTGTGCTAATGCATTTTACTACCCACGCTTTTGTGTTTTTGATATTCATACTACGCATATTATTTTTTATGAACATAACATGTTTTATTGATAAAATACAACTGCTGTGTGAAAGATGAGTGTTTGGAAGGCCGAATGTAAGACGGGTCTGCGTGCCTAATTTGTGACCCTTTGAAAATATTGTTTGTTCATTCATTCATTCTGTCTGCCTATCTATTTGCATCATACATACATAAATAAATCTCCCCTCCCAATCCATGTTTTGAAACAGCAAATTTTCTGTCACCTCAGCTGGTAGAATCCAGGGGTATTTGTTGCTAAATCTGTGAGGCTGTCAGGTTCGCCATTGGTTTTTCTACCAGGTCCATGGATTGCCATTTCCTCGAGAGCTGGAGAAGCACAAAAACCTCATTGTTAACAGGGCCACCCAAATGCTGCACACCGCCATGACTGGACAGAACAGAACTGAGAGGACTGTGATCACGCGTCTCAGTGCAGGCCCGCTACTGACCAAAGTTGTTGATTTGATGGAGAGTGTCACCAAGGAGATTGGGTAAGTACAAAGTAAACTAAAAGGCCATTTCCCATGCCTAATGTGTATTGGATATATAGTAAGTCATAAAAGAATTTAGTAAAGGGCCCTCATCCATGCCTTCAAGCATATTGGGCTAGACCTGTATTTTATAGACCAGTCGGCTCTCAGTGGGTGATGAGATCAGCATCATGCCAGCCACCTTTACTTCCCAGGCTGGTACCCACTCAAGGCTCAGTCGACCTAGGAGCGAAAGTCATTTTGGGGGGGAAAAAGTCTGGCTGCATCAGGACCTGAGCCCATGGTATTCTGATCCACAGGTGAGCATGAAAGTTAAGTGCCATACCTGTATTTTGTAGACCAATCGGCACATGATGTGTGTGATATGGTCAGCATCACAGTGGCCACATGTGATCAACATCTCATGGGCCACCTTAACTTTCCTTGTGCCCATTTTAGTCTGATTAACATGGGAACCAAGGTCTTCAAAAAACATATCTGACTCGATATGGATTTGAACCCAGGACCTTCAGGCTTGCAGGTGTGCATCTAGTCATGGCAGCTGCCGGAATGGGTATTTGGTAATTATTATAAGTAACTGCAGGAGAATGACAAACAAATGAATGAACAAACTTTATTTTCAAAGGGTTACAAATTAGGCACGCAGGACCATCTTACATTCGGCCCTTCCAAACACCCAGCTTTCACACAGCAGTTGTATTATTTTAATAAAGCATGTTATGATCATATAATAAAATACATTTTATGAATACCAAACAAAAAAAAAACTCGAAAGCATACGTAGTAAAATGCATGGGCACACTCGGGCGCGCACCTACATTCAAACACACACACATATACACCCACATATATACACACACATACACACTCACATAATAAACACACACACTCACATATACACACACATACATACATGCATACAAACATACATACATACACACACACATATATATACACACACATACATACACACACACATATATACACACATACATACATACCTACATACATACGTACGTACGTACATACATACATACATACATACATACATACATACATACATACATACATACATACATACATACATGCATGCATACATACATACATACATACATACATACACACAGACACACACACACACACACACACACACACACACACACATACATACATACACCCACAAGTAAATACCCACATACATACACACACAAAAATACATATGTACATACACATCCCCCACATACATACACTCATGCATGCACACACACAAACACACACACATGCATACACTCACACATACATACATACATACATACATACCTATGTACATACATACACACATACATACATACATACATACATACATACATACATACATACATACATACATACATACATACATACATACATACATACATACATACATACATACATACATACATACATACATACATACATACATACATACATACATACATACATACATACATACATACATAGAGGCATCCGTGCATACAGACACACATACAATCACAGAGATAAACATGCAGACACACACAGACAAGCACACAAAAAAGTGGGTATTATGATGCAATCCCATTTTATTAATGGATGAATTATACTTGATCAGTGATGGGTGGTGTTGTTAGCTTGCTGCGGACAGCAGGGATACAGTCTACAATGGTAGCAGAAGCAGTTACACTTGTGTGGTTCTTCTGATGCCATCTTTATCATGAAATCACAGATTTTTAGATACCTGATGCAAATCATTACTGTCTCTCCCAAAGTTGTCCATTTATTTTTGGTGGAGACTGCCATTAACTGTTACTCTTTAGAGCGTTGTCCGTTTATTTTTTTATGGAGACTCAGTACCATTAAATGTTACTGTTTAGAGTGTTGTCCGTTTAGTTTTTTGGTGGAGACTCAGCATCCCGAACTGCTACTCTTTAGAGTGTTGTCTGTCTTCTGTCACTATGTGGCTACCTTTCAGTGTTATAGATTAACTGTTTATCTCCTTTTTCTTTTGTGCTGCAATTTTAGATGTACTGCTTTATATAGTCTTATGGTTTTTCAGTGTCCATTGTATTTCTTCAGCGTGGCTCTCTTGGCAGTTGGTACTAGAATGTTCTTGTTAGATGACCAGACTATATCATCTGTTGCGCTGTAATGAACTGGATGACTGGTTTTAGGCCTTACAAAATGTATATACCATCTCCCAGTGAAGGTTGGCTCCAGTGTATGAATGTTGTCTGTGGGAAATATGACCTTGTGAGGCCACAGTCTATTCCACGGTGCGACTCTCATATCAGTGTGCTAATAACCACAGGCACAAATCTCAGGCCTAGTCTTCTCATGTCTTAAATTTTAAATTTGTGTCTCTTCTGACCACTGATGTGAATGTCCCTAGTGATGTGAATGTCTCCAGCGATGTGAATGTCCCCAGTGATGTGAATGTCCCCAGTGATGTGAATGTCCCCAGTGATGTGAATGTCCCCAGTGATGTGAATGTCCCCAGTGATGTGAATGTCCCTAGTGATGTGAATGTCCCTAGTGATGTGAATGTCCCCAGTGATGTGAATGTCCCCAGTGATGTGAATGTCCCCAGTGATGTGAATGTCCCCAGTGATGTGAATGTCCCCAGTGATGTGAATGTCCCCAGTGATGTGAATGTCCCCAGTGATGTGAATGTCCCCAGTGATGTGAATGTCCCTAGTGATGCGAATGTCCCCAGTGATGTGAACGTCCCCAGTGATGTGAACGTCCCTAGTGATGTGAATGTCCCCAGTGATGTGAATGTCCCCAGTGATGTGAATGTCCCCACTGATGTGAATGTCCCCACTGATGTAAATGCCCCCAGTGATGTGAATGTCCCTAGTGATGTGAATGTCCCCAGTGATGTAAATGCCCCTAGTGATGTGAATGTCCCCACTGATGTAAATGCCCCCAGTGATGTGAATGTCCCCAATGATGTGAATGTCCCTTAACTGAACTGAACTCAATCAAATGGAAATTTATCTATACAATCTCTGTATGGGTCCCAGGACCTGATGGCGGGTTGGGGGGGGGGGAGGCGCCCACTGCCTCCCCCAACAGGCATAACATACAAGGTGACTAATTAGGGTTTTTTCCCTTTCGAAGTCAGAGTGTGTCTGCCTGAGATGTGAGTAATCAACATTTGCTTAAAAAGAAGCCAGATCTGCAAAACAGATGTTTACACAAAACTCAAGCTGTGGAACAAGTAAGACCACAGTCCAGAAGTGGTTGACCAACCAGAACTTTCCGTTGGAGTTTACAACTGGTGAATGTGAAGAAGAAGAAGACAAAGATCTATACAATTATTTGTCTAGCACCAGTTACCTAGGGGTTCTGTGATAGCTCAAACTGGGCGTCATGCAGTAACACCCCGAAACTGTGCCTCTTCTCCACTTATGATTCCATAACGAATGGTGGGTTGAAAGCATTCAGTATCTCTGCTAATCACCTCAAACTGGGTGTCTGACAGGAACACCCCCAAACTGTGCCTCTTCTCCACTTATGATTCCATAATGAATGGTGTGTTGAAAGCATTCAGTATCTCTACTAATCACCTCAAACTGGGTGTCTGACAGGAACACCCCCAAACTGTGCCTCTTCTCCACCCATGATTCCACCATGACTGGTGTACTGGAAGCACTGGGTATCTGGAAAGATGAATGGCCACCCTTTGCTGCCAACATGCGGATTGAACTCTACAAAGATATGAACAGTCCTGAGTATTATGTCCGCATTTTATATTGTGGGGAGGTAAGGGTCATGTAACTGTTTGTTTCCTTTATTGATCAGTATTGCCACTTGTATTTGTTTAGAGCATTCAGATAAGAGAAGATTTCCGTTTTGGTTGCCAGATGACAACACAACAGACCCACTGCCTCCCCCCTCCCACAACCCCCTAAAAAGCATGTTGTAAAAGCTTTCTTATTAGCAGTTTTGCTGAAAATAGATTTGATGGGCTAAAAAGTGTTGATATCACAGCCTAGCTGTAAATCGCAATATAATTTGCGAATGGCCTTTTAAAGGTGAGGGCAGAAGAAGAAGATGAGAGGAGATTTTATTAAGAAATTCCGGGGCAACAAGGTAAGATTGAATTAAGAATGAAAAAATAATACAGAAGACTAGACCTGATACCAGTAATATAGTTTATTAAAGAGCAGCAAATGAGATGGTTTGGTCATCTGTTGAGATTGCTTTAGTACCAGCTACCACAGAGAGCCATATTGATTAAATATAAAGAACAAAGATCTAAGGGAAAACAAACAAAAGATGGTACTTTGTTGAAATAAATTAAAGTAGAGAAGAAAGTGATTTTGATCAGGAGAATTCAGTCTGTTCTGTATTTGTCTTTCTGTACATTATTGCTGCCATATTAATAGCTTTCATTTCAATTGAAAGTGTCAGGAAAACTGTTATTTGAACTCCTCCTATCCCAGAGTGTTGAGCTGGACTCTTTGAGTACCAGGCAGAGATAATTTGAACAAAGAAGACACAAACAATAGATTGCACACTTTATTGCCTGGCATATTTTGCTGTATCTTGTCAGGTGCATACTACAGTAACAATTGATTAAAATGAAGCAGATAAATGAATCCTTCGAATTGAAGCACAGAATTGACTACATTCAAAAGCTGTCTGTTTCACCAGGGTAATCGCAAGGTGAAGAGCATGTCCTTTTGTCTACATAATTCTGGACTAAATGCAGTCGCTTCCACAAATTTGATTATTGAATGTAGTCGATTTTGTGTTTCAATTCAAAGGGAATAGAGGGATTAAGGAAGCAAGGACATCCAAAAGAAATCCTAAAACGAACGTTAATGAGAGAACTGCTGGACAGGATTTCATTCATGATATCCAAGTGATTGCACAGAATAAAATGGAATGAAGGAATTGATTGTAAGCCCTTTGTGATGTATAATGGCACGCTGCTCAAAATCAAATGGCAAGATAAGATCCCAAATACTGTGGTTCTTTATATATCAAACCTGCCTAGCATCTACACGATACTGAAGAATTATCAGCTGCTTTGGGCTGGTCACCTAGCTCACATGCCAGACTATCGCCTCCCAAAGAGAGTGTTTTATGGGGAGCTCCAGCAAGGGAAGAGGTCCCAGGGAGGACAGAAAATCCGCTAATAATACACTCTCAAAACTGCTCTCAATTCTTTTTTCATCAACAAAACGACGTGGGAGGCTGCCTCACAGGACCGCTCTGGATGGCTTACATCCCTCAGGCATGGTGCATCAGCCTGCCAGGTAGTGAAGGTTGCTCAGGCAGAGAAACGGAGGCAGGCTAGAAGGAACGGTATTGGTAATCCTACTACTGCAGCTTCCACCTGTTGTCCACCTACTCAAGAACTTTCTGGGCTCATATTGGACTAATCAGCGACCTTCGTACTCATAATCATTAAGCATTACTACTTTGGATGAAAAGTGGCCTTCGTCACACGTGATGGACCAATTACACACACACAATGACAATGGCAGAGCAGGACAGTGATGAGAATGATGTGGTCAAAGCCATTTGGGAGCAAGTGAACAATGCGGAAGCACAAATAGTTCAGTACAGTGTGGAGAGAATGGTGCGACAGGGAGTCACCAGGGTATCTGGCCAACACTCGACACTTAGTGGAAAGGCCAGAAGGATATATAATCAAACTGCTACCAGTACCATTGGAACAGGAACACTTTACTGGCTGCTGAAGATGAGGAAGGAGTGTGAATGTGAATATCCTGAGTGTTGTGATGTTGGTTTGGGACTCAGTTCAGCTGAACATATGTCTGTAATAGAAGATGGCAACAGCATATTTTCTTCACAACAGCCAGGAAATATATGAAGGTTAGCTGTGTATCCTTTACAGGACGTTGCAGAACCAACTCAACAGCTTCTTGCTGTTGTGTGGTTTTTCTAGGCAAATTTACGCCCAGTAGTTTGCCATTGCTTTCTGGACAGTCGGCCCCCTGATACCACTGTCGAAACCAATGCAAAGCGCATGGCTCGCAGCTGGGATCGAACCCGACTCCCCGGCATTACGAAGCATTCGCATCGACTTTGCCACAGAGCCAACGGAAACATATGGTGAGTGTTAATTGTGCTAAAGAATGTCAAAGATAAAGGTTCGAGTCATGAGGATTGACTTTATTGCAACAGGTTTTATCTCATATGCCTCAGTCTCTCTCTGTATAATATCTAGTCACCTGCTTAGAGTGTTGCACAAAGTATGAACACTGTAGCTCCGGTGATGCTTCCCCAGTGATCTGTGAAAACATTGCTCTCATGGACCGAATGACGAGGCCGTGAAATGAACCCATGACCACCCAGACAAAAAGGCCTGACTACTTTGCTGCAAAGGACCCTCCCCCCCCCCCCCCCCCCCTCGTGAATATAGAATATAGAATGTTTTAACCATACAGTGAATGAATAAACAACAGTATTTGAAAAAAACACTATCATCAGGTGCAGAGGATCAGCAGCCAGAAGGAAGACTTCATGCACTGGAATGACTTCCGCAACAGCATCAAGAGGTTTATGATTCGGGAAGCAGAATACTGGGACATTTGCTCCTCAGATATCCTGGAGAAGCTTGCAAAACGTGAGTGATCTTCTTCCTCTGTTTTCTTCTTCTTCTTCTTCCTCTTATTCTTTTGAATTAACCTGAAAAGAATGGATGGCATTGTGGTTTACAGCAAGGCCACGATATCCGCATCTTTCAGCCCAAAACCTCTGATTTGGGCAAACTCCTAATTATTTGCATTATACAACATGCTTGTTAGAACAGTGGTCTTTTCTTTTTAAAAGCTTTTATTGAGTTTGCTTTTGTTTGTTTTTCTGGTTTAGCTTTTGCATTCTGTTTTTTCCCCTTCTCTCAGTCTGAGGTCCTAAAACACACATGTGAAAAGTAACATTTATTTATTATTTCTTCTTTTTTTTTTTTTTACTTGTAAATTAGACACACACATTTTGTTGGGTGCCGTGAATGTGTAGTCGCTAGACGCATGAAGGTCTCGGGTTCAAACCTGCATTGCGGTAGATTTAAAAACAAACGCAACAATTTTATCCTGGCTAGTTTGGTCATATAGTCACTGTAAATCTAATTAATACTGTTGATGTTATTTAAACACTGTAAACCTTAAATAATACTGTTGGTGTCATTTAGTCACTGTAAACCTTAACTAATACTGTTGGTGTTATTTAATCACTGTAAACCTTAACTAATACTGTTGGTGTTATTTAGTCACTGTAAACCTTAACTAATACTTTTGGTGTTATTTAGTCGCTGTAAACCTAACTAATACTGATGGTGTTATTTAGTCACTGTACACTAACTAATACTGTTGGTGTTATTTAGTCACTGTGAACTTAATTAACACTGTTGTAGTCATATGTTCACTGTAAATCTAACTAAAATTGTTGGTGGTATATTATCATAATAAACTCACATAATACTGTTGTTATTATAATGTCACCATAAATATAAAGATTTGTGCATGCAGGAAATGAATGATACTGGTGTTGAGGTGGACAAAATGCCACAGACTGTATGGTGTGGTGGGGGCACATCAGGAAGGGAATGATACTGGTGTTGCAGTGGACAAAATGCCACAGACTGTGTTGTGTGGTGGGGGCACATCAGGAAAAGAATGAGAATGAAGGAAGAAATGATTGCAGAGAGAAGGTGAGCTGAGCATCTGAGAAGTAACAGACTAAACACAAATGTTGACAACGGTCCTGAAATCCCATGCTATAATTGTGGAAGACTTCTTGCAGGTGATCTTGCTAGTCACACTCGCTATTGCCATGGGCTGTGAGTCCTCATAGCGCAATTATAACACTGTTGTCTGGAAAGACGGAAAGGTCCCAATCATAAGTCAATATAAACCCAACCAATATTCATTGTAAACCCAGTTAATACTATTACTGTTATATATTCACAGTAAACCCAAATAATATTGTTGTTAAATAGTCACTGTAAATCCAACTAATACTATTATTGTTATATAGTCACTGTAATCCCAACTAATACTTTTGTTGTTAGGTAGTCACGTAAACCCAACTAATACCATTGTTGTTATATAGTCACTGTAAACCAGTTTAATGCTGATGTTATATAGTCACTGTAAACCCAACTAATACTATTGTTGTTGTATAATCATTGTAAACCCAACTAATACTATTGTTGTTATGTAGTCACTGTAAACCCAACTAATACTATTGTTGTTATGTAGTCAGTGTAAACCCAACTAATACTATTGTTGTTATATAATCACTGTAAGCCCAACTAATGTTACTGTTCACAGCTGTACCATGTCGGGAACCTGCTGGAGTGAAACAGCTTGGTTAGGCAAGTAGTTACAGTTGTAATGTGATCTTTTCTCTTTGTTTATTGAGGTCTCAATGTCTTAATGGCCAGTTAATGAGTGTGCTGGTTGGCTTTGTTTCATAGTGATTCTGTGAGTAGATTATGTTGGCTTCAACATATTTGTATTTGTTTACTCTTTGAGTCCCAAGGAACGCATCATACGTTCACATGTTTCTATCTAGAAGCCCAATGAACGCACAATGTGCCGATTTTATTACTCTCTTTACTACCCCCTAGGGCCTGCGATGCTAAACACCCTGGGACTCAAAGAGTTCATGTCTGTGTTGTTGAAGTTTTGTTTTCTTCTCATTGAGATGAGACCTTTTGCTTTTCACTTCTTTATGAGTTTGAAACAAATTTTTTCTTAACTTCTCAGAGATAATTTCTAACATATTTGAGTGTGTGGTATAATGAGCAGACTGACAGATTAGCTGCTGTTGCTACTCTTATACTCTATGATAAAGCGGGCATGGTGAAAGATTATCAAGATCAAGCAGTGGAGCAGACGTAGCATCACTGTAAACCCGGTTAATACTGTTGTTGTTACTGTTGTACTCAAAAGACTGCTTCAGCAGGGAATGGGAACGGTTTGCAACTGTAAAAAAAGCTGACTTTTAATCAAGCTACAGCTAGCACCATCAATATAGAAACTGTTAGTTGGCTTCTGGGGAAAGGGGCCTAGCATGTGTAGGAAAGCCCCGGGTGCAGTGTTGTTCTGAGGAAAGGGGGCCAAGCATGTGTAGGAAAGCCCCGGGTGCAGTGTTGCTCTGAAAGGGGCCTAGCATGTGTAGGAAAGCCCCAAGTGCAGTGTTGTTCTGAGGAAAGGGGGCCAAGCATGTGTAGGAAAGCCCCGGGTGCAGTGTTGCTCTGAGGAAAGTAGCAAAGCATGTGTAGGAAAGCCCCGGGTGCAGTGTTGCTCTGAGGAAAGGGGCCAAGCACATGTGGGAATGCACCGGCTGCAGTGTTGTCATTTCATTCATTTGTTCATTTATTCTGTATTAGATTAGGCCCAGCTGGCTGTTGAGTTCTCAATTATGAGACCAGGCTGTTTGTTATGTTTTTGTGAGATGAGACCTAGTTGTTTGTTATGTTTCTGTGAGGTGAGACCTGGTTGTTTGTTACGTTTCTGTGAGATGGGGCCTGGTTGACTGTCTAGTTTTCAGTTATGAGACCTCGCTGTTTGTTATTTTTCTGTGAGATGAGACCTAGTTGTTTGTTATGTTTCTGTGAGATGAGACCTGTTTGTTTGTTATGTTTCTGTGAGATCAGACCTGGCTGTTCGTTATGTTTCTGTGAGATGAGACCTAGTTGTTTGTTATGTTTCTGTGAGATGAGGCCTGGTTGTTTGTTATGTTTCTGTGAGATGAGACCTGGTTGTGTTTTATGTTTCTGTGAGAGATAAGACCTAGTTGTGTGTTATGTTTCTGTGAGATGAGACCTAGTTGTTTGTTATGTTTCTGTGAGATGAGACCTAGTTGTTTGTTATGTTTCTGTGAGATGAGGCCTGGTTGTTTGTTATGTTTCTGTGAGATGAGACCTGGTTGTGTTTTATGTTTCTGTGAGAGATAAGACCTAGTTGTGTGTTATGTTTCTGTGAGATGAGACCTAGTTGTTTGTTATGTTTCTGTGAGAGATGAGACTAGTTGTGTATTATGTTTCTGTGAGAGATAAGACCTAGTTGTTTGTTATATTTCAGTGAGAAATAAGACCTAGTTGTGTGTTATGTTTCTTTGAGAGATAAGACCTAGTTGTTTTTTATGTTTCTATGAGGTGAGACCTAGTTGTTTTTTATGTTTCTGTGAGATGAGACCTGGTTGTGTGTTATGTTTCTGTGAGATGAGACCTAGTTTTGTGTTATGTTTCTGTGAGAGATAAGACCTAGTTGTTTTTTATGTTTCTGTGAGATGAGACCTGGTTGTTTGTTATGTTCCTGTGAGATGAGACCTGGTTGTGTGTTATGTTTCTGTGAGATGAGACCTAGTTGTTTGTTATGTTTCTATGATATAAGACCTTGTTGGCTGTTTATTTCTCTGTGAGATTTTCCTCAATGTTGTTTTTTAAAAATGACTCTGAGTGTTAGATGTAGTTCGTTTTTAGTGTCTCCAGCATTAGACCTATTTGCTTGTTTATTTTTTCATGAGATTAAACTTAGCTGTTTATAAATGCCACTGTGAGATTGGAGTCTGAAGGACATTAGTTTTTCTTGGTACCTTTATATTTGTTGTTATCAGTGCAAATGATTCTTTTCGGGTATGTAATTGACTAGGACAAAAGATTGAACATTTTCTTTGTTTGTAAATATGAGATTAGAGCTGTTCTGTGTACTTGTTTTAAGAGATTAATGTTGGGAATGTTTCTCTCCTCGGAATACTTTAATACTGGATACGGTAATTGTAAGCCATTTTTGTTTCTCAACAAATGGTACATGACCTTTTCATAATTTTTACTATTCTGAAATGACTCTAAGTCCTAAGCTGTTGTTACTTTAACCCCTTCTATCCTGAAAAGTTGATCTTAAAAGTAATACCTAGTCCTGAATGAGAGACATTGTGGGTCAGAAGTGGTTAAACTAACAATTCAGAGACAAATGTTTAATGTTTGTAAATGACTGTGATGGGAGGGAGTAGAACCATTAGCATCAGCATCATAAAGTACCTTGCCAGCGGCATGGGCAGTCGCGATCTGGAACAGCATGTGTGAGTTTGTATGCTGATGACACCCCTCCACGTCAAAACAAAAGGCTGTGAAGAATCTTCTTACTCTGTCTTCCTCTGTCTCTCTTTCCACTGGTCTTTCCAGTGGGCACAACGTGTCCTATTTCCAGTGGTCAAAGCATGTTCGTTTCCTTCTTCACATAACGTGACCAAAAAATGATGACCATCTCTTACTATTGTTTGTGATAAGTTGTCTGTGAGCCCTCATCTCTTTCAAAACATCTGGGTTGTTCTTCTTTGGCTGTACAAGGAATTCTAAGGATTCTTCTGTAAAACCACATTTGTAAGGCCTCAGGAAATTGTTTGGCTTTTTTAATAATTGTCCAGGATATACAACCATATGTTAAAACCGGCTCTATAAAGCATGCTAGAATTCTTTTCCTAACCTCCATGACATGGATATATTGTATAAAATGTTCTTCATTTTATAAAAGACAGTTGTGGCCTGTCCTGTTCTGTTCTTTGTCTGTGATACATCTTCCATCGGATGTTATCCATGTGCCTAGGTACTTACATTTTTGTACCTGTCCTAAAATAATGTCTTTTGACTGTTATAATACATTTAAGCACTATTCTTTTTTTATTTTATTACTAATACTTCCATCTTCCCATTTATCAGGCAGAGGCCAGTTTTACCACTTCCTACCGCTACCATATTTATGGAAACCTTTGGAATGACTAACACTCACATATGGTGAATTGTTTGGCCCTGAAAGAATTCCTTCTAGTGTTACTTTCTATATTCTTTTTTTATTTTATTACTAATACTTCCATCTTCCCATTTATCAGGCAGAGGCCAGTTTTACCACTTCCTACCGCTACCATATTTATCGAAACCTTTGGAATGACTAACACTCACATATGGTGAATTGTTTGGCCCTGAAAGAATTCCTCCTAGTGTTACTTTCTATATTCTTTTTTTATTTTATTACTAATACTTCCATCTTCCCATTTATCAGGCAGAGGCCAGTTTTACCACTTCCTACCACTACCATATTTATGGAAACCTTTGGAATGACTAACACTCACATATGGTGAATTGTTTGGCCCTGAAAGAATTCCTCCTAGTGTTACTTTCTATATTGCCTTCTTCCTTTCATTTGAAGCAAAGGCCATCCAGCCAGATCCCAACATGCTATCCTATATTTTGTCATCTATTGAAGCTCCAAGTCCTCCCCTTATTGATCAATGTCAGATATTCTTCTCTCTCTCTCTGTGGGTGCTAAGGCATCATTGTAGGGATACAAGAATAGACCCACTGCCCCCTAACAAGTATGTCATAAAAGCTGACCCAATAACTATGGGTGTTTCCTTCAAAGTCAGAGTGCATCTGCCTGTGAGGTTAACCAACAGTCTGCACACAGTTAAGCCAGATGTGAGTGAAAAACTTAAGTTCTGGAAAAAGTCCAAAAATAAATGAACAACCAGAACATTCTGCCAGGTGGTTTACAGTGGGTGAATTCTATGAAGAAGATCAAGATGAAGAAATACTTTTTTTCATTTGTTTTATTAAGAGTGGCTGAAAATGAGGGTTAGTTCAACGTTAGTCTCCTCAGACCCCGTCCATATACACACTAGTTCACTTCTGATTGGTAGTTCCTGAGCCCCGTGACCTTCACACATGGTTACGAAGGTGTTCCGCAATTCCGTTGATATCCTGTTGTATATTTTGGCACGCCAGCGCTTTTAACACTCCAAAAACATGGAGAAACTGGGTCTAACACAACTCCCCTAGTGAGTGCTGCAACCTAAGTCACAGGGATTCTCTTTCTTGAATGTAAATGCAAGACATCGCAGAAACCAAACAACAGAGCGGGACACACCCATAACCTTCAGGAAAGTTGACCAGCAGCCCAGCAAACTTGTTAATGAAAAGGGACCTACTCTGTTTGGGGAGACTAACGTTGAACTAACCAAAATGAGTTAACAGAAGGGTTAGGTGTATCTATGGAGATGAGTGATGGAATGAGACAAAGCACAAACACAATACTTTTTGTGCAATATATTTTTTAATTGCAGTGTGGGGTCCCTTTCTTCTCCGCAAAGTTTGTTTATACAACTCCAGGATAAAACAGCATATCGGATTTAAGAAAGAAAATAGGCCATAATTTGCTTTAACAAAATCCCTGTCAAGTATTGTTTTAACTACTAACTCATTCTACCCTAAATAATTTTCTTTTTTCTTCTTTTGCCCTACTGCTTACGTTATGAAGCATCTCATTTAACTAGATTTTGTCTCCTGACTTTTACTAGCTTGTGTTACCGTCATATTGGATCTGAAGGGATGAAAGTAACACTACGGTCAGTCAAGTGGAGTTTGAATTAACAGCTGGAAAATGGTGGGTTGACGTAACGACTGAATGAGTTTTTAAGAGTTTAGAAAAGGTTTCAAATTAGTGGTAAGGAACTAACACATCACAAGGTATTTAGTATTGGGTGAGTTAAATGACCCAAAAGGAAAGGCTACAAATAAAATGAGAATTACTGAGAGAAATTAAAAAAAAATAAACAAATGAAATACTTTAGCCATATTAAAAGACATAACACGCTTTTAAAAACCATACTGGAAGGAAAGGTCAAAAGCAAGAGGTAGGCAACAATACAAGTGGGAGGAAACATTAAGAGATGGACGGGCAGCTGTCTGAGAGAGTGTAAAACCAGAACAAGAGACAGAGCATGTCAGAGATCTGCTGCAGCCAACCTTCTTTGTGGAGATGGCACCTGATTGATTGATTGAAATAAGATTTAAACAAACGTTAGTCTCCCCAGACAAAGTAGGTCCCATTTCATTGACAACTTTGTTGGACTGGTCTACTTTCCTGGGAGTTAGGGGTGTGCCGCTTTGTTGTTTGCTTTTTGGCTTGTTTTGCATTTACGGTTTTTTTCCAAAAAAGAGAATGCCTGTGACATAGGTTGCAGCTCCCTCTAGGGGGGGTTTTGTGTGTTAGGCCCAGTTTGTCCATGTTTTCGGATTGTTATTAACACTGGCATGCTGAAATTTACAACATGCGATATCAATGGCATTGCAGAACACCCCCGTAACCTTGTGTAAAGTTCATGTGGCTCAATGTCAACCAATCAGAAGTGAGCTAGTTTGAAGGTTGACCAATCAGAAGGGAGGTTGTGTGTAAATGGGGAGACTAACTTTACTTTTACTTAAATAAGATAAATTAAAAATAAAAAAATCAACCCAAATTCAACTGCAGGTTTCTGCTTAACATGCAGGTGCTCTAACATAACTTGTGTTATACACTTGAATGGAGTTTCCAGGATTGCACCAGTTGGATTCTTATCTCTGTATTTTGGTTTTCTGAATCCCTAGATGTTAATCTTTCAGAAAGCAGCGGGAGTTAGAAAATTAAAAAAAAAAAAAAGCATTATACAAAAGATAAAGGGACAGAAAAAATAAAAGAGGTACACAGTAGAGGCCAGCCTTGACATCTTCTACCCATCTGTGATTCCGCATAGAGGATGTCCTTAGGGACCCTACCATCATCCATTCCTCGGGAGGCTGAGCCTTCGAAGACTCGCCACTGAGAGAATGGTTTTAATACCTGCTGTTTTCCATTAACACAGTGTTTGTGATCTTGTCTTGCCACTTAGTGCCAGTTATTCTTCTTAGGCATTGTGTGGAAGCTGTTTAGCAGTATCTCCTTATATGAATAAGTTGACCAAGTTTTACTGCCAAGAGTTCAAATGTTGCAGAATAGAATCAATGTCTAAAACATTCTTTAGGATCTTGAAAAAATAAATAAATGTCATTGACTCTATGACCTGGAGAAAATGGAGTCTGTATCTGTGACAGACTTATTGTCTTGAGAATGTGGAGTCAGTATCGGCTGAAGACTTGAGAACCTTGGGAAAATGAAGTCTGCATCTACCAGTGAGTCTGTGACCTGAAGAACATGGATTATTTTATACCACTGATTCTGGGAGTAGAAGAAAACAGGCAAGAGAAAGTGACCAACATGATGTGAATATAACAGAATTTCTAATGGGACAACATTATCTGTTACAAAATACTCTAGGTGAATTAAAGACACTGATGATCAGTGATTTGACAGAGATTTGGTGCTTTGTATACTTTTTTTTTAAAAATTGATTGCTTTCCTTTTCTATTTAAAAAAAAAATTATTTAATCTTTTCCACAATTTTTAATTTAAAATTATGTCTATTTCTAGATTGGTGTTACTCAAGAACTTCCTGTGTTGTTCAGACATTTAAAACTACAGGATCCAGCCCGCTGTGTGATTAATTTGACCATTTTATCTCATATATTTGTGTTTTACTTTGATATACTTCATTTTATAATAAATATTTTGATTGCCAGATTTAATTTTTTTAACCATGAGGCTTTAGACAATTTCATTTTCATGACAGATGTAAATGACTTTTCAGAGTCTCTTCCATTGTATTATTAAATCCATAAATGTTAAAATTATTCCTTTGGCTTCTATAATTTTCCCTCCATTAAAGCATAGAATCCAGCCAGGTAACATCTTTCTGCTGTATCTGCTACCATTTCATACAGTTTAATGTCCATCTTGTATTGTTCATTTATGTCTCCAGTTCTCTTCTGTTTGTGTTTTTGGTCTGTGTTTACCACCCTCAGCTTTTGATTCAGATAAATTTTTCATTTTCTGCCAGAGCTTTGGATTTATTTGTTATATTGTTTTAGTCATTTTATTCTAAGCAGTCACAGCTGAGAATTGTTTTTTTTTTTTAAAGGAACTGTTTTTTGTTCTCTGTGTTCCAAATTTCTATAGCAGTATTTATTTAATGTTAGAATTGAATATTCAAGTTTGTTAGAATGGTTCATTTTTTTCAGCTTCAACAAATGTCTTAGCACTATAAGAACTTCTCCTGCAATTTGCTTTTTCACGCTGTGTCTGCCTGTTCTCCATTTCCTTGTGCTAAAAGCTGACATAGTAGGTAATAAACTCCAGATTTTGAAGTTCATCAAAGAAGATCAGATATCCTTTACTTAGTTTATTCTCATTATCATTGTTTTTATCTGTATTGATTTTTAGACTCAAGTGTGTGTTTAGTGTATCTTGCATCGGATTTTGTGTTGGGGGAAAACTTCTACATTTTATTTATTAGCATATGCAATTTACTTTTATTCTTGATTATTTTTATCGATGTACCCAGTTTTAGTGCTTTAAAATGAAGTCATTGTTTAATTGTTTGAAAAATGTTACACATCTTCCGAGTTCCATTTTGGAAACTTCATTTTCTATACAAATAATCATACTACTGAGCTTACTAAATTACAGCTATTTATTCACATCCATAGACAATAAAAAAATTAAAAAATGAAAATAAAACAACTAAATAGCAATCTAACATATCACAATAGAAATATGTGACAAGGGCCAGCTCATTTATCAAAATGTACCCAGTCACTGCTGCAGTTGGTGCTGTCATTTAGGGGAAGAAGCTTTCAGATTTCTACTTCTTTGTACCATTCAACACCTAGGAAAAGCTTGTTATATTTTCTTTGTATACTTTGTCAACATTTATTAGACGTGATAAATCACTAATAAATTGTTTGTCGTATGACTAAGTAAATAAACTTCATGATTTGTTCACCAGCTGTAAACAGTACTTCTGGTTACAATCCACTTCTGCACAAATAGTCCTGCTTTGATCTAGTGTTTTGCATCAGTTTTCATATATCATTAAAGGCAGATGCACTCCGCAAAGGAAGCTGCTAGTCGACTCTTACGACATGCTTTTGGGGAAGCAGTGGGTCTTTCTTGTTTTTCCCTACAATAGGGCCCCGGAACCCACACGGGGGACTAAGTAAATAAACTTCATGATTTGTTTTTAATGTACTTTTATATCAAATATTGATTTATATCATATATAGTAATATGTGTGTGTGTGTGTGTTTATATATCTATATAGATTTATATATATATGTGTGTATATATATATATATATATATATATATATATATATATATATATATATATATATATATGTTATTATGTTTTATTTCTTGTAGTGTGCAGTACCCTTTTTTCCTTTTAAAATTAGGCATAATTTTTTTACGTGCTGCTGTAATAAAAACTTTGTGCTGAGAACCGACACTTTCTTTTTTAGACACTTTAAGTAAACATCAAGCTCCCCACTACACATACACCTATATATATGTAAAAACACTATTATGGTTCTGAAAGTATTATTTGTGGCCTTGCAGATTTGTCGTTAAAATGTTTTAGTGAATGGTATGATGGTAGCATGTCTTCATGATCCAGGTTTAGACTTTGATTATATAATGACAGCTGAATTAGCTTAACCTGAGAATTTTATCATAGGAATATTTACAGTATAGAGTGTTACTTAAAATGTTGCAGCTATGTCTTTATTTGTAAAAAAAAATTTTTTTTTACTAACAGGTGAAATCAAAAGGTTGGTTTTATGATATCTTCTGTTCACATAAATTTGGTAAATGATATCCTACTGTTTGTCTGTTTATGATATAGTGTTTTAATTGCATTTCAAAATAGCCATTGAACTTGTTAAACCTGGTAAATTCTCAAGAGAAGCTAATTAAAATCAGAATGCTGAAAAATATTTAACAGTTGTTTCTCTTTTCATTACAAGTTTTTTTTAAATAAAATCAAAATATGTAACTAGTGTAATTCAAGATTTGAGTTAGCACATAATGATATATATTATTGAATGGTAATTTATCCTCGGTGGAAAATAAAAATCGGCACTTATAATACAATTTGATCCCAAATATTGTTCTAGACAAGTAACAAAACCAGCTCTCGTACCAACAAATCAAACTAAGACAAAAACCCATATTTTTGAGGTTCAGAGACACTGTAATGCACATTTTCTAGAGTGGACATCAATCAAACAGATAATTACCAACGTAAACCAGCTTTGCAGTAAGCCCAGTTCTAACATGCAATGCAAGAATTACACAAGATACAAGGACTCATGATCAACAGAAATCTCTTTTTGAAGAAAATAAATTTAGCACATGATGTACTAGTAACATGTTTTTTATGTTTAATTGTTATAAATTGATTCTATTATAGCAACTGAATTGGGCAAACTTAATAAATTTACAGACGAAAGTTTTCAGCTGCAACATGCTACACACAGTGCAGCAGCTACTACATCATTACAAATTACATAGATTTGTGTAAAAGCAAAATGTGTGACTGGTACCAACTGGTACTTAGAGGAACCATTAGACCCAGTTTGTTTGGAAGCAGTGCAGATAGGGGGTCATTCAAAGAATTATCCAAACATTAAAAGTTAAGCAAAGATAAAACCGATGACTGAGATTAGAGTTGTCTAATCTCAAGACATATTTTTGAAGACTTTCAAAAGCTAGTAACTTTCTTATGAAAGGTTATTTCTGCACACACAAAAGTAAAATGTTGAATCCTAAATAAGATACTAAACACTGAATTTTATCGTTAGTGCCAAAACCATAGCAGCAAGTCATCATCATCATCATCCTGTGCCCTGCCAGTTGGCAGAGGCGCTCATGCATCTCCACAGATCATGATCCTTGGTTGCCTGGAACAGCTCTCTTAATTATATCCCTCCGTGTCATCGTTTCAGCCCATCCAGCATCATCTCTCTTGGTTTGCCTCTACCCCTCTTTCAAGTTGTCATGATGTTTTCCAATGCCGCTTTTCTCATTATGTGTTTGTCTCCTTCTTATTGTTGTATATAGAGATCTACTTTCATTAGCTTCTTTCAAACAATAGTTGTTAGTTACTCTGGCCGTCCAAGATATCCATAACATTCGTCTCAGAAACCACATCTCTCTTGCTTTTTAATTTGTTCACTTACTAGTAAGCTATTAAAATTGAAGAAAAAAGGATATGGACATAATTGCCATGTTTAAGGGTACTGCTTATCAATAGGAAAGGTGGTGGGTGTTGTTAGGGGGTACAGACTATATAAAGAAAAACTTTAGTTAAGTGAACACAAAACATTTTGGTTCGAAAAGAAAACGAAATGTTAAACTATGTTTTAAATCATGCAGGCAGATTAGAGGAGGCATATAAAGATATAATTTAAGGGTAATGGTAGTTCTTCTAAAAATAATAATAGCCCTCATAATAAAGTCCATTTCAAAGTACTGTATAAGGTAAGAAAAAACATTTTTTTTTCAAAAACTCTAAAATCAGAAGTCAGATTATCGTCCCTTCCCCAACCCAATGTCATAGTGAGAAAGAAACTAGCTGCAAATGTGAAATGGATACCTATTAGACAAATAATTGCAAAGCCATACCAGCTTTAAAACAAGCAGTATATCTGACATGCAATTCAAAATCTTCACAAAGGACAAATACTCTTGAGCATCATAAATCAAATGTTAAAAATATTTTAGTAACTGATATAATTGATTCTGAAGGCATGGATGGAAAAGGGTTCTTTACCTTACTTTTTATGATAGTAATGACAATGCAAAATGTTTTTATACAGGTTTAGAATTTGGTTATACCTGAACTGTTTAAATGAGTATTAAAATAAAGTAGTACATAAAGTCAACAACAGTTTTTTTTTTTTAAACCAAAGGCAAAAGTCAGTACAAATGAAAGCATATTATTGTTTTCATTCAAATAAATGTTTTTGACAAGCTTTTCACCATTTGATCTACATTGGATATTTCTTTCCAATTTAGCAGGATTATTATCTCCAGTTTATATGAAAGCTATTGAAATTATTCATCTTTTTGTATGTGTGCATGCATGTGTAAGTGTGTGTGTGTTAGTTATTTGAACAGTGACCCAGAACTCACATGAAAACCAGAGTGATAGCCAGATTAGATTAGATTGTCACAGTCCAAAAATATGTCTATGAGGACACATTTAGGTAAACTGCAAAAATAACTGGATAAATGATCACAGCCTTCTTTGGTAAACCAAATTTGGGATACCTGGATCTCTACAGGAAAACAGAGAAAAAAAAATGGCCAGGATAAAAGTCTGAAAACTAACATCTTGATATACAGAAAAGTTGAAATGTTTAAATAAGGATATGATCTGCATGTTACTAATTTCTATAAAGCTAGTGAGAAACATTCAGATCATTACAAGCCTAGGACAGATATTTTAAAAATTTGAGTGGAAGTGTTGTTATTAGTGTTGTTATTACTACCTTAAAGTAAGAATAAGCATGAGACTGGATGGCAATGTCCAAAACTAATAGTTATAGGGGTGAGGGGTGGGCTAAAAGATAGTGATCAGAAGAAAATTTTTAAAAATGTGTCACATCAAATTATTCAATAAAAGTAATTAAAAGGTTGAAAAGGGAAACGACTGATTGGGGGTGGACTACTGCAGTGCAATTAATGGCTTTATCTAAATTAACAGAGGAAACAGGAAACAAAAATATTTCAGTAGAATATCCACTACAGCCTTTAGAAACTTGTGAAATTTACATCCTGTTTTGACTGATAAATATAAACAAACACTATATCAATTATTGACGCTATAAAGACATTCATACTTAAATTTAAAGCACACATGATTATTAAAATTTTACCTGCAATTTATTGGACAGGAAGTTTTTCATGAGATGATATCTCAATTACAAGAGTAAGTATTACAATAATTAATTCTTTCAGCTTCAGCTTCCTCTTACATTACTAATGTTGGTTTAATAAAGAAATCTTCTGAAGAACATAAATTATATAGCCTCTTTAGTAATTGTAAAGAGGTTTCTGAATTTTAAGAAGAGTTTTTAACCACACCAAAGAGGTTTATTTGTAAGGTTGAGCAAATCAAAATACTTCTCTAAAAAGCTATCTTGGAAACTGTGCAGTGAAGAGAGAAATGTTTAAATATTTTGGATTTAGCAATACAGATTGCCATTATGCATTTTGTTTTTGGACTTTTGGTGTATGTTATTCACCTAGTGTGTTTAGCAGAGTGATGAGGATGTTGCGGGTTCCATTGAAGGATGAAACAGTTTTATGGATGGTATACTTAAGAGAAAAAAAAAAGAAACTGAAATTTTGATATTTTCTTCAGATGTCTGATCTCATGAAGAAATAAACATTACATTTATAGAGCACATCAGCAGAAGAGGTGAATGAGAAAACAATTAACCCCATTAAACTATACAGGCAAAGTTGTGTGTGGAAAGCTTTAACCCACCAACAAAACATAAAATAAGCAGTATCAAGGTCAGATTTCATAGAGTATAGTCATTGTTGCAATAACCATCTCAGATACTGAATATAGAATACAGTGCTGCCTGTAATTCCTAATATGTTATAACGTTGGCCAAGGAATGATCAGGGATAAAATAAGCTGTAGTGGTTTTGTCTTGACTTACCAGAAAAAACAAAAACAAAATTATACTTTAAAAAAAAAAAGAGAGAGAGAGAGATAGGGGAACTCATCTTTAAATTGAATCGCTGTAATAAAATTCTTGTCATCAAGTAGCATGCATCAAGGAATACATGCAGGAAATTTCTTGAAAAAAATAGCATATCACAGTAGAAACTATAATGGATATAAAACTCCTGAAAAATTTAGAAATTATCGTATGTATAAATTCCTGTACAAATAAAGAGACTAACATGCAGCAAACTTATGGATACTTATAGAAGCTGTCCTGCTTTCCTTCACTTTACGTTTAATATTTTGTATGTTAAAAGATATATAGGGTTTTGATTCCCACTTGTCTGGCAACTTTGACCATAGACACTTGATATTGTTGTAGAGCTTCTTTGATATCTTTTCACCTTTTTTTTTTGCCTGCCTGAGGCTGTAGGCCTCTCCTCTTTTATATATGTCTAGTATGGTGTGGCATCACAAGGCATTCTAAGTGGGCACATGTGTATTTCTTGCTGCCTTTGTACACAATTCAGTTCTGGTTCTGCGCAAAGTTTCTTTTATGAAATCATTTGTTACTAGTCCTTTAGCAGCCATCTGTCAGACTCCTAATACAGCTTGTCCCATTTAAAAAAAGCTAGAGACAAAATATCAAATGATCTATAGCATCTTCATCCTTACTTTATGCTATCGGTGCCAAACATGGACAGTGAATATGGCACTAGAACAGAAAATGACTACCTGTGAAATGTGCTGTCTCCATAGGGTCACTAACAACACAAGAGGGGTCACAGTTACAAAGACCAGCATAGGGTAGAAAGTCTGTAAAGACCATGTCTGGACAATATTGACAGACAAAGAATGACATGGTTCTGCCATCTGGTGGGAATGCAGCCAGACCAAACTGCAAATGAGATTTTTCAACTGTAGAACATCTAGGGAAAAGGCAAGAAAAAGACCAACAAAGAGATTGATAAATGTTGTAGCTGAAACCTTATAAAACATGAACAAATCCATCACTAAAGCCAGCTGAGAAGTGCAAGACAAATACTGAAAACCGTGACCCTGGGCTACAACCTGGTATCAGTGACACAACAAAAGAAAAAGAGAAGGAGACAAAGGTAGAAACCATACTTTTTTTCAAAAACGACCTTGACTCCGAGGTCGACCCAGCCTTGAGTGGTTACCGGGTGCATTTAGGAAGTAAAAGCAGCCAGTGTGATGCTGACCAAATCGCCCATCTTGTACCGATTGGTCCATAAAAATATAGGTCTAGCCCTATATGGCCTAAATGCATAGAAAAATGGACCTTTACTTACTTTTTTTTTTTTTTTTTTTTTTTACAAATGTAGAGACTTCACCGTGTCATAAAGCTATGAGCAAATATGTAAACTGTTATTTGTGGTCATAAATCTATGGGCAAATATGTAAACTGTTATTTGTGGTCATAAATCTATGGGCAAATATGTAAACTGTTATTTGTGGTCATAAATCTATGGGCAAATATATAAACTGTTACTTGTGATTATAAAGCTATAGACAAATATGTAAACTGTTATTTGTGGTCACAAATCTATAGACAAATTTGTAAACTGTTACTTGTGGTCATAAATCTATGGACAAATATGTAAACTGTTATTTGTGGTCATAAATCTATGGACAAATGTGTAAACTGTTACTTGTGGTCATAAATCTATAGACAAATTTGTAAACTGTTACTTGTGGTCATAAATCTATGGACAAATATGTAAACTGTTACTTGTGGTCATAAATCTATAGACAAATTTGTAAACTGTTACTTGTGGTCATAAATCTATAGACAAATTTGTAAACTGTTACTTGTGGTCATAAATCTATGGACAAATATGTAAACTGTTACTTGTGGTCATAAATCTATGGACAAAATATGTAAACTGTTACTTGTGGTCATAAATCTATGGACAAAGATGTAAACTGTTGCTTGTGGTCATAAAGTTATGGACAAATATGTAAACTGTTTCCCGTGGTCATAAAGCTATCGACAAATATAGAAACTGTTACTTGTGGTCATAAAGCTATGGATGAATATAGAAACTGTTACTTGTGGTCATAAAGCTATGGATGAATATAGAAACTGTTACTTGTGGTCATAAAGCTATGGATGAATATAGAAACTGTTACTTGTGGTCATAAAGCTATGGACAAATGTAGAAACTGTTACTTGTGGTCATAAAGCTATAGACGCATATAGAAACTGTTACTTGTGGTCATAAAGCTATGGACGAATATAGAAACTGTTACTTGTGGTCATAAAGCTATGGATAAATGTAGAGGCCTCACATGCAGTTTTATGAATCCAGACCGTTAGATGCGATTATTAACAAATTTTAAATGCCTAAAACCATCTATGAAATCCTTATTTTACAAGACATTTGAGATTGCACGTCAAGAAATAGTATTTTGAGTATTATGTATGGATATTAAAATCTCACAAGCAAAACACACACTCACAAAAATACACACAGAGAGTTGTAAACCTGGAAATACCCCCCTTCTTTCCTGTCATCCTAACCTCAAAACCTAAACTAATAATTGTTCAGTAGCATTGCACCTTCATCATGCGACAGAACTCATTCATTGGAGGCATCACCCCTGACAAACTATCACTGCCTCTTTTTGATACCATGACTTCATAGCCATCGTCTCTGCTCTTGCGACCCGCCAAGCTGGCAACTTGTTGATGTCCAGATAGTGAGGCCAGCAGCTTCTTGAGTATTGGTGTTAGGTTGGTGGTCTCTTTGGCTGTCCACTCACTGTTTGTATGGTAGGATGGAATTTCTTCTGTCAGACTCTCTGGAGACATCTTGCCTGTAGGAATAAAATATTGTAGTCAGTGCTGTGAGAAAGGTAATCTTATGGCAGATAATTTTCTAGGTCATGTTTTATGTGCAGTTCTGGTTGTGACTGTTAGTGTTGGCACATCTAGTAACTACCTTATTTATTTACTGTGTGTGAGTGGTTTTTATTTTCTTCTGGATATTGCCATGACTTATTGTTTGTCCATTAGTTTTTTAAAAGAACAGTGATGGGCATTTCCTGTTGCTTTGATTGGCAATGTAGCGGAGCAATTGCGACCTTTAGTGCTTGTATGACTATTAATACTATACACTGCAGACCTGATAAGGAAAACTCACCAGGGACTCAAGCAGTTTTTTTTTTTTTAATTATAAATTCCTCTTTTTCAGATAAGAATTCAAGCAAAATGTCAGGGATAAACAAATTGTTCTTCACATCAGAAATTTGCCACATCTGAGATTGCCTTATGCGTTCTGCACTGTATTATGATGTGTAGGGACCAGTTTGTTCACAGCAGAGTTGTCATACAACTTATCTACAACAACTCACAACCTGAAACAAACATTTACCAGTGGGGCGGCGTGATTGATTATTATATGTAAGCATTAGAGTGTAATGATTACACTGGAGCAAATATCACGTGATAATCTCCTTCATGTCACTTCACTGTTGAGAAATACATGCGCAACTTGCATTGTAGTAAAAGGAGCTGGCTGCTTTCACAAGTTAGAATGTTTGCATGAATTTCGTAAGCATGCAGCTATTTTGAAAAAGGCAAACCAAGTGGTGTATTTGTAATCAATAGTAAAACAAATTTTCTTTGGCAACGGAATGTGTAAGTGGCAATTACAGCCGTTACATGCATGCCTCCCTACTGTCATTTACAACAGATCCTCCTCCTCCTCGTTCTCTTCTTTTTCTTTTTCTGCTTTTGCTTCTTCTTCTTCTTCTTTGCGTTCACTGGCTGTAAACTTTGGCTGGGAAATGCTGGGTGTTCGTCCACTTCTGGACTTTAGTCTTGTTCCAAAACCTGAGTGTTGCATTGCACATCCGTTTCACATATTTGGCTTATTTGCCTGCAGACTCTTGTTTCCTTGCCTCTCAGTCGGGTGTACTCCGACTTTGATGGTGCCCCTAATTAATCCACCATTATGACAGCCTTGTTGAAGAGGACAATGTGGATCTGTTCTTGTTTTCGCCAACAATGGGACCCTGGAAACCACAAGGGACATATACAACAGACGAGAGTGCCACACAAAGCTGACACACACTTTTCACAAAACTGAAGAGTTACTGACCCCGACCTGTCATCAGATATCCTAACAGCAAGACGGGTATGTCCTTGTCCTTGACCCCAGTGTCCTCGTAGGTCGAGTCTTGCGTGCTGTCTGCTCACACAGTAAAAACCACAAAAGTTATGGGAATACGTTTAAAAACGGATATGTTGTTTTGTGCTACATATAATTACAACACGCCATTTACTGAAACGATTTCATAGTTCTCCACCGACTACTACTCATTCTTCTGCATTTTCTTCTTCTTCTTCTTCTTCTTCTTCTTCTTCTTCTTCTTCTTCTTCTTCTTCTTCTTCTTCTTCTTCTTCTTCTTCTTTTTTTTTCTTCTCCTTCTTCTTCTTCTGCTTCATTATCCCTTAAAAGGGCGGTTATCATGTTATGTTGTAGTTTACAGCTAAGTTTTGATATCTGCACCTTTCGGCCCAACGAATCCGATTTGAGCAAACCTCCAATTAGTAATCTTTTACGACATGCTTTTTAGGGTGCAGTGGGTCCAACTACCCCCCTCCTCTCCCCAACCACAAGGCCCTGGAAACCTCGTGGGTTTCATACTAAAAGAGAGCCTGTAAAAAGCTGAAATAGCAGTAGTGCAGTTAATGGCAGAAACCTGGCAACAAGCAAATCGACGGAGTCTCTAAAGATGTGGATATCCAGACAAATGGGTCGTATTTCATGGAAACAACAAACAATTAAATATAAAGGTTCCGGAGAGATTATGAATGAAAAGTCAGTGAGTTGCTGAAAGAAATAAAACGAGATAATACAAAATATTTGGATGAATTCAAAGACATAGCTGCGTATCCTTTATATCGTGGAAAGATATAAAATCGAAAAGTAGATCAGCAAACTTCACAATTTAATAAACACAAACGAAAAGTGAACGTTGTGGCTATAGAGCCTTCGTCACATAAATCAAACGAAACCACGCGAGACCCAAAATCACTTAACTGACGTTCCTGAAGCAGCCACATTGATGTCTTTCCAGTATTTTTGATAGAACGTTGCAGAACCAGCCCTATAATTTGTTGGCAGTTCTGGTTTTACTAGGTAATTTTACATTAAGTAGCTTGCCATTGCTTACTGAAAGGGGCGACTTACTGGTGAATACAGAGGATAGGCGGGTTTAATATTTTTTGCATGCGCCACGTTTTGCTTATGATAGTGCGTTACCGTTGCATTTACCTCTATATGTAGACCGACAAATACAGTTTTTTCGCCCAGCTCCTGAGTTGAGTGCATAGTGCGACACTGTGAGCGGCGGATTTAATTTGGAATGCCTTTCGACTGTGGTTTACGTGGTTTATATTGTGAACTGTATATTCAGAGAATGGCCTGTTCACACAGAACTGGTAGTACCTAATTTGCAACTACTCATGTGTTGAGGCAGCTGCTTCCATTAAGGAGGAACGGCATTTCTAAAATTAGACTATTTGGTACTTCTCACGACTGCCTTAAATATTTATTGCCTGTGTGCCTGAAAGAAACTCGGTCTCTCGCCAGCTCTCCCGCCTCATGTACTTGCATACTCATGGAGTCACTTATATCCTGTGCCAATCTTTGTTTCGGTCGGCCCCTGTCCCTCCTTCCCGGTACTATGCCCTTTGCTATTATTTTTCCCAATCCGTCGTGGCACTTGATATGACCAAAATATTTCGGTTTCCGAGACAGGATGCTGGATACTGTATCAGTGTTTCAACAAATGACAGTGATGGACATTCTATGTTGTTTTCGTTGGCACAGGAACAAAGTAACTGTGGGGGTGACCCGTTTGCTATGAAGCTGGAACTCCGATTACCCAGTCACCTGAATCTGCAGGGTCGGCACTCCATGCCATGGTCGAGATCAAAGTGGTCCGTTGCTAATCGCCTGTACAATGAACGGTCGGCACTCCATGCTATGATCAAAATCAAAGCAAAGTGGTCCGCTGCTAATCGCCTGGACAATGAACGGTGGGCACTCCATACCATGGTCGAAATCAAAGTGGTCCGCTGCTAATCGCCTGGACAATGAACGGTGGGCACTCCATACCATGGTCGAAATCAAAGTGGTCCGCTGCTAATCGCCTGTACAATGAACGGTCGGCACTCCATACCATGGTCGAAATCAAAGTGGTCCGCTGCTAATCGCCTGTACAATGAACGGTCGGCACTCCATACCATGGTCGAAATCAAAGTGGTCCGCTGCTAATCGCCTGGACAATGAACGGTGGGGACTCCATACCATGGTCGAAATCAAAGTGGTCCGCTGCTAATCGCCTGGACAATGAACGGTGGGCACTCCATACCATGGTCGAAATCAAAGTGGTCCGCTGCTAATCGCCTGGACAATGAACGGTCGGCACTCCATACCATGGTCGAAATCAAAGTGGTCCGCTGCTAATCGCCTGTACAATGAACGGTCGGCACTCCATACCATGGTCGAAATCAAAGTGGTCCGCTGCTAATCGCCTGGACAATGAACGGTGGGCACTCCATACCATGGTCGAAATCAAAGTGGTCCGCTGCTAATCGCCTGTACAATGAACGGTCGGCACTCCATACCGTGGTCGAAATCAAAGTGGTCCGCTGCTAATCGCCTGTACAATGAACGGTGGGCACTCCATACCGTGGTCGAAATCAAAGTGGTCCGCTGCTAATCGCCTGTACAATGAACGGTCGGCACTCCATACCGTGGTCGAAATCAAAGTGGTCCGCTGCTAATCGCCTGGACAATCAACGGTGGGCACTCCATACCATGGTCGAAATCAAAGTGGTCCGCTG